>KK112508.1:121600-141254 GCA_000611955.2 Stegodyphus mimosarum | reverse complement strand
TATATATATATATACACTCTGTTACTCGGCTCAGTATGTTCAGTTTCTTTATTATTATATGTTTGCAAATTGTGATTTTTTTTACTTTAAAAATGATTTCATTATGTCGTTCTTATCTTCCAGTTAAAATTTTTATGCCTTTAGTTAACCTGCATAGTATAAATTGTAGAGTTATCAACAATTTAAAAGGTATTTAAGTGCAGCTAAGCCTAATTTTGTTTTGCAGAGCAGCCATATTTGTTTACATTTGAAACTTAACAGAATAGTGGATTTGTTGCCAATCTAGAGAAACTAAGTTTCGCAACAAAAAAGCAACGCCTTCTTTTATTATTGCCAATTAATTTATGCTTAATCCATTTTGGAGTTATAACTTAAGTTATTAAATTATTCCATATATTCACTACGCATAGCGTCCACAGCAAATCAAGTCAGTTTCTACTCCTTCAGTTTGTTTTTGCCAAGTGAGTACAAAAGTAAACTTTCCGTTCTGTGCATAAAAAAAATCTGCCTTCTTGCAGGCTGGTCGAATTGCTGGTTTTTGAGTAGAAACTCTAATTTTAATTGAAAAGTTGTTTTTTAAATTGCTTTAATTGTATTTATGTTTTATGTTTTTCAATTTTTAAAAAAGATTTTTTGAGGTTTTATGTATTGTTGCCATGTCGCGAAGTGAAACCTAAATGAATTGAATGCAAAATATATCTCGAATGAAATTCGAGTAAATAATTTTAAATGAAAGGCACAAAAATGCGTATAATTTAATATTCTTTACAAGAAAGCCATGTGGTGTACACCTAAGATTTTTCATATTGTTAGATTTGCTTAGAAATTATCAGCATTACTATTATATGTAGTTAATCTAAATAAAGCTCATATACCCCCTACATCACACTTTCCTTTTTTTATAAGGTCTTTTGACTTAGTGGTTGAATAAGGTCTTCGTGGTGTAGTGATCAGCACGCTCGACGCGCATCGACGAGGGGTCCGTGGTTCGATTCCCGGCGAAGGTGTTGCTCATTTTTCACATTTCCCGCTTTGAACTAACCTAATGTCTCTACAGTGGCATCCGAACTAAAAGGTGGTGGATGATGATTCTCCCCGACCACGATTTGGGCGATTGGAGCCGCTAATCCCAAGTTGCTCTTTAAAAGGGGGAGTATATAAGGTATTTCTTCCGCCTTCTTCGCATGCCTTCGTGGTGTAGTGGTCAGCATGCTCGAGGCGTAACCGATATGTCCGTGTTCGATACCCGGCGAAGACGTTGCTCATCTCCCGCTTCGAACTAACCTAATGTCTCTACAACCTTAGATCCAAGATTACACATGAGCATGAATATGCATATACCAATACTGTCCTGGTTATCTGTTTAACACATTTTTAAATTGTTATATGGAAATTCTTTAGTTATTTAATGCTGTAGTTTTTATTGCGGTTTAGAAGCGTAGCAAGTGCATTTAAAGCTTTAGAATATTTGTGTGAAATGATGTTAATTAAACGTTCTTTCACTCTTCTTATTTTCATTTTTTTTTATCTACTGTTTTAACGCTCTCTGGATTATGATTGTATCACTTAAATCTCCGTAGTTAGCTCCTTCAACTTATTCGATAATTTTGTCTCTAGAAAATATTATTAAACAATTCTTTGAACAAAACCTTAAGGATTTTTGAAATTATTCTTTGAATTTTAATGAGTTACACATATTGTTATATCGTAAAGCCATTAATATACCACGGTATACAACTTATTATTTAAATTAATAAATAGCTTTTATTAATTTATGTAATTCGTAAATGCTCATAATTATTAATTTTATATCCACTAATTTTGTGAAAAATGCAACACCATTAAGGATTTGTCGGAAATGAATGAAATTCATTCCAGATATTGCTGTTGGCGATACAAATAAAAGCTCAAATTTACAAGATAAAAAAACGAACGTTCGAAATCAGTACTTTGTGTTCGCCACGTTGAGAGATGAGAGCCTGTATACATCGTGGCATTGAATCACACAAGTTCTCAATGTAATCCTGGGGAATGCATTCCATATGGCTTGGACTTGACGGCAAAATTCTGTCTTAGTGTATGCCAGTCAGCTTAATGAGCGAGTCGCCGACTGAGGAAACCCCAGACATGTTCAACTGACGATATACCCAGAGAAAAAGTAAGTCATGGTAGAAGCGAAATTTGTCGTGCCTTAAAGAAGGCTTTCTGCTGAAATACAGCTCCCAGCATACGGCGAAGAATGGTGAAAACCTCCTCCACAACTTTGCTTATGTAGAGATCGCTGTTGAGGTTGTTCGCATCACAGTCTGCACTATATGGGATGGACAAAAAATCAAACCCAATAGATTCCCACCCCATGATGCCAGGCGTTTGTGCCGTACGACGTTGGATAATACGTTTTAGGAACAGATGTTCCCCTCTGAAACGTCTGACGCGTACTCTTCTATCATTACTTTAGATGGTAGCAAGATTCATCGTTGAAAACAACCTTTTGCCACGCACTGGGTTGCCGTGCCCATTTAATCATGAGGCGTCTGTGATTCCGCGACAGGGAAATCCTGCATAGAGGAACCTTTGTACGCTGTTCATACTGCAGAAGACGGCGATAAATCGTAGAGGTAGACAACACCTGTAGCCGTGCTCCAACGTTGTGTTAACGCACGAGAGGACGCTGTACGATCCATCACAGTCATGCATATGACGTGTCTGTCATCCCGTGCCGTTGTGCTTTTGCGTGCCCTACTGCCATGATTTAACCTTCACTAATTTAACTCCTATGTCTAAATGGACATAGGAACGTTCCAAACACGCATCACAGCTGTGGCATTACGCTGCGTGCGAGCTGCGATTACTCGATACGAAAGTCCCCCCTCTCGCATACTGACGATGCGGCGTCATTCGAACTCCGCTAGTTGCTGGTATGCTACTCTCCGCTCTTGACCAGGTATTCTGACCAATAATTAAACCTTCCCCGCTAACAGAAGACAATAAACATATTTCAACCAAACATTTCCGTTTTATTTACTTGGAAAAATTGGCCAGTTCTCATTCAACGCATGCGCAATAGCTTTGTAACTCTACTCATTTGCATGTTTTACCTTACTTTACATTTACTGTACGTTTGGTTCAATTTGTATAATTCCTTCATGGTGTTACAATTTTTATAAACATTAGTGCATTATAAATTAGATTTGTATTTCCAATTCCCTTAATTAAAGAGATTCTTAAACAATAAAGTTAAGACTGAAACAATTAATAACTAAATGTTTTGCTTTCAGCAGCTCAGTTTATGAAGCAGTACTGCTCATAATTTGAAGGATCGATTAATGATAATTTTTCACACTGAATGGCACTATTTCGGAGACTGACTGTTTTCAGACCATGTGGAAATTAAAGTAAATGTCCCAGTTTAACGAAATGGTATTTTGCTTTATGTAGACATGATTTTTTTTCATGCTATGTTATGTTAACGTAATCAACGTAAAGGCTCAAAGAATTTTAAAGGACTCCGCGGAATACATTTTAAACTACGGAATTAGTATAAATTTCATTCTAACGGCTATAATTGTATTTATAATTATTATTGTATTAAAACTAAAATATAATTTCAGACCATTTGGAATTGCGCATCCAATAAGTCAAGTTTCGAAAAAAAAAAGAATGTATGATTTGGACACGCTTTTCCATCCTTTTAAGATTAAGAGCTTTTGACATTTACTTTTAGAGTTGATAAGTTACGATCTTCTAAGTTTTTCAGTTGTATTCGCAAGGGGTAATCCAAGTGAGTGTCAAATGCTTATTGTCCATACTTACAGATAACCATACAATTAGGGAATGTCTGGTGTACATTTCAGGTAGAATATCATATGAACTTAGAGTTTCTACAGAACAACAAGAGTACATGTATTTAAGTCGAAGGTACTCCCCCAGTAGCGGTTATTATGATGGCAGA
This sequence comes from Stegodyphus mimosarum, assembly GCA_000611955.2. NCBI lineage: Eukaryota > Metazoa > Arthropoda > Arachnida > Araneae > Eresidae > Stegodyphus > Stegodyphus mimosarum. Next base: position 137,302 of record KK112508.1, on the reverse strand, counting down.
ATCCAGTTTTGGTGCTAAATTTACACTTAACGTTTTCGCTTAGATCGGATAGATACGCCAATACTATTTTATGCTTAAATCAGGACTTCAGAAGGTTCCTCATGTATTAATAGTCAAATAATGTTAAGTCCATACATAATAAGGGGTACCTCAACATCTCTGGCATCTTTTTCAATCTTATTCACCGTCTTGGATTAAACTATTTTGTTTCATGCTCTTATATCATTGATATAACTAATTTTTTAATTCCTTTTGAAACACAGATTTTTAAAAATTCGAATAGTGGCATATTAAGCAATTTCGTAGCAGCTATGTTTAATTTATGTCGGTAAAGTCAAAATAAATGAATGTGAAGTAGAGAAATAAAATGCATTCTCATGTATTTTCATATTTTATTAAAAACATGCACAATAATTTACTTTAAGACATACGACTACAATGGAAGAGGAGAGACATATGGATATCCGTCAAAGAAAATATGGGATTCATGCCTGAAAATTAACGAACTTTCATATAAAATCTATGTCTTTCCAGTTTTGTCTTGCTTTCTTATTTCACATTTTCCCACAGAGTAGTTATATTCCATGCAGAACTCGAAAATATTGTTTTATGGAATTTTTTTTGCATAAAGTAAAATAAAAATGCAGCTCAGAAGTATTCATTGTAGCCTTAGAAACATGGCATTTTTACGTTCATTTAGAATCGAGATCGTGTTCTTAAAAATATTTCGGTATTCCTAAAAATATATAAGGAAAGGAAATTGACATACATACTTTGCCCTTTCAGATTATACTTTGAATTTGACTTAATCGAAATATATTTCTCTGTGATACTATAAAAATTCACGTAGTGTCGGAAAAGGAGTTTTACTATATTCCACGTTTCCGTTAAGAATGGTTCGTGACAAATTCAGCGCAGAACATAAAATAAAACTTTTCAGGGTATTGAATATGTAAGCAAAGTGGTGCAAAAACTTATTTTATGCTTTCTGTCTACTTCTTTACAATCGTACAATATAGAACGAAAAAGAAAAGAAATGGTGTGGGGGGGAGACTCCTTCGTTTTTCTCTTTTGCCTCATTCTTTCGACTGCTTGAGCGCTGAGCTCTTTTAGCATTTTGTGAAAATGCTTCGCTCGCTGAGAAGAAATGGGTGTAAAAGAGAATTTTTCACTTTCGGCTTAGTGATATTTTTTCTCAATAAATGCAGTTCCGAGAGTATGTATTAGAGCTCTATTTTTGTCTTCTAAGCCATATGTTCCGTTTTCTTCTTAAGGACTCACTGCTGATATTTTCCCCCCTACAAAAATCGACTTTGATTGCTTATGGAAGGAATGTTTTTAAGCTCGAGGATACCTCTTTCCGCGTTCGTTCGCCTTTTATACTTCACTGGAAGCGATTTATTATTCATTTTGATGTTATTTTATATAGCAACATCAGATTTCCAGTGATGTGGTAAGTTTTTGTTATACAGCCACCCAAAGCTGCTGTCCATTGACATTACGATGGGTGATTTAGGAATTTCGGCATTTTATTATGCATTGCGTAAGTAAAAGTCACTTTTCTTCATGAAAGCTCTTCCTAAAACTGCTCTTAGTTGAAAGTTCTGGTACACTTTATCGGAACTCATTAGTGGAACTTGAATCAAATGTTAAAAGCTGCACAACTTTAAACACTAAAGCACGCAAATGGTTGTTCCTGACTATGGGTAACTGATGTGTGAGAAAAGTAACTTGAGTAATTTACAAAATATCGCTGCAGATACTAAACAGGATACAACTGGCAAGGAAAACTTGAAATTACCAAATTCTTTCAAATGGAAAATCAGTCAGTTTTTAACTGCTCGAAAAAGTGTTCCACATCATGCGATTTAGCACTCATTGTCTCTTTCCATTTAAATAATTTACTGTAAACTAAAAAACAAATCATTAGTCCAAACAGGCAATTTGCCTAGAAGGGCTATTAATTTTGTTTTGGCATTTTGTGTTGGTTCACCATAAACGACGTTTTACTTTTCAGATCGTTACCACCAAATATTAGGGCGCTGTATTATATTTAAAGCCATTAAATAATGTAGAATTTACATGAATGTATATATATTTCTCTTACTGTGAAAAAAAATGGTACATCAAGAGACATTTTGAGTAACGTAGTCCTCCTCTCGAATATGGGCATCTCGAAGCTAAATTTAGACTATGTTTTACTGTCTCTTTCATGTTTTGTAAAATTTTAAATAAATTTATTAATAAACTCAAGGATTTTAAAGCAAGCAGTAGCAACAGTGTTCGAAAAAGAACATTTTTATCTCCAGCGCGCGAGACTTGGTATCGGAAATTCTAAAGATATGCTCTTTTTAAGTTATCTTGTGATACTGTTGTCCAATTGAATTTTATGGTTTAAGTGCGAAGAACATGTTATTTAATTAATAGGGGTAACACACAAAACATTAAAAAACGGCCCTTTGGATGTAATATACAATCTAAAATATTTAAAATTTTTTTTATTTATTTATTTTATTGGCTTTAAATTCAATGAAATGCTCTTGTACACTGCAAGAACGTATAGTACACACGGAAAAATATCAAAGACTCTCGAAAAAGACGACTCTTGAAAGAAGTTGTTCTAGAATAGCTAGATATTATTTTCAAAACATGCCTTTTAATAAAGCAAAATGTAACTGGTTATTTCACTCAATAATAAAGTTTAGTTTGCGTCCTTCCTTGCGTTGTTAAGACGTTTTCAGTGAAAGAGTCAATACAATATTACTTTTAATGCTTTAAGTTTGAAACAAATACCGAAAAAAATGAACTGGGAACGTTTTAATGCATCATAATATTTGAGAACTCCTTTCGTGCTTCTATTTCTTTAGTTTAATATTTTCAGTCAGAGCAATATCATTTTGTTTGATTCTGTCTTCGTAATGAAACACAGATATTGTATCTAATATAACTGTGGAATTTCTTGTCATGAAAATTCGAATGGTCTAACAAGTCCTGATACCATTAATTATCATGAGCTGTATGGGCGTGAAAGTAACTAAATTCGATAGTTTGCTATCTAAGAATACAAGATGTTTACCCTAAAATAAAGCTCATTAATCATTATTGATTGCAATTGAGCTGGAACTATTGAACAAAAAGTAAAAGAATTTCTCCACAGATAAAAAAATTACGCTATCATATTACCCACTAATATATCTTAAAAGAGGTATAAAAGTTAGACCAAGGTCGTACAACATATGGCCCCCTGGTCGCTCTCAAGCCCACAAAAGGTTCCAACTCCACCTGTGAAATTGTTTTCAAATTAAAGAAAAAGGAAAATAAAACATGTAGAAAAGTAAATTTCTGAAAATTAAAAGTTTCGAAAATTCGTGTAGCCTTTTCACCCTATTTAGGATTACCAAATAAAAATGTAATAAACAGCCATACAGTACATAACTGCGATAGCGTCTGTCCCAGGCTATGACGCACCAACAGAAGGATGAGTGCAACCCTAGCAGTGCTGAATGCCATTCCTGCAGAAAGGGTCTACCATTTGCAAAAACATAGCTTTTGGTATAGATAGGTAGATCACGTTATAATTAAGAGGCAAACCAGGATATTACATGAGAACAGAAGATCTGTAGAGGAATACAGTCATAACCATACAAGGTTATTTTTTAGTTACAGACATAATGCAGAACACGTGTATTACATTAGGAAGTGTCAGTAAATTAAATAAATTTTACAGATCAAGATTCAAATTATGCAGACAGTCTGAATTAAGACAAAGCAAAGAATATTGTGCTGTTGATTCAGGCATAACGAAGTCAATTTTACGATCGTTGTACATGCATGCCACAGGAACCATTGTAGACTATTTACATGCAGTGAAGCAATAAATCAAGTTTCAATATTTACAAAACGTAGATTGAATACATACAAAATTGAATGACAGTTACATTTGCGATTTTGCGAATAGCAGGCAATGTTGTACTATAAGGCTAGCACGTCACGCAGCAGCACCATTGGTCCGGGGTTCGATCCTCGGGCTTGGTAAGGTTGACTCAGCCTTTGTTCCCTTGAGGGTCAATAAAATGAATACCAAGTTCGCTTGGAGCTAATAACGGGGGTCCTACGATCGACCACTTGACCAGGCAAAGATGCACAAGCATCCCGGAGCCCACGGTCTAGAAAGCAGATATCAGGGCACTGCCTACCTTGGCTTTCTAAGGGCTGTTTGTGCAGTCGAGCTTAGAAATTTTTTTTAGAATTATTGCTATAAAGTAAATACAAGTTACGTCTAAGTTAAAGAAAGATGAGATAGAAGCTGCATAAATGAACTAATTATGCCCAAACACAGAATGAGAACATTATGAAGAAAATTAAAATTAAGTACATTATAAAAACGCAGTTAGTACTTGTAACGTGATCTTAAATACATTGTACCCATAGAATGACACGGAATGCAGTTTTCATCCAGTCAACTAGAGAGAATACAATTTAGAGTAAGATAAAATACAGTTAATGCAAGTAACTTGAAGTACGTCAGCGTTAGACATTATTTGACAACATTATTTGTCACATGCATAGTTTGATAGGCTTGAAGCCATTATGCATATTGTTGCGAAATGCCCAGCCGCGGTAAGATAGCTTCCCTGCAAGGCGGGTTTGGGTTTGCCAGAAAATGGCAAGGAAAGACAGGGCTGCCAGATTTGGGACGAAATCGCTCTTTTGGTGACATTTGGCGACAAAATTGGCTATATGCCATAAACGGAGCGAGAACATTCTGGAGCGAATTCTTACCTGCTTGCTCCAGAATGTTCTCGAAGGCAGGCCAAAAGCTATATAAACTTTGCCTGTTCAGTTTATAGTGTACTTGGTGAGATCATTTATCTAGAGTACTTTGAGTTAGTAGCAGTGACTTGAACTCCGAGTGCGACGGAATCGAGTCGGGAGCAGTACTTTAGAGCTTTGCAGTGAAGCTGTCTTCACTTAGACCTTCATCGTCTTTGTAGTCTAAAAGCTGTGTTCCTGATTGTTTCGGCATGTTTAACGTAGTCTTTTCGGGGACTGTAACCATGTTTTTGGAACTGAGTAATATTGGTGAATAAATTGCATTTCGATTTTTCATCAAGTTTCATCAATCACTCCAAATCCACAAACCCGCAGAACGCAACAATATGTACTGCATTAATTTTTCAGATAATTTACATATTTTCTAGAAAGAAATGAAGCAGGAATATATGCGAAATACAGGATTTTGTATACAATGTTAAAGATAATTGAACTTTAATTGAAATTATTCTGATGATAACTTATGATATCCTGTAATAAAGAATAGATTTTATTACTTTTCTAACTACGGCAAGATTATTTCCTCGCCAGTTCTATGTCGTTTTCAAGCTTTTTCGATTAACAATGAAACATAATATAGTTCAACCGTCTCCAACGCAACCCTGGCTGGCATTCTGCCAAAACACATACACTCGTTCAATAGGGGAGTTATTATTTGCTGCGACGCGAAAGGTCACGGAAAGTCTTCTCTTCTCCAGAAAGAGAGAATTTCTATGGTTAAGGGAAAGAAAATCCCACACCTTTCCACTCTATTTTGAGAATAATTCGGTTTGCATGAAGCACGCATGTTTGCGCTCATGGTCGCGGAAGAGGTGGTCGATATATATGAGGCTTGTAGCGCATTGTCTTGTTTAGAGGGCAACGGTTTGATACACTAGCTGGCTGCTTTAAAAATTCCTTTTCCAGTCCTTGAAAATAAGATAAATCTTTGTCATATTTATCAGCAAGCATTAAATGCAAATGCTCTTGTAGCCTCAAAGGCTTTATTGTTTAATTTGAAGAAATTTTTTGACAAATTAAATACATGTGTAATGATTGATTTGTAGGAGAGTACATAAATCCACACTTCAAATAATCCATACTGTGCTGCTGACATTTCTTCTTAGATTCAGACATTCTGAAATAGAAAATATGCCACGGTTTAAATGAATGAAGGTTTCAACAGATTTATTGACAGCTAAAAAACTAATGATATAATAAATTGCATCACTTTCACGCGAGAATATGGTTTTTTGACGAAGCACGCAAAAAGAATAAGAAATTCCTTGAGCTATTCCTGCTTTTTGTAGATTTGGTTTCGTGCACGCCTCAGCTTGTATACCTTTGCCTGTTTGCGATGTCGGTGCCCTTGCTTTGTAAACAAATCATTACAAACTCCCGCACTTTTGTTAAAATACACTTAATTACATGAATCACGTCTTTGCTTACCAACCTGAAAGAATTGCCACCGATAATACTAAACCGAATTAGATGTACGTTCACTTAATGCTAATTTAAATTTTTTAATGCTTATTTATGCAATAGCAATAAGATAAAAGCTTTAGATAGCTAGATAAATCATTTATTCATAAAAACAAAAGGCACATTTTTGAAGAATTTTTATTATATTAATTTCCGAAACAGGTAGATACACCACAACCTTCTCATTTGATTGTCTAAACCTTCCCATATGCCTCTGGCTCAGCTATCTCTTCCTCCCCGGAAGGCACAAGCACGCACTGGGCGGGTACCACTCCGTTGGGAACCTCTGCATTATACTTTTAGTAGACCAGTAATAATATTAAAAAAGTAACGATTATCTTCATTCTTCTTCTCGGTGGACCGTTGACGAGGGACTCTTCGTAGATACTCGAACAACAGAAGTCATTCATTCAGGTAACAGAGGCGTTGTTAACAGTACAACATATTTTACAATCTCCAATTCACTTCAGTTCGTAATGGAGGAAAACTGCCGAGAGGCCCCTTCAGTAGTGATAACACGAATACAAACATTTACAGGTACTCTTTATAGCGATATAATTTGAAAACAGTTGTGTAATTGCTAGTTAGAAGGGTAGTTACTAATAAATTAAAAACATAAAAGTTATAATTCTTTATTACTTAATGCAATTATGTAATAGAAAAAGGGTTGTGAAATTAGATACTAAAACAATTAGGAGTGAAAGAAGAGGATGCTAGAACAAATTAAAGTAGATAAATTTTTATACAAATTTATTTAAGTTTCAAATATATTTGATACATTTATGTGCCATGGAATACCACTCCACTATAAAGAAATTCAGCCCCATAGCACCTACTAATATCCCAGATAATCATTAGCAGATGGCACACAGCGTGACTCGTTAAGGTGAATAGGAAACGCGTAGATTTAGGCATCTTAATGACAGAATTTGTACCTAGCATATCTGTTGAATAACGGTTAGCTTTGAAGCTCTCCAAACTGAAATTCACCTCCGAATAAGGCTAAAAATTATTATTATTTATCGTTTTATGCCTATTTAATATAAAAATAAGTAATTTTTATTAATTTACGTCTTAATTATTGTAATTGATATGATTAAAAATAAACGCTGTATATATTTGCATATGTAGAAAATATCTCCGATATAACATTATGAAATTGGCTCGTTTAATGATGATTCAATTTATGGGCGTCACTGCAGGAACGTCACTTTAGTACCCAACTAGAGCATATAATAGTTTTAAAAGTAAGAATTGTCTTTCTGAAGGGAGAAGGTACTGTAATACAATCATTTTTAAGCTGAAATAAATAATGCAGTTATATAGTGAAGCTAAAACTGAACCCTAGTTAATTATTGAATTTAAGTTGCCTATAGCATAAATTTCAAGTTGCAAAACACAGTAACTGAATTTAATTTCTTATACAATTTAGAGTTAAAAACATCGAAATTAAATACTTCGTTACAGTTCAGTGTGAGAAGAAGAAACATATAAAAGACGAAGCATGATATATATATATATATATATTTTGTAAGCTTATTAACCTCATTTAGAGCTTTCTGCTATAAAAAAGTAATTGGAGGCTTTTTCTTCTTAATATTCACTATTTAGTTAAATTTTTTTCCAATACATTTTATTTATCTTCCTAATTTTTAGAAACACATTATTATTTAGAAATTAATGAGAATATTTTAGATAATTTAAGCTTAATATTCTTGAATTAATCGATATACACCAATCTTTAAATATCTGGGTAACTAATTTGTGTGTTTTGTCAAATAACAAAATCTCATTAATAATGACTTTCACTTTCTATTTACGTAATGATCCTTTTCATTACATAGTGAAAGGAAACTCAATTTATTTTTGCTTTCGTTTCTGAGGCGCAATGTCACTCATTTGTTGGACATTAAAATCGAATAACAAGGGTAAATATTTGCTTCTGAGAAACCGAGATACATAGTAATCCGCTTAATTAACTTTTAATGTTCTATTTATTTTATTCAGAAATGAAGACAAAATGATAAAGCAATTCAGACAGTCTTCTATGTCTTAGCAGAAAATGAATTTGTCGCAGAAGCAATAAGGAATAATTCATCACAACCAGTCCTTTTATTTTATAAATTAAATACTGAAACAATATTTAATGATTGTATTGTTGTTGTGATTTATCTCACAATAACATCAGAACAAGCCCAAGGATTTCGACGTGCCAAGAAGAACAAGGTAGCGCCTATGGTTGGCAAGAGCCTTGAGCACCACACAGGTGACCCCACAACTTCGTTCAGTTCCGTCCCCTCTAGTTTTTATGAACACCATCCCAGGGGAACAGGTCCGAGGTTTTGCCACTACTCTTCCCATACCACAGTCTCTCAAGAGGATTTTGGGCTCGACAAATATTTAAAGTGTCCCATGCTGCAATGACAATGCACAATTACAAGCATCAATGCCTTTTCCAGGATTCGAACCCGGGCCCTTCGATACAGCAGTAGGCTTCCCTAACGGCTATACCATCTGGACGGGCTGTCTTATTGTTTATATACCTGTTGCTGAGATGGAAAGAAAGAAATATTCGTAAGTGATTGAAACATATTCATGGATATAAACTCTCGACGGAAGAGTTAAATTTAAGAAAAACTGAGGTAATATGCTTTTGATCGAGAATTAAACAAACCACATTCAGGCTTAAGACTAAAATGCAGATGACTTCGAAGAACCTCTGAGATGTCTCTGCATAGTGACATACCATAACAGTCATATCATTCTCAATTATATTTCTTAATTTATTTTTTTTACAGTCGCAAAGCTCTTTTTTTTCCGGAAGGGATTTGAAACGAGCACTTCAGCATGTACTACATAACTGAACAAAACAAACCAATTAATGAAGATGCGATGTGTATGCGCAACAAAATTGCTACAATAGATGAAAAGGGAAATATCCTAATGAAAAAAAAATAACGGGGTTTATGAATTACACCTATATGTCTGAATCTTCGAAAAAGTCGCTTAACGGCCATCTGCGTAGATAAGAAAAAACACAAATGCAGTAATCTGTAAATTTACGACTAGAAATTTCTTTAAAACTGTATTAAAAGTGCGAGTATTACAGGAATTGAAACTAACGAAAAGACATAATATTTTATTAGTGTTAACTTTCCTCATACACGTCCAAACTAATCTATAAATAGGCTATGAGTTTTCAAATAATTATTTGCATTCGAAACTTTATTGTACTGTCTATTAAAGAAAATTGCTGAAATGATAAAGGAGTTACATATTTCAGCAGTTATTAACTATAATTTTGAACTTGTCGAAACTTTTCGAAGATGATTTAGTTTTGTTGAAACCGGTTTGTTGATTCTCAGTAGTTTGTTGATTCTCTTAGTTTTGTTGATTCTCAGTCACATATTCAAAGGTTAGAAATGTGAAAAGTTTTAATGATTTTGTCAAGACCGTTAAATATAAAATTTTGGTCACTGCATTTCCTTGCAAAAATTCCATTCTTGTAACAGCAAAATTTAACAGCTTATAACCAGGAAACCTAATTTATAGAGTTTTATTAATCTGCAGAAAAATTTGTAAAGAATTAATATTATAGACCTTTCTGAACACACTTACATTTTTAGATAAAACAATGTAATTATTTTTGGATTATTTTGAAGTTAACAACTAATTTAAATTTTTACTTTAAATATCTAAAACTAAAATCAGAAAATCGTAATAACTGTAATGTAAAATTCTAGATAATTCAATCTTATTGGCGGTAAATTGATGACAAAATTTAGTGAGAAAACTTTGAAAGTTTAAAATCTCATTTTAGGATACAAATATTATACCTGCTTTCAATCACGCAAAATTCTATTACGTTTATTCATTTTAATTTCATCATCTTATGAATTTTCTGTAAAATATTTTGATAAATATACGTACATACTTACATATATTAGCATACCATTATGTTAGCATATTCTTTGAATTCAAATGATGGAGCTGCATCTCTTTTTGTTCCGCAAGAACAAAAAAAAAATTCTGAATAGTTCCTAAATTTAAAGAAATAAATAAAAGTAATATAATTTTCTTGAAGTATTATATATGAGAAAGCATTCCGAAATTTTTGTTGGCTGAGGGAGACGTTTCCTAATGTCTGTGGTAGCACATCGGAACACCAGAATAATATTTTGCATACACATTAAAGAAAAACCCAGTAGCCATATTTGTGTTATACAAGTCTGAATTTATATTTTGATTACACAATGGATGAATGTTGCTGTACTCTGATTACATATATTAGAAAACGTAATCCCCTTTTTTGGTTACGCATGGGGAAAAATTAAAATATTAATGTTAACGCATTCTTTCTTCAGGGAAAAAAAAAGATGAAACCTTCGAACATTTTGGATCCAGATCACATTTCAAACTGTCCGGGACCATGGGAAAATTAAAAGGTTAAAGTATTAAAATTAGTTTTTTTAGATGCTTTAAGAAACGTGGAGAAAAATTTAATACGACAAATGAAGTAACAGAAGTGATATTAAGCGGCCTATTACAGCACACAAAACAAAACTCAAGTATAATAAACCAATGAACAAAATACATTCTATCGTTTCAAAAGAAACATGTTCTATTTTTAGAATATTTTTAAAATGCAAAAGTTTTTCACACTTTCATTACAATTTTTAATAATTTATTATATAACTGCCTGCTTTCAAGAATAGTTAAGTACAGCTATAAACGAATTATACTTAGTTATTCTGAAAATAAACTTAACCACAAAGCAATGTGGTATTCTTGATTAATTTTCTATTTGCAGACCTTTCGCTAGTTAATTAAATAAAATACTTCTGTTCATTTCCCAGTTGCATCAAGAAATCACAATCAGAAAAATTTCCTCCAATTCCCCAAGGTGAGTCTCTTCATTACCGACTTATATTTATCCTTCCATTCACCAATAAATGCATAAAGGAATCCGTTGAAGTACACAGCACGCTTCCAATATCTAACTTAGCGGGAAATAATTCCTGAAGAGTGTCTCGGAAAACTCACAAGCAGTATAACACAGACGGTAACGAGAGCTTCGAATCCATGAGAAAATAGACCTTCTATTTTCTTTAGCAGAAAGAGTTTCTTCGGCAAATTAGATGACTGGTTCCAGGGAAAACCCCTGGGGAAATTCCATCTGACCGGGCAGGGGTTGTCCGAGCCATGGGAGGGAGGCAATAGAAGACCCCTGCAGAGCAATTGGCCACGATGCGGATCAAGCGACCAAATTGATGTAGTTGGGATGATCCCTTTTTAAGCGTCTTCCTTGCGATTTCAGTCCAGTCGATTAAGACCTCACGATTTGGTCTTTGGCAATGTTTTTTTATTTTGTTTCTTTTGCGGTTTCATCGGAAACAATCGAAGTTACAGGGGCCGGAAGAAAAGAGAATAGGATGTAGCGTGTTTTGATTTTTCCTGTGGGAATAATGGCAGATCATTTCCTTTCTAAAATGCAGGTTATATATTTTATCCGAAAGAACAGTGATATGCTGCGAAAAAGATTTAGACACACAGTTAAAATGAATCGTACAAAAGGATCTGGTTTTTTGGTTTATTACTTTTTTTTACCATTTTCGAGAAATATTATACTTATAAAACGTTATTCATGCCAAATCATCTGAGCTATATTATATAATAGTATTATTTAAATATCAAATTTCATGATATTTTTTTTCCTTTGAAGCAACATATTTTAATGGAAATTTACTAATGAAGCCTTAGTTTCATTTAGTTACTTATGAGACAGTATTGTTTATGGTTTATATAATGAAAATTCAATTAACCCATTAATATTTTGATTACAAATTGAATTTCGGCCAGTTTATGTTTCAGTTTAAATGTTAATTTTACGCAAACGTCTCTGTGATTATAGTTAATGAAAAAAAATGAAAATAAGCATTAATATGTTGAAGCATTAATGAATTGATTATAGTTAATGAAAAAAAATGAAAATAAGCATTAATATGAAGCATTAAGAGGTACTCCAAATTCTCTTAACCTAATGGTGCTTATTTAATAGCAAATAAGGGCACTTAAATAAAGATCAAAATTTCAGAAAGAATTTCTATTTCGTATAATCTCTCTCTGAATAAAATAGCTAAATTTTGACTGTCTTCTTATATTACGTTAAAAATTCATTTGTTAATGATTTCGTAAATTTGCTATATTCCCTTATCGTTCGCATTGTCTGAGTCCCCTGACTTTCAAAGTTTAATTACTTGAAAAAATTTCAAGTTTATTAAGACTGGATATATAATTAATGGAATTAAAAAATACTTTCAGTATAAAAAGATTATCCTTCACACTTAGCAGCTATGAAGAACATAATATATATTTTAAAATTTGTGTTTGCTAGAAGAGAACGCCAGTCAAAATGATTAACATCACGCGGTTATTTCTTATAGTATAAGACATTTTATACTGATTTATAATCGATGCGCAAACTGAAAAACAGAAAATCTTACAAGTAATTCCAGACATTGAGTAAAACTGCTCAAAATGAAGGAATGAAATCAGGTAGCTTCAAAACCATTTAGAACGCATTTTTCTTACAAAACTAAGCAAATTATATTTTTTAAATTTAAACGTAAGCATCAAGAATTATTCAAAAACTTAATTATTTTGTTTAATCTTGCCCGAACCAAAAGCAATATTTCAGTAAAAACAAATTCAAAAATCACAAAAATGAATTAGACTTACACTTTCAATTTCAATTTATTTTATGCATTAACTTGCATCAAGTAATAACAGTTAACTTAAAAAACTATAAAACGAAAATCGGAAAGCTAAAATTTTATATGAATTTATAATTGATTCGCAAACCTGAAAAATAGAAAGTCTTATGATGTTATTCAAGATACTGAATGGAACTGCTCAGAATGAAGGAATAAAACCAGGTGGATTCGAAAATATTTATAACATATTTTGTTTCAGAAACCTAAGCAAATTATCGCTTTATGATTCAAATATAAGAATTATTTAGTAACTTAACTTTGTTATTTAATACAATCTCGTCACAACCGAAAGCACCATTTCAATTCAAACAAATATGGAAATCGCAAAAAGGAATTAGATTTATTTCAGTTGCAAATTATTTGATACATTAACTTGCATGAAATAATAACAATTAACTCAAAAAACTATTAAAAAATCTAAAAGCTTTCAGATTGACGATATGCACAAAGGCGCGTTTTATAACGAATTCTGTGTTACCTTTATTTATTAAATATCATGGTCTTCGCAATTAAACCATAAAACTCAATTCAACAGTAATATCGCAAAATAATTTAAAAAGAACATATCTTTAGAATACTTTGTAATTAGACATTAGATTATTCCGAAGCAGGAGACATGAAAAATAAGCAGTGACTTCTCCGAGATCCGAATCTCGGACCTCTCGAATACGCACCGCGTGTGCAGACCATTTCACCACGAAGGCATGCTAAGAAGGTTAAGCCCATCTTTAGAATTTAAATAAAATAGAGATAAAAGTTTTTTTTCCGTACAGTTCTGCCATTGCCTGCTTTGGAATCGTTAAGTTTGTTAACCACAAATTCGTTAAAGTTTTAAAGAATACGGAATGGATAATAAAACAAATTCCAAATTTGGATTTCCAGATGCCCATATTCGAGTGTGGAGGATTACGTTATTCAAAATTTGATGCCTCTCCGAACTTTTGTTTTTTACAGTGCAAGAAACATGCATACATTCATTCATTATTTGATTTCTTATATATAATGCAGGGCTCTAATATTCAGCAGCAACAATTTGAAAAATGAAATTCCGTTTATGATGAACTAACGCAAAATGCCAAAAAGAAATTAATAGCCTCTTTGGGCCCCTTGCCCCTTTGGGATAAAAAGAAACTGAAACGCTAAGACTTCTTCACCACTTTCATTCAGTATAGCATTAATATATAGCATTTCAGTATTCAGTATAGCATTAATGAATAAAATGAGTTCGTACTATCCTTGACATGTTACTATATGCTAAAAATCAGTATGTTACATTCAAACTAAACAAAAGAACAGTATTTCATCTAGTTCTTAACAAATAATATAAAGGATGAACGAATAAGCAAGATCAAAAGTGTTGTAATTACTTTGTAAAGCATTTTGGAAGCACTGCCATCAGTACAATGAAATTGTACTCTCCTATCAACAAAGCTATGTGTTATATATTTGCTGATATTGCTCAGCAAAGATACTACTGATATACTTCTTAAAGTAGTAAAAATATACCTTAATGCAATGCAGTAAAAGGAAAAGGAAATAATTTTGTGTACGAAAGCAAAAAGGCGACAGAAAATATTTATTAAAAATTAATCAATTCATGTTGTAGTTGATTGCCGTTATTGAACTGTACATGCTTTGAACTTGCAAAAGGACTCAAACTCTTTTTGAATAAATGCAGAACAGGGAATACAATATTTTTACAGAGATATTTTTTCCCTTTATTCCTCTGTAGAAGTGTTGGTAAGTTTTTAGCATTTAATGGCATTAAAGCACTTAAACTGATAGAAGCACAATAAAATACGCTGATATCAGTCTAAATTAGCAATTTCAAGCTTTATGATGCTCTGCATTAAATATTCAGAATTATACACTGGTGAAATAAATTAAGAGAATTTCCAAATTTGATCTATCTCCAGAACTACTGGACAGATTTTAATAAAATTTGGTGTGGACATAAGTTGATATTGTTACGAATTTCACATTTATTTGGCTATTTATTTAGAATTGTAATTAGATTTGCTTCATGTTGCCTTAGCAACGCAGACGATTTTTGAAGAGAAAGCTACGTCGAAAAAAAAATAACAATAAAAATAAAAGAGCGCGTGCATTTAATGCTTAATAAATAAATATCTCGTAATTACTGTTGCCATCCAGAAAAATCTAGAAAAATCGTGATTGTTCTACTGATAATTAAAAAGCTTATAAAAGCCGAAGTGAAACACCTCATCTCAGTTCTCTCTCCTTGTCGCTGCGCCGATTGTGATCATTTTTGGATTTTCTAAACCTGGTGATGCATGGTCACCCCCCCTCCTTTTTCGTGTATGTATTTCACCTACCTGGACCTACCCATATCATGTGCCTTTTGGGCAAATTATCAGGAGCCGGACACATCGTGCAATTGCTACGATATTCCGACAATACTTGACTGGACTGGACTCATCTCAGTTAGTTGTTGTTGTTGTTGCTGTTATACTTGTAGCTGTAAAAAGCGAACCGCTGTTTGTTTACTTAATGCTGTATTGATTGTAGCGATTTCGCTGTGAGATAGAACTATTTTATCTGTTTTGAACTGAGTTTTTGCTAAACGTTTGAGATATTGTGATATTGTGCGAAGATTTGTGAAGAAATATTTCAG
>KK112508.1:41456-118352 GCA_000611955.2 Stegodyphus mimosarum | reverse complement strand
TTTGTTATTCATTATTATTGTTTATGTATTCCTTATATTTTAATTTATTGTATTTTGCTATGTACTCATAGCACTTGCTCATGAATTATGACTTGTCAGGATATCCTCTCCATCGTTGGTCTTGGTTCCTTGCACTGCGGTGTCTGGCACCCCTGTTCTTTTCTCTACTCTCATCTTTCTTCTCTCTTGCTTCAGTTATCTTGCTTACTTGTCAGGAAAAATACATTAGGAGCACTTTGTTGCAAACTTCAGTGAGCCGGATACACCGCATCTTATGTGGTATCCCGGCGATAGATTTCCAGACTAGACTAGACTCATCTCAGTTAGTTGTTTTTGTTGTTGCTGTTATACTTGTAGCTGTAAAAAGCGAACCGCTGTTTGTTTACTTAATGCTGTATTGATTGTAGCGATTTCGCTGTGAGATAGAACTATTTTATCTGTTTTGAACTGAGTTTTTGCTAAACGTTTGAGATATTGTGATATTGTGCGAAGATTTGTGAAAAAATATTTCAGCATTTTAATTTATTTCTTGTGGAAAGAATAAATTTTTGTTAATTTTTTTACGACTTGTGCATTCAATATATAACGAACCCGTAAGCACGTAACAATATAATACAAACAAAATAAACATTCAACAGTTATAATAGACACATATGCTTGTGTGTAACACTGATGTGAGTCTGAAGGTCTGAAACAGCGGTTACAGAACACACAAAAGAAATGAGTTAATAGGTGGTATGGTCCCCTCTTACAGCCATACAGGCCTCGCAGCGTAATGTCATACTGGAAATAAAGCAGTTTATCAGCTTCTGTAGCAATGGGTACCATTCATTCAGCAATGCCGTTTTCAGTTCCTGGATGGTTTTCAGAGGGGGTTGCGAGTTGCAATTGCCATCCCCAGAGCGTCCCAGACATGCTCTATAGGATTGAGGTCTGGAGTAAAGAATTCTGGGCTGGCCAATCCATCCGGCGAATATCCTCACTCTCGAGGAATTCGTCTACCAGAAGAGCTCTATGTGGCCTCGCGTTATCGTCCTGTAAGATGAGCTCGGGGCCCACTGCGCCCTGGAAAAGGCGAACGTAGGGCTCAAAGACCTCATCCCTATACCTCACACCAGTCAGAGTCTCTGCCAAAGACGTGGAGAGGAGTGCGGCCATCCAACATGATGTCTGCCCAGACCATTACACCGCCATCGCCATAATTGTTCATTTCGCGGACATTGAAAGGTTAGTAGCGGGTTCCAAGCTCTCTCCATATGAAAGTACGGCGCGAATCGGTGTTTAGTCTAAAACGGGACTCTCGGTGAACAGAACGGTTGCCCATTGCTCCGTACTTCAATCACTATGCTGCCTGCACCATGCTAATCGGACTCTCCTGTCCGTAGACGTGAGCGGGGCTCAAACAGCCGGTCTTCTGGGGAACAACCCTCTCTCATTCAGTCTTTTGGAAACGGTCAACCTCGTTACACGGGTTCTTGTGGCTGCATACAGGTCCCGAGAGAGCTGGGAAAGTGCAGCCCCTCTGTTACGCTTCGCTAAAATGGACAAATAGCGATCTTCTCTGGCCGTCGTGGCTCTTAGACGACCTTATCCAGGGATTCTCTCGATGGATACAGTATCCTGGAATTGTTTCCGTAGGTTACACATGACGCTGAGCGTTAAATTAAACTCTCTGCATATCTGAACTTGCGATTGACTTGTCTCTAGCCTCCCCACAATTCGCCACCTCATTCCACCATCTAAACGTTAGTGGTTACTCACTTTTACTGTTCCGATGTGAATTTAACCAATTGCTGCAAGATAACACCGAGAAAATGGCCGAGGTATGCTAGCGAACGCAATTCGTTTTACCCTCCACGCGCTTCTGAAGCCTGTTTTTCTACTGGCTCCGCCTACACGCAAGTGTACACATACGAATTTGCCATACAAGATTCGCATTTTTATCTAGAAGCAGTGTTTTTTTTCTTCAGTTCAGTTCTTTTCATTCAATTCAATAAAATAGGCAAATTCTCTTAATTCATTTCCTGAGTGTAGGAAAGAGGAAAGTACAATTTTTTGTTCACTTTCTGAATAATCTAAATATCTCTTTTTAGAAGTTCTAAATACAGGTATCTTTAATGTTAGTTATTACACTATTTCTAAATTCGTAATCGAAGTCATTAAAGGCAATTTATTTCGTTATCAACAATACTTCAACTGCACTGGCATTTCTAAATGAAATGGAGAGGACTATCTTCTATGTATATGAAATGCGAAATACGCGAATCTCCTAAATAATATTTAAGAGATTTTAAACACTAAACTTTCCCGTCTCCAAAGCATTCACAGAAAAATCATGTCGCAGGGTGGAACTTAAGATAAATACAAGTGCTGTTAAGATATGTTGTCTCCATAAAAAATGTATGAAGTCACCATCCTACGAGACAGTACAAATTGATATCAAATGCTGTTAAAATGCAGTACAAATGCTGTCAGTTTCCGACTATTTGGCATGAAACCACACTTTGAACAAAAGGCACCTTAACAAAGACAATTGCATTTTGGGGATCCGAAACAAATGCTTATCGTGCTCCAACCATTTTATTTTTCAGCTTTCCCCCCCTGTGACTTTACTGATCAGTCTTATCAAGATGGTTCGACAAGGTCACCTTAAAACAACACCTTAAAACAACCTAGACACCTTAAAACAACAACAGTAGTGACACGTCCAGCCTATTGCGTTACCAAAAGGCATGTTTGAGCATTGCTTCCAAGAACCGGAGCAAATGTGTGTTTCATGTCAGCTTCTTCGAAGGTTATTAAGTAGCAGTTCTTTAGATTTCAAACAAAACTGCTGTTAAGTATCTGCAGCACGTTTCTTGAATATAAGAATAGCTAACAATTTCTTTGTGCTGATCCGAACTGCTTTAAATGTTATATCTAGGAAGTTCAAAGACCGTAAAACAACTTATCAATCCTGTTGTAACTGCTAAGTAGAGCAACACAAATTCAGAAAAGGTTTAAAATAAAACTTCTTATTGGTTCGTCAGCCTATCAGTTACACAACTTGTGTGGAAACTTAGTCTGGATATTAGGCATATAATGCATTTAATGAAGATGATACTGGTTCATTTAAGCAGGTATTATCATGCAATTTTTGTTGAAAACAGCCGCGGAGTAAAATCAAGTAAAGTTCGTATGATTGGCTATTTCGTCATTACCGATTACAATGACGCTAAATGATGCGAAAAGTACTTAACCATGCGAAAATGAAATACTTAGCGATAGGCAAAACTAATTTGAAAAGTGGGCAACTCTGCCAGGTGTACATGCATATAAAAAACAAAACTTAGATTGCAAATAAATTACTTACGAAAACCTCTTCTAGATTGAGTTAAAAGTTTTCAGAATCGTAAGAAATATACCTGCTTGATTCTGGGTAATTACTTTACCATCACTGTACTGTTAAAATATCGAATGTCGTTAATTTAATGATAAAACCGAAAAGCTTTGCTGAAGTTCTCTTTCCACAGAACTTCAGTTCATTAGACCAAAGATATACATGCGTTTAAATGCATGCGTTTAAATTATACATGCCTTTAAATACGGAATTCAGAATCGGGTTGTAGAAAAAACATAGTAAATTTATGCTTGGATAAGGAAAGTTTGATTTATTTAGATACGAAAGATCAATAAAGCTTTGGAAGATATATCTAAAAACTAGAGTGAAATGCTCTTTTTACTATGTTGAGTTTTACTGAAATATTGGAAATAGCATGATACAATAAACACTTCTGACAAACAGCAGTATGAATGAAATGTGGCATGATCTGGGGAGTGCCATAGATAAAGCAATAAATGATATGAATTGAAATATATTTTAAGAATTCACAATAATATCTTAGTTGTCACTCAAAGAACATGTACTACTACAGCCGCTGATGTTATAAAAAAAGACCGAAGAAAATGGAGATCCAGCTTCTCCTCAGTAAGTCAAGCTGTGAGGTATTACTTTATGGTCTGAGTTTTAGAATGTTAAATATTAGTCAAAGTTAGCTCTTCCAAGAGCAGCATAGGCCACATGGTTGTTGCCAATCTATGATTCTCAAGAAATAAGACGGCAGTGCACGCCTGTTTTTTTTATTTTGTCTCTTAATAATTCATTCTGTACCTTTTAGAAGGCAATGTATTAGGCATTAAATATACTTATTTAAAGTTTGTAGAGACATTATAATTTTTTTGAAGCAGGAGACTTAAAGAAATGAGCAATGCCTTCGCAGGGACCAGGACCTCGGACCTCTCGAATACACGCCGAGTGTGCTGGCCATTACACCACGAAGGTATGCTAATAAAGCGGAAGAAATACCTTATATACTCCCCCTTTTAAAAAGCGACTGTGGATTAGGGGACCTAATCGCCAAATCCTGGTTGTGGAGAATCATCATCCACCACCTTTTTTATTTCTTGCTCCACTGAAAATCTGTGATGCTTTGGAAATATAAACTTTTAAAAGGTTGTTTACAGAATTATCTTCTAACGTTATGAAACTAAACAGAAACCAGAAGAAGGGTGCGTAAGGATCTTTATTCAATCATAAAATTAACAAATGTCCTAACTTGGATTAAAATAAGCCAACACTTCTAGCTTAACAGAAATATGTAACAATAACAATTTCAAGGTGTGTGGGTTAGCCTGACGACTCAAAGAATACTTTAACAAGCAGGGAAAGCTCAGGTCTAAAGTAACCGGCGAGACAAGACTAAAGGCAAGAACACATCTACGCCGCTAACGCAAGTTGCTAATAATCAAAGCACAACACAGCCTGGAATAGGCAGACACTCTCTGAAAACCAGCTTCCGGAACTCTTGCTTAAATAACACTTTATTCTATCTTAATCTGAATACACCCTCGCTATCTCATTTACATTCTGACATGAAACGCGTTGGTAAAAAGAGAACGCTAGAAACGTTTTTCGACTTAAAATGAAAGAAGAGAACGCTTTTCGACTTAAAATGAACTATTAGTTAAAAAAATTAATTTACAAATTCCTAGAAATCCTATCTTCTAGGGTTTTAAAAGTAGGTCTCTGGAATGAAGTTTGAGCCATATCACAATATCAAGGTATATTTACTGACCCCCAACTGTTTGTCATGTTAATTAACTGAAGGCTTAATGGGATAGAAATTAATGGGTTGAAATATGAAATCTACTTTCGTTTACTAGCAGTTTTAGTCTCTGACAAATATGTACTTATGTAATTTCTTAATTAAAACTAAAATTTACTCTATTAGAAGTACAATAAAACGAACAAGAGTTTGTCTGGCAAGACATTAGAAAATGTGACAGAACAAAGAATTGTCGGTCGAATACAAGTATTTTGGGTATAAATGGAAAAGCCAAAGAATTGCAGATCACAGAAGATAAGAGAAAGCCTGTACAATATTTTGGATTCAAACCTGAGAAACAACTAAAGAAATTTCAAAGAATTTGGGGGAAGGGTTATTAAATTTTATCTCAATAACATTCAAAAGACAGTGTTTGGGTTCATTCTATCTCTGATTGATATTTATTTATTTTTCACCTGCATACCATATTTAAGAGCTGCTTTGTTTTATTTTCTGTGTGTTTCTAATGTTAAATTTATTTATTCAATTCTTTGTTTTTGATTATTCCTTACTATATTTTGCATTCTATAAGCTGAAATAACTTTTCACTTCGAAATGTATATTATTTTATACTGTTTGTATGCCTATTCCTTTATAGTTTTAGTAAACGTACATAGCTTCAGGTGGATATTGTAACTTTGAACTATGAGAAAAATTATTACTAAAATTATAAAATTCTGCAACCTTATACTCACAGAAATTGAATTTTGATAAAACACTACCACCCAATTATCCAAAACGAAAGAAAGAATTTCTATTACAGACATTTCTCTCAATTCATTTTGGGCCACGTTAATTGACATATACTGGGTTAAACGTTGAAAGAAATTTCGAATTAGATGATTGTTCTAATTAATTTTTCATGTAATAGCGAATAATAATAAAATTTATAAGCTTTCATAACAATAATAAAAGTTGGGTGGTCTATTGCGCTGTTTACATTTAAATTTTCAATGCATTATGTTAATATTTCGATAAAAATTATTAAACATTTTTAACACAAAAAAATTCTTTAATTCACCAAAATACGCAAATTGTTTTATTGCTTTCTCTTAAAATAATTTACGGATGTATGAAATCACAATTATGGACATTTGTGGTGTAAAATAAATGTAAGCATTTTATCAAAATTAACCTAATATTTCAATTTCAATAAAAAATTAAGAATTTAAATTTTTACCTTAAATTAATTTAAAACAGAGGAAACTTGGAACACGACCGCCTCAGTTCACAAAGAATTCAGTTCAAGATCATATTATCTGAACGAAACAGGACTAGAATCACGAAGAGTCTCTAGAGTTACGAAAACCCAAGTTGGCAACATAGATTTTCAAAGTTGTTTTAAAGTAATCGGTGCCACGTAATGAACACTTGGTGTAGTTAAGCTAGTTTAAGTACATAACAAAATCTCATGTGCATACCAAATGACAATACTTGTCCCGAAATATTAAGTTATACGCATTTTTCCTGCATCTCATTTAAACATATTTCTTCGAATGTCATTAGAAATATATTTCTCATTCAATTAATTCGATTCTCAAAACAAAAACACATAAAACCTCAAATCATCTTCACTAAAATTTCTAAAATACAGAAAAACATAAAACACAAAATAGAGTTAAAAAGAGTTAAAAAAAACAATTTTTACAATTAAAATTACAATTTGCACGCAAAAACAAGCAATTCAGCCAGAAGGAAAGAAGGTAGATTTTTTTTTCGGTTCACAGAACTAGAATTTTCCTTTTGGTCCCACTCGGCAAAAAGACATTGAAGGTAGAGAAACACTTTATTCGCTATTCTGCTCAAATGTAAACGAGTTTCAAATATAAACAAATATGGCTGCTATGGTAAGAAAACTGAGGCTTAGCCGCACTTAAACAACTTTCAGATTCTTGATGATTCTATAACTATTGCATGGAGATTAACTAAAGGCATAAAAATTTTAACCGGAAATAAGAACAACATAATTGAATCATTTTTAAAGCATAAATTATACAATTTGCCAACACATAAGAATTAAAAATACTGAGCTCACTGAGCTGAATAACAGAGTGCATATATATATACCTTTGATGCGGCCGATTGCAACCTAAAAAACAGGTGCACAACTACATGTTATAGCAGTCATACAAAATTTCGACGTTCTGACGCTATTCATTTTTGAGTTATGCGAGATACATGTATACATATATGCCTAAGTACGTACAGACGGCCACGAAAAAATCTCTTCTGAATGCATTTTAAATCAGTTTTATAATTCGTTTGGCGAAATAGAGTCCTTTATTTTTTCCTTATGTACAGCTGTCACGCAAAATATCACTAAATTGCTTTCGATAGTGGTCAAAATGGATACTTTTGTTGAAATATGATACCCGGAGTTTTTCTTGATTACAATACATTGACTTCGAACAAGGAAGTAAAAAATGGTCTAGTTGAAGCTGGCAACATAGCTCATTATTTTAATTTGTTTATTGCAAAAAGTGATTAATGCATGTGATGAAGTAAGACACGCTGAAATATTTGGAAAACCTTAGATCGCAAGAGAAGTTTTAAACGCCTTTGTGTTACGAAAAGTTGAGATCATAAAGTTTTTCACGGAAGCTGATATTATTTTCTTAATACTTTGGATCGTGCGTGGATTTTTACCACAAATCCAGGATTTTTTTGAGTTGCAGAATTCTTCGAGGATTTATTCGAGCCTTAGAGGATTTATTTACACCTTAGAGGTATAAATAACATACCTTAGAGGATTTATTTGAGCTAGCAGTGAAGTAAAGAAAGCCATAGGTTGGCCAAAAATATATGCGCTCTTGGATTTTGTGATAATTTCTGAAGTGGCGATAGCGATAGATTCGGTGGTAGATATTGTGACATATTTGATGGAAAGATCGAAGGAAGAAATATATGTTAAGAATTGTTCAGATAAGCAAGGTAGCGATCAATAAGAGGTACGCAAAAAAATGTGTGGATAATAAAGGAAAAGCGTGGGTAGGAAAACGCAAGGGAATTGTTTAAAGGCAAGTCGTTTAGCAATGCGTCCTAAAGGTCAAAGAGGTCAGTTACACAAGTATAAGAAAATTTCCTGAATTGCAACTGAACACGGTCCTGTTAAAAAAAGAAAAGGGAAGTTGATCCATATGAAAGTGCTTTCAATATTTGGTACTAGCTACCAGGGCGTAGGATAATTTCCTGGCTCAGAATTTTTCTCGAAACTATTTTAGGAGGTATAGGTTGTTTAAAGTTGGGACGATGGTAGACGTAACAGCGTAAGTTCCGTATTGTCAGCGCACAGGCAACGTGATGTTATGCATCCACGTTGAAGAACGAAAAATATAGAATTTTGTTCTATGTTGTGCGGAATTTGTAAACTTACGTGATGTTAGTGGAAGAAGTACATGCACAATTTGATTTTTATAATAGGGAGCCTAGAATCGGAAACGAGTAGCGTCCAGGAGAAAACGGAGCCGCTACTAGCTTTCGTCGGCCGAGAGGAAAATACGCAAGGATCCGATAAGCACTTCTTTCAATTTGCTCAATGAGATATATATGAGATATATAAGTACAAATACGATACAGAACAAAATCGTAGGAATACGATAGATTGAAAGAGGACAGAACCGAGAGACATACAAAATTGTATTGTAATTCCCATATGTTTTCTCTGTACAAGTCCTGTGGTTCTACTAACACTCAGTTCCTCTTCTCCTGTTTGTAAAAGTCCAACCTGGCTTGGAGTTTTGACAAAATATGCTTCTGTTTTCTCTTTATTTACATGCCGAATATTATTTGACAACTGGACGAAACATAAGTAAGGCTTCCCCTTCTCAAAGTGGTAATGTCCCAAATAGGTTCTCTGTTTCTTTTCTGAATGTGTTATTAAGCTCTTCGCCTTGTTCTGTGTCAATCTTCATTTCGCTTCATTTCAAATGTTTCAGGCTTCTAAGCATCTTCATATCTGCAATTTCTTTTCTATTAATTATTTCAAGTAGAACCGTTGGAAAAAAATGTCTGTCAGAAGAAATCTTGATAAAAGTTTTACTAGAAATATCCGATGGAAATTGGGATTCAGAAATTAGTTCCCAAGAAGAATCTAATACAGGATTTTATTCAATTTCAGCTGATCAAGACTGGATTATTCAAACTATAAATAAATCTGATTCGACAAACGATTAGTATTTCTTCATCTTCAATGTTGTATGGGCATTATTCCGGTAAAACGGCATATTACGGGCCAGTTTATATGGATTTAAGCTTGAATAAATTTAATCAAGAATGAGCAAGTAATTTTGATCCAAAAAGATGCCAAGTGAATGGGACAAGTCATAGTCTGTTAAGACAAATCAAGCAGATTAGATGTTTGAATGAAGACAATCAATTAAAAGACGAAAAAATAGCAATTGCTAGTGCAACATAAGGCGAAAAACAGAAGTTACTTCATAAAATTACCTGGGAAGACTTCCTCTTCATAATATTTTGCAAAAAGCAGGTCGACGAGATACATTTCTGAGAGAAATGTAATTCAAGAGAATACAAGTTGTACATGGAGACGTTTTATTAATTAAAAAATATTGCGTCATATACAGGAATGCACAGAAGGCGAGATACGCCAGAAGTCGAGAAATCTAAACTTTAGCTTGTGATTTCATGAGCTAGAAGTTTTTATTACTCAGTGATATGCTTCTGATGCTTTGACTGCTAAAAAATTTTCTATTTTGAGTTTGTGGTCCACGTCCAATGGCTCAAAATGTTTTAATGAAATAATACCGAGGGAAATATTCTTGGAAATAATTAAGAAACTGCGTTTTGACTCGATATAATCTAGATGGCAAAGGTCACAAATTGACCTATTTATTCTTGTAACAAAAGTATGGAATACCTTTACTGAAAATTGTTTATTGTGTCACAAAGTAGATGAAATGAACAACAATGAATGAACAACTTTTCTTACAAAGGAAACTGCAGCTTTATTCAATATACTCCGAAAACGCCTAAAATTCAGCATGGAAGTTTGTCATTTAACTGATGTAAAACGAAATCAATGTGTACATGGAAATTCTTTGTAAATGGGAAAATACATTTTAAACGGGAAAAGATGAAAGCAGACGAATTAAGGAAATTTTGGGGAAGTTTGGCGATTAATCGGTTGACTGAATCCTTTCATAAGATCTGAAGATACGTTGCTGCAAACGATGTCTTCACTTCTTTGAATTTATAAAAATTTAAGGAATAAAGAAATAAGTTATGTTGGTGTAGTCAATCATGAAAAAACATTTTGTATAGGGTATAACATTAATATTAATGGTTTATGTTGCAAAAGAGAAACTGTCATCATGTAATTCTGAGAAATACAAAAAATAAATTAGAAACCTTTTTTGAAGAATGTTAACTTTGTAACCAAAATAAATATAAGAAACTAATTATAATATTTTTTACTAAGAAAATCTTAATGGCAGATTTTTGTTCACGATCTGCAAGTTCCGGAGAAAGTGACTGTACACCATAAGTAGACGTAAATCGAAAATGTGCGTCACGCTAGTGTTAACGAAGAAATTGAAATGTATATTATTTCCTCCGCAGATTCTGAACTTAAACGTTTCATAGCTTACTATGGAAATTATTATTAGCCTGTTATGGAATTATAGCGTACCGAAAAGAATTTATTATGAAGATTGATAAGTTGCGCATGAGCATAATTTAAAGTAAAAGAAACACCACGGAAGCAACTTATTGCGGAAAATGCTCTGTTGAGAATTAAATTAAAGGTGAGGACAAACGAATACGATGTACCATGCGAATTTCGAAAATTTTAGCTTCTCGAGAGGAGTTAAATAAGATCGACGGTGAATTTCGACTTTAGAAATATATTTTCTTGAATTTCTCGAATACACCGATATTACATGAATATGAAACAGGACAAATTACTACGAAATAATCAGTAACCGTTTATTTTATACAAGAGCGACAAATGAGAACATAGGATTAAAATCGGTAATCCCAGCATGCTATACATCTACTTCTTAACAAATTAATTTTTGATGACTGATATCTCTGTCTTTAAAAAGTGAAATATAAGAAATCGGGATTTTAAGTAGAAATTGATCAAAATATTTGAGTGCATAGTAAAGCTTCGTTAACTCGAAGCGGAAATATTCAAAATTTTGTTTATTTCGAACAAAAACTTAGGAAAACCTAAGTTCAGAAGAAATGATGTTGGAAATACTTTCAAAATAACAAATTTCTTTGAAAAGTAGTATTCATGAGTAGTATTCATTCTTTTGAGTTAAAAATAACGAGATTAGAATTTTTTAGATTATATCAGAGCACACCATGTTTTTTTTTGTTTAAGGGGACGGATGTTTTCAACAATGATTTCCTTTAGGAGACTGATCATATTCACATCACATGCAACGAATCTATGAAAACTCTTTTATAACCCGCTCATTCAAGGGAATTTAATTAAATAAATTAAAGTTTACTGCATTTAATATTTTAGAACTGTAAATGTTAGA
The DNA here is from genome assembly GCA_000611955.2 of Stegodyphus mimosarum. Classification (NCBI taxonomy): domain Eukaryota; kingdom Metazoa; phylum Arthropoda; class Arachnida; order Araneae; family Eresidae; genus Stegodyphus; species Stegodyphus mimosarum. Next base: position 106,699 of record KK112508.1, on the reverse strand, counting down.
CATTTGGAAAATTTTCTAGGCACTGAATTTTGTAAGGATTGTAAAAATTAGAACCATTTATCAGGACGATTGAAATATCCTTATGGATAATTTCAGTTTCAAAAAATTACACAAAATTTTCAAAGCGAGTCAAAATGAAATTAAATTTCCTCTTCATAGCATATAGAATCACAATTGTTGTGTGTTGTTGAAACATATTCTATATTTCGTAATTATTCAGTCGAAGCAATTTGTAAATGGAAAAGAAGTGTACATAAAAACAATTCAGTCTTACAAGCTGAATTAATAGCAATAAAAAAAGCAATATACTTATCAAGTCGATTTAATAACCAAGTTAATATCTACACAAATTCTCTATCCAGCCTTGAAGCTATAAGTGGTATATGTTGCGGAAATCGTATAGTCTACGAAATTCAAAAATGTTTAATCAATATCTCAATAGTCAATAGTACTGAGACAATTGTTAAATTAGGTTCAAGCCCATACAGGGATACCAGGTAATGAACTAGCAGATTATCTTGCTATTGAAACAGGAATAAGATTAAATCTACCAGAATTTACAATACCCTTTCCAAAATCACATATTAAACATATCATATTCAAAGATCTATTATTACAATGACAATCAAGATGGACTAAACAGGACTAAGGATGTTAAAATTTATACCAAATGTTTCAACTAAATTGATATCATTGTCCTTTTTCAATTACAGCATTTTTAACTGGACATGGTCCATCTCTAACATATTTAAACGATTTAAACTCAAAAATACCTACATTTGTAATTGTTTTAAAATAGGAACTCCAGGCCATTATGTTTTTGAATGTGAATTCACAAAAGAGTATCATTTAAATAACCTTCAAATCAGTACTGGAAAGAATGGACCCAACACCTGTTAAAACATTCTGCTTTATATAATAAACTTTCAAAAGAACAGAATACTGTATCAATCATAATAAATAATTTTAACATTTATTTTCATAAACAAATTTCATTTTGAAAATATTATAAATACTTTTTATTATTTATTTCACACATATTCAAAATTAACAAAATTCCTTATTTATTTATAAAAAGACTATAATATTCGATTAGATCTAAATGGAAACTAGAACTTATTTGCTTTATATTAATCAACCAAGACCCTCTGAAATTACAATGATTTGAAACATCGAACTTAATGTGTAAAATCTTAGATCAAAAGAAATTAGAACTTCAGAAATTTCCATCTCTCGAACTTTTGATCTACTTAACTTTACTCAATTATAGAACTTTCACTGAATCTTGAACTATTGACATTTATTAAAATCAAATTGAAATGTATATTAAAATTTAGGTCAACCTAACCTGTAAGTGCAAAGAAGACTGTTAATAATATCTATTAAAAATATCACTGTCATGTAAAAATATTCATTGTAAAAAAAGGATGTTCTCCATAAATAATTTCCACTGGGCGGGCTTTCTCCGTTACGTAATACCTTAAGTCGGAAGCCCTCTCAATGGTGCAAAGTGCAAAGTTTTCAGTCGAAATTAAGTTTGCTAAATCCTTAAGACTGAAATTCTCAAACATTTTCCCTGAGAATAGAGTGTTATTTTTAAATTGTTAATTTGCTGAAACATTTAATACAAAACGGGATACACAAAATGAAACGTAAAAATCTCTTCTCAGAACGACTTGCATGAATAGGTGAATCTAGTAAGAAACACAACTGTAAAAGTAATATTTGGTTATAATCCATCAATTAGCAGCTTTATGTTCACATATAGAAATCTAGACATGTCTCTTTGCTATCGAAAAATTCTATCCTCCTTTGGTAACAACTAACTCCACTTGCAGAACTTCCAGACGAAGAAAGCAAGCAAAACTCAATCGAATTCCTAACTCTTACAGCACAATATTAAGTCCGAGCAATATTTTTCGTCCCTCTTAGTGTTTGCCTAAGAAATCACGTGGTCTTTCCTCCTGCAAAAGGGGTCAGATTTACTCAAGGTTTGGAATACTAGGGCGCAAACATAAGACCTGTTCGCCCCGAGCGCAGCATACATCCATCAAGTCATATCGGTAAAGGAGTCCAAGTAGTAGGGATGTTTTCGGAGCAACATTAAACGATAGAAAATTGCGGTCGAAAATAATATTTTCTCCCGTACTTTTCTCTTTCCTCATGTTTTGAAGGGGAATATTTTTCCAGAGAGAGAAAACATTTCTGCTGTAGAATGCAACTAAAATTTTTATTAGATCACACATTTGGTGTCGCGTTATTTTCCTGTCACAGCGATTAAATATTTCTTTGCTATCTCTAAAGCATTATTTTGTAGCGTGTTTGTTTTCTTCAAAAGAAAGGTTGCTACCCAACAACTCAAAATGTTAAGTATTTCAGTTCGTTATTTTCTGAAGCGTTAACTGATAAAAAATTAATTTATTTATTTTATGTACTGTGTTCTGTTATAGTTAGAGAAAGTTCTTTGAGTAGAAGAACATTTCTCCTTACATTATATGTTGTCGCATGTGATCCTATAATTAACTTAAAATTTTGAGTTTTCTCGGACGCCTTTCTTAGCCGAAAGTTTGAGTCTCCAATTTTTGCAAACCTTTTAAGCAGGTTTGTAAAAATTGCTTCAGATACCATCACTTTACAAAGATTTAATACAGTTACTTGTCAAATAATATTTTTCGAAGCTTCTCTAAAATTTATGCTATTTATTTTATTTTATATGCTGTTATTTAAAAGGTAAATTTTGTTTAGTTTTAAAATTTTTTTGTTCTTCTATCCCGCATCATTTTCACAATAAATAAATCACCTAGATGAAAACATATCTTTTGTAATCAAATAAATTTTTATTTAACTACAGTTTTAATTTAAATAAGGTTACTATGAAATTAAAAAACAAAACTGACTTAAAATATTTGCTTCAACAGAAATTTAAAATTCTAACTTCTCACAAACTTTTCAAGTCAGAATTTGAAATTCTTTCTATTGACTCGTGATAGGAAAGGCGAAGTTACATACCGTTAGGTCACTATATATAATACGTTACTATATGTCATCTATGTAATACATTAGGTCATTATGAATAAGTAAGGGACTGAAATATACACTGGAATTATTCTTGATATCTTCCAGTTTGAATTTCCTTATTGTCAGCTGGTTAATTAATTATAGCGTAGCAGTTAAGGGCTATTTATCTACGGAAATGCCTTCCGGGGACTTCCTTTTGGTAAAACCGAATTATGTTTGCCCTGCATGTATTTAAAAATTAAACAATACTGTCAAAATTTCAAACTGCCCCGTTTAGTAGAGGTAATCGAGATGGACTGAATAAGCGTTAGTACCGCGACTTTAATTATCATCAACCGTCTGAACCATCGGTAAATTTCTGAACAGATAGACAGATAAATATGTTATTGCTTATTATTTATTATTAGTCAAAATATACTTTGATGAAATTTGAACAATAGGATTCAAATACTTAAATTAACAACTCTAACCAGGGTTAAACAAATCTAAGCGTTGTTAGCTCCTTAAATATTTCATTCTTCTCCTTTAAAACTAACATTATACACTGAAGATGTTTGTGTGTTGGTATTATAATAGAAAATTTTATTGCTAAAATGCGTTTACAATTTATTGTTCACATTACAAAAAGAATTACCAACCATATAAAATCCTAAAGGCAGAAGATAAAATACCCACAGAATTCTTGTCCCATCGTTGACGTTATCTTTCGCTCTCTGCTGTCTTCAAAAAATATTTTTTGAAGAAATGTTGTTTTTCCTTATATATTTTGTCAGTTAATGTTATTCTAAATATCTTTTAAACTTTTCCTTACTGCTGCCATTTACCATTTTCATTGTTAGAGGCTAAAGTTTCTTAAATATCCATTCTATGCGTATATATTCCAGTTATGAATTTTCTCAACCTATAGCAGAAAGTTTGATAAAATTATTCTGAACACTGTAGGTTACATAAACACAAAATATAAATATTTATATAGTTCGTATACAGCAAATTTCGAATTAATAAAATTCTCACTACGAGTTCAAAGGTTAAATGAAAAAGGTTTTATATCGATACGTTCATAGCTCACGGAGATAATAAAGAACATATTTCTTAATTTACTAGATTACCTTGCCTACGAATTTCTTATTTTAATTTTTCATAGTGTACTCTCACTGTTTAATTCTCTAACAATGAAATCAGACATTCTTTAAATAAATGAATTTATTTCAAAGTAATTAATGCGCAGAAAAGAATAAAAAAGTGAATATTTATCTTTTTGTTCTTCTCTCATAATGTATTTCTATAGCATATTTACCTGAAACATCCTTTTCTATACCTGGGTGGAGAGAATTTTTTAAGTATATCTGTAGTTTATATATTAAGCCAGAACTCTTTTTAAAGACCACATATTTGGTGTAAACTTTATAAGGTTTCTTTAAGTTGCTTTTTGGTCGGTTCTTGCTGAAAGGACACTGTTCTTGAAAATGTAACATGAAGTCGCGCACGACTAAATATTGACGATGAGTACCAACTGAATGACTGACTGATCCATGACTGAAGATGAATACCAACTGAAGATAAATACCAACTGAATGCAATGTCTTTCCTTGGCTTTTGTTGATGATCGTAGCAGAAACAAGTCTCAACAGAAATTGTTTTCGTCTTAATTTAAAGCTAAGGTCAGGCGGCTAGGTGAAAGAATAACTCTTGAAATAAATATCTTGGTAACTTAAGCATATCTCGGAATAAGTACCTGGTAACTTCAATAATTCTGGGAGTAAATATCACGGTAACTATAAAAGATTAGGGAAGATTCCACAACCAGAACTTTTGTCATCCTTTAATTGATTATTATAATTAATGATAATTATTATAGTGCCATTGGAAACACCTCTTGTTGAAAGATTGTTTCTTAGAAAAAATTATTACTGCACCGACTTTTAAGTTGATTCTATGAAGAGGCATACCTCTAATTATTAACATGTTAAAAATTTCATTGGATATTTTGCTGCCTTCTCGGTGTTAGTAATCCAAGCGTTGGCCGTGTGTTTGGTTAAAACCATTGAATACTGGTAGTTAGATCTACTTTGGATTCGATTCCAAGTGAATGATCTAGTTGCATGCTTGGTTTTCTTTGATTTTCCCGCTTGTAACGTGAATGCAAGCCAGTTTCTCTAAAAAAGCCCCCCAGAAAGGCATTCTTCCTCTTAGGAAGCTAGCTCTCGTGGATTTGCATATTCAAATAATCTAACTTAACGTAATCTCACTATAAGCAATGTCTTGCTGAGTAGAATTTATGCTAGCACATCATTTTTATTTGGATTGAATTCGTCTAAGTATTTTTTCATTTAGTGGCCCATGGTTTTCTTGTAGAAGATGTACATGTAAAAGAATTATCGGGTATATAGTTCATTTGTTATGAATGTATACAGTGTTTGACGAAATTATGAATAACTACAATAAAATGTTTTTAGTTTTTGAAAATTCCCGCTTTCTCTCTATAAAAGCTCGTAATAATAATGACTTTAAATCTACATGTTTTCACAGTTAAATACCATTTTAGGCGACATTTTCATAAAATAGAATGAAAGCAAATTTTTAGATAAAAGAACAACAATTAAATATGTTCTCAAGAGCAGTTTTTTCTAAATATGTTCCTGAAATTTTGTGGTAAAGAAATTGCTGAAATACAGTTTAAACTTTAACTCTACTACAAAGCAACTTAAGGCCGCATATTCTGCTTGTGTCTGCTTCTCTGACATGGCCGCTGTATGGCTGTTTGAGCTTCAGCGTTAAGTGATTCTTTTTGCTGCAAGTTTACTGTCCCTACCTGTGTACCTAATACACTCTATAACAAAAACATTGACGCATCAAGAGAGAATCATCCGCTTGCTTTGAAATTTCGTATGCACAAATGTTTCGACCAAATATGAGAATGATTAAAATTAGATGGCCACGGAATGAATAGCGCGATCTCCAGCGTATCGGAACTGCACATCCAGCAGATGTGTATAAGAAGCTCTTCTTGAACTGCTGTTAAACATTTCTGTTGCATAGCGATTTAGGATACCTTTCAACGAATGAAAAATGCCCCGCCGCATGATTCGAGCTCATTACGAACAACTGTCAGAAGTTGTTTGAAAGATGTCGTATCATCGGATTGAAAGAGGCAGATTGGGCAAATTGAAGAATCGCTCGTCATATGAGTCGAAGGGATGCGGGAATTAGAAGATGCTGGCAATGGTGGACCGTGGCAAATTTTAACCTCATTAGGGTGGCAATCGACCTAGGGCCACAACAGATCGGGAAGACAGAGTGTTTGCCGGATCAGCTGACACAGCCTGCGTCTGATTCGTCGCAATCAACTGTCAGACATCCGACTCGCACACGAGAGTCCACCATGATCATTCACAGACGGTTGATAGAGCAAAAACTACTCTCCTACCGACCATTACGCCACCTGCCACTCACGCTTGCGCACTGTAGAGCCATATTACAGTGGTGCTTGGCTCGATCACGTTGGAACGATGCTGACTGGGGACGTACAGTTTTTAGCGACGAATCCCGGTTCAAACTGTGTCGTGAGGATCATCGAAGACGTGTCCGGAGACACACAGAACAGTCTGCGGATCCTGCTTTTACTCTTGCAAGCCACAAAGGCCTTCAATCAGAAGTTATGGTCTGGGGGCCCTTTTCCTTAGTAGCTGGACCCCTTTGGTGGTCATTAGAGGCACACTTACAGCGCAGCGGTACTTCGATGACATTCTGAGCCCTGTTTTGCCACCGTTCCTTTTGCATTATCCGGCCTTATTTTTCAGAGAGATTACGCCAAACCGCATACGGCACGTGTTGCTATGAACTGTCTTACAGCATGTCAAACACTTCCTTGGCCCGCCAGATCACTGTACCATCGAGCATGTCTGGGATATGATGAGAAGGTGAATGCATCTACCAGGGAATGTTGATAACCTAGCCTGACAATTGAAGAAATTTGGGAAGAAATACCGCAGAAGACCATCCGGGAGATTTATCAGTCTATGCAACGCCGTGTGGCAGCTTGCATCCAGGCTACAGGTTGGTCAGCACCTTATTGAGCTCGTTACTTTGTAGCTATGTAACTCTGAAATATAACATTCACTTGTTCTGAAATTGTAATCATTTTCAATTCTGTACATAATCTTCCTATCCACCAATTTTGTCTTCATCGGACAACTCCTTCTTTGTGCGTCAATTTTTTTTGTTATAGAGTGTATTATAGATTTATAAATAAAAGCTATTTATAAAGCAAGTCACATATTTTTACTTCCTTGTACGAAGTAAAGGAAGTATTGTAATCACGAAAAATTTCGGGTACCATATTTCAACGAAAATATCCTTTTGATCGCTATGCAATGTAATTTAACGAAATTTTTGTGTGACATCTGTACGTAAGGCTTAAATAAAGGACTCTTTTTCCCCAAATCAGTTACAAAACCGATTTAAAATGGATTGATAAGAGATTTGTTTCGTGACGTCTATAGGTACGTTCGTACGTACGTATGAATGTATCTCGCATAACTCGAAATACTCAGAATGTTGACATTTTGTACACAAGACTGGTAAAACATGTAGTTGTGCATCTCCCTTTTTGGTTGCAATAGGTCTCACCAAAATTATATAAATATATATATACATATAGCCCACTCTCTTACTCAGTGTTTTATTCTTATGTGTTGGTAAATTCTGCATTTTTTGTTTTAAAAATGATTGAATTATGTTGTTATATTCCGGTTAAGGTTTTTATGCCTTTAGTAAATTTGCATGCAGTAGTTTTGGAATTATTAACAATTTAAACGTTGTTTTAGTGAGGCTGAGCCTAATTTTGTTTTACCATAGCAGCCATATTTGTTTATATTTGAAACTTAGCAAAACACTGATTTAAGTCTTTCTGCACCTTCAATGTCTTTTTGCCGAGTGGGACCAAAATTAAACTCCCTTTTTTGCACCAAAAAATCTACTTTGTTGCCCGCTAGCCGAATTACTTGATTTTGTAAAGAAACTCTAATTTAAATTGTAATAATAATTTTTTTTATTGTTTTAACTGTATTTGGTGTTTTATGTTTTTCTGTAGCTTTCAATTTTCAATGAAACTATTTTGCATTTTTATGTATTTTTGCCTTACCGCGAAGTGAGAACTGAATTAATTGAATGAGAAATACATCTAATAAAATTCGAGGAAATACGTTTAAAAGAAACGCAGGAAAAGTGTTTATAATTTAATATTCCGTACAAGAAAAAGATGTGGTGTACACATCAACTTTTTCATTTAAATCAAAGGTGATTGTACTTTATTCTGATTGTTTTATGTCAACAAAATGTTAAAATAATTTTTGGTTTTTTTAAAATTTTAAATATGGTAATAATATTTAGTTCAGATTGGAAAGACGTAATATTCTCATTTAGAAGCCATGCCTGTGTAACTAATTAGTAACTAGAAAAATTACCAAAACTGACCTCAAGTGAAGGAAAAAGGTTACAGAATACTCTCCTAGATTTATGACAAAACATTCATAATATTAAACAAAGTCTTATTAATATTACCTTGCCTCCAATATTCGTGTGAATTAAAAACAAATAACCGGAATTTTGAGGAACAATCCATATCCTTTTGTAAATACGAAACGAAATAAATGAGTCACGCAATATTTATTTTCATGTATTCAAAGAATCTGATGATTTGTTATAAAGGTAAACTAATTACACATTCAAGAATCATTAATGTTTTTAGGATTTATTTTGATATAATAAGGAATCCATATTTCCAAACATTCTGTTTTTAAGAGCTTTGTATCATTACATTTCTTATTTATCATGTTTACAGGTGAACAAGATACTTATAATTCTTCAATTTCGGCAACATAAAAAAACTGAAATAAGAAGCACTCATTATATTAATTGCTTTTGTAATAATTTATAAAGAGGATTAATAATGAATCAACGATTTATTAATGCTGTTGATCTCGATTTAAATACCCGAAAGGAAGTAAAATGAAATTTTTCTCTCAATATGTTTAATAATTTTCATTTTCGTCATAGTAATTAATGCATAGACTGATAGAATATGCATAAAACGATGCAAACAAAAACAAACTTGAGTTATAAATGCAATATTCTCTAACGGTAAATATCGAAAAATGTCTTTCAGGCATGTATTACACATGCAAATTTGTTGTATAAATTGGTGTAATGCTTCGTAAATGTCTGTATGCCTACTTTGCGATGTATATTACTGCATAGATTCAATATGCATGTTTGGTACAGTTTGCCATTAGGTAACTTTCCGTATTTCTTTTAGATTCTTGTACATCTTAAATTAATTTACACTTGCGCTTGTTTTTATTACTGTAAACTTGAATGTAATTCTCTCTGGTGGTTAAATTATTGAAACGTTCTAATATTTCTTTTGTAGTTTCCATTGTTTTAAGTTTTACTACTTGCTGCAGGCCCGTTTTGATGTATATATAAATTTGCCCCGCTTAAATATATGAGATTCACTGGAGATCAAATATTGTTGGGCGCATACGGGTTCGTAACAGATTGAATGCACACAGAACCAATAACTTGATAAAATGTATTTTACCGAAATAACCACTCAACAATTCTGTAACATTCTACATAGATACTCCTACAGCTCTTCTCGGTATCACAGAGAAAGTCAGTAGTTACGCTTCAAACTAATAAGAATGTTAAACACATCGCAATGCAAAGTTCATTTAAAGGACGAAGCTCTCACTCACCTCTCACTACTACGAATTCAGCTCTAAACTAGCACCTGAAAGCAGATTCTGTCTCCGGTCTTATATGCAAGGTCTATCTCGAAAGTAATGTTCCCCACTGTCTTCCGTCGCGACTATCCGTCGCACAGCGTTGTCGCTTGCACGGAAGGATGGACACAGTCTTCGGAACACACCGCGACCAGCTCTAGTCGGCTCCGAGCTCCTATAGAGTCACAGTGCCTGTTTCAGTGAACCTTTGTGTGAGTGCTCGGTCGAAATCAAGATGGAAAATACTCTGGAGCAGCGATACGCAAAGTTTTCTTTAAAACTTCAAGAAACGCCATCGGAGACTTTTGCTTTTGCTTCAGTCTAGATTTGCTTTCACCCGACTCCTTTTTGTTCCCGAAGAAGTCCCTCAAATTGTGAAAGGTCCTTATGGTGGATTTCCAGGACGCATATAAAGCATGGAAATCGCGTTGGAACAAGTGTGCTAGAAGAGGAGGGATGTATTTCAGAGAATATTGCGTAATTGTAGGAATCAGTTGAATAAATTTCTTTAAAAAAATGGGCGTATTACTTTCGGGACAGACCTTGTAGTTTATCCCCGTTCGCCGAGAAATCTCCATTCCTTTCCATTTCTTGAAACTACTGGAAGTCATATACAGTTAAAGTTACGGATACGGTTATTGTTATAAAGATCAATTGCAGTTATTCAGTTGCAATATCAGTTATACAGGGACCGGACCGAAATTCGCCATATGGTGGCCAAGAATGGCGAGTTTCGGTGATACTGGCCAAATTTGGAGACAAAAGGCTTGGCGATATTTCAGCAATTTAACGAGAGCCATTTACTTAAAATATAATTGCCTCCTGTAATCTTTCTTTCCTACAGAGCTACGTCGCTCTCAAGCATTTCATGTTACATTTTACAAAAAATACTACAATTTCGCGTATAATTTCACTAAAATTATTTAGATATGCGCAATATTTGCAACATTATGGTACCGTTGTAATATAACAACAGATATCCTTTGCCAAAATTTCTAGCGGCACTTGTGTAACATTATCAAGTTTAATGAGATTTAGCGTTTCTTGAAGCTTTTAATTTGAAAACAATCCGACCAAGCAGATGAAGAAATAATGGAAAATTCTCGAAATTTTCGTTTTTCAATCGTTTCTATATGAATATGAACATAAAGCTTATCTCTATTCATGGATTGGGGATATTAATAAATCTACGGTTACTAATAATAGTATGGTTGGTAAGTGGTAGTAAGTGGTATAGTAAATTATAGATTTTTACTGATCTAAGCGAATAGCAATAATTTAGTTCAATTTCTAATATCAGCCACTGTGTAACTTAACCAATAAAATTACTGGATAATAAAATATTAAAAGTGGTAATTTTATATAAACAGGAGTGGATGTTAAATAATCGCTTTTTTTCCTGCATCTTTTAATTATTTTAATGACCTAATTACTAGATATTGCTCCAAATGTAAGAGAATTAAGGAATAGCATTAATCAAGCGGTCCGTTTATCAGTAAAATGTTTTAAACATTAGACATTGAATTCAGTCTAAGCAATTAACTTCAAATTGTTTCAAAAACATTATGAGCCAAATTAAGAAATTAAAGTTGTTACAATTTAATTTGATTCCTGCTAAGTTTCCTTATAGAGTGGTTAATATACCAGTTAGGTAGTCTGCAGACCTACCTCTCAGTCAAAGTACAGGGAATTTAACAATATTCTTATTTCTTTCTAGAAACAATATTCTTATTCTTCTAGAAAGGAATGGAGATTTCTCGGCGAAATTAAACTCCTTCCAGCGTGTCTAAAACTGCATATACGTGAGGCCGCGAATCTGATTTTTCTAATCACTAGAATGATACACTGACACTCTATCACAGGGGAACAAAAGAGTGTATTTAATTCTTTAAAAATTCATTGCGGGATTATTTTCGGAAAATGAAGTGAGAGTAAATATATTTCTTTACAAGTGAACAAATATAAAATAAAAAAAATCTCAAAGCTTTCAGATTTTATATTAGGACCAAAGACGCTTTTTTAACGTTTTATGTGTTACCTTTATTTATTAAGTATCATATTCTTCGCACTTAAAACATAAAATTCAATTCAACAGCAATATTGTAAAATATTTAAAAGGACATATCTTTAGAATTTCCGATGCAGTGTTGGCATTGCTCCCTTTGAAATCATCGAATTTCTTAATCAGAAACTCATAATTACTTTACAAAGTATAAAATAGATAATAAAACAATTTCCAAATTCCAAATTTGCCTCCCAAGTGCCCATATGCGGGTGGAGACGTACGTTATTCAAAACTGGATGGCTCTAAGTACCGTCACTTTTCGCGTAATCAAATTCCATAATACAATCAAATTCCACAATACGAATTGGTAATCAAATTCCACAATACGAAAAACGTACATACACTTATGCAGATTCTTCCTTATTTAATTTCTTTAAAGATAATACAGTGCTCTAATATTTAGTAGCAACAATTTAAAGAGTGATTCGCTGTTGATAGTGAATCAATGCAAAATGCCAAAAGGAAATTAATAGCCGTTCTGAGCAAATTGCCCCTTAGGGCTAATAATCAATTTATTAATTTCTTTCATTTATTAATAAATATTTAAATGATTTATGAAAGCTTCTTTTTTTCCAATATTACTTGGAAGAAGTGCACAATTGTGACCATAATTATGTATAACAGATTTGTCTAAATAGTAAGATGTAAATTATCTACTAGGAGTAATAACTAGTTGTTAATGTTCAATTTTTTAATAGGACGAATTCCAGCCAGCTCAAATTATTCTATAATATAATATTTCTATAACTGAAGACGTTTAAATTTTCAGGTAGTAACGAATCAAAATAAATATAGGATTTTCTTGAAATTTTATCATAAAGCGCATTTGAGGAATAACGTTAAACGCATTTTTGAAATTCATAAAAAACGCACTTTAACGAATTAACATTGACCGTGACAGCAACAAATATAAGCTATAATGAAAATTATCGGGAAAGTTTTGGTGTTATAAATTTTGAATCTCAGATTACGGAATTTGATAAGGTTTATAGGGAATGTTTGGAGTCACATTTAATGATTTTGAAATTATGTTTAACTATTTAATTACTTTTCAGAAGGTTACGTTTAGGGCTTCAGTAATAGTAAATATTTTCTACAATTAAACTATATTTATTTCAGGGATCAATTAGAGAATCATTAACTCTTAGAATAGTCAAATGTATGATAATGCAAAAAAAAATAATAATAATTACCATTTATTACGCACTGCTTTATAATTTAAAGTACATTTTAGCTAAATATACAACGACTAACAAAACTTTTAAACCTATAAATGTTTACAAAGATATAATTTTTATTCATGATAAGTATTTAATAAATTTTAGACCTAGAAAGGAATAAAAGTAATATATGTTTAGTAAACTAATTGTAGTCTGAAAATTAACATAAATGTTGGTACAAGTGAACACAGGGACACCAACAGCTGTATGTATTGCCTGTGCTAACTACCCCTATATTAATTAAAAAGGCATATAAAATAGATATACATAAAAAAGTCTGAAAGCTTTCGTATTTTCAGGTTTCAACTACATAAAATTCGAAACATTTATAGAAAATGTTATTAAATGCTTTGTGAATAATTTACATAATTTTTGAAAGATATTGGTGCGTTTTTCTTCTTATGCACATTAAGGGCTCGTAGATTTAGATTGAATAACGACGACACATGATGAAGTACCGAAACACAGTTTATTAGCCAGTATTCTCAGGACAGTTCCAAAATCACGTTTACAATCGTCGAAGAACTGCTATAACCACGCTGAGATAATCAGCGATACAGCCTTCAGGCTACCAGGCTATAACGGTGGAGACAGCGTCACGGCAAAGCACCAGAGTACTACTCCCGACTCTGCTTTGTCGTTCTCAGAACTTTACGTACTCTCGTGAATCTCCGCGCTACAACTCGCGATGCAGTCGACGATACACTAGAGTACAGCTCCCGACTCGGTTCTGCCGTTCTTGGAGCTCAACACACTTTAAGATAAAACTCGACGATGCACTAACTCGCGATACACTAAGAGCTCTCTCGATGCACTCGACGACCAACTCGGCACTAGACTGCGAGACACTCGCTCACTGACTGACTGTCAAGTTGACTAGGCATTCACTGACTGACTGTCAACTCGGTGGACTCCGCAGTGATTGACTCTCCGCGCACCAGCAGGGTTTATATAGCTTTTGGCTTGTGTTTGAGAACATTCTGAGCTAAACCAGTAAGAATTCGTTCCAGAGGGTTCTCCATCTGTCTATGGCATATCACAATTTTGCCATTTTCTGGCAACCCTAAACCTGTTTTGCGGGGAAGCTATCTTACCGCGCCTGGACATTTCGTAACAATATTCATAGTCGTGGCACATGCTAGTTAAATTACTTGAAAATAGCTTTATAATAGTATTAATTTTTGGTGGAGATTAAAAGATTTAATTATATTTCTCGTGGAGAAGTTCCAAACACTTTCTGACTTTTAGAAGTGGAACTTCTTTAAGACGGTACTAAAAGAACAGATAACTCTCCGAATTATCCATGTCTATATATGCACAGTTCCGAAGTAGAAAATAGTCTTGAAAAGAGATGTGACTTATACATGGAGTTAAGTAAGACTGGTAATTTAACCTGCTACCTTTCGGCATAAGCAGGGTTTAATGGAACTACTAAATTTTAATTTTACCAACCACCATACCGTACTCAACCTCTTCAGGAAGATTTGCCGACCTCGCCAGCAAAGTCCTTTATTTCAAACAATAAGATAATACATAAAATAATAAAATACAATAATTAAATCTTCTTGATTTATAATTAAATCTTCTTGATTTGTAAATAACAATTATCATCAAAATAATAATACAAAATAATTTTGATACAAATTTCAATTATACATATATTTTATATAGATTATCAGAACTTATGATAATTATTACAAACACTAAATTTACAGAGACTGCACTTAAGTCATGAACATATAATCTTTTACATAGTTTAAATTTCTTCAGAGACAAGAGTTTTTTTTTAAGAGAGCATTATTCTCTTCTTATAATTTATAAAGACCCATAATTAGTCCTTCTAATTAGTAGATCATACTGTCTTTTCAGACAAGAACAATTTTTCTTATCCAATCTTGAGTGTCTCACATCCAGTCCCAGTTTATATTTGCTGTTTGCTACTGCACAATTTATACATACTGGACTATTTTTACAATCCCAATGACTACGTCCTTTCTGGGCACAATTTGCACATATTTGATCTTTAATACATTTTTTATGAAAATGTCCAAATTCTTGACATTTGAAGCATCTAACTATATTCAGATACTCTCTGACATTTATTCGGGACCATTTAAAGTTAATTTTGCCTTGATTTATAACATTTTTAAATTTTTGGGGTTGAACCTCAGCAACCCAATGAATTTTGTTATTCTTTCCTTTTATTTTGAAAAGTGGATTAAAACCACCATCTTCAAACATTTCATTTTGTTTTATAACTGCTTCTTCCAATTCTTCCTTTCCAGTTTCCAAATCAAGATTATACAGAATAATCTTAGGATTTTTCTTTTTTGGAACTTTAGTTTCTAGATCTTCTTTTAACAGGACATTTGTCTTTATCTCTTCTTCAAGTATGTCAATTTCATCGTTATTTGAACATTCAATAGCAAGACCGCCATTATTAATCTTTTTTACATTTTTGATCCCTATTTTTAGATTTACGGGATCTATAGACTCACCAATTTTCATCTTTACTTCTTCTGATGAGACACCCTTATTTTTAGGGTATATCAATGTAACATATTCTTCCTTTTTCTTTATTTTTCTTTTTTAGGAATAGATCTTTTGTCTATCCTTTGTTCCTTAAGAATTTCTGCATACGTTTTTTCCACTACTTGTGGTTTTTCCAAAACTTCTAACCTTCCCTTGAGGTTTTCAATTTCCAATGCTTGTAATGTAATAAAATTAAACAACAATTCTTGCGTTTTCAAGATTTTTTTTCGCAGATGAACAGTAACTCTTGAAGCCTCTGCAAGATTTATCTCAAGATCACCTATAAGTGATCTAGCTTCCTCAATCGTATCACTTTGAATTAACGTCTCTGTCTGCACATCTTGATCCATTTTTGATCAAATTCAATCGGGACCCTGGGGTTTCCCCGATTGAACCTGGGGTTTGGATTTCGACCACCTCCCTTGGGAGGAGGAGCCCTCAGACCACGTCAAGGTACCAAACCCTGGGAAGTTCTTCTATTGGCTATGAAATACAAAATCACAATTTTCTCAAATTCACTTTTTCTAATAACTCTCTTTTTCTCACAATTAAGCCAATACTTCCCCTGAGGGATGGAGTTAAGTAAGCATTATGGAATAGCCGTTTATCTGTTATCGTATTATGGAAAACTGAAAATTTTCAACCTTGAAATGCTTCCTTCTACTTGTCTCGCAATCATGGCGAAATTAAATACCATATAACTTAAGTACGATCTGAATCACGGAATTAGAAATTCCTTACCCCTTTCGTTATGAGTTACTTCTTTAACTTATCATTCAGCTCTTTAGTTTCCCATTTCATTATTACAAGCTTTAATCCAAGTACGTTTTATGTTAATTTGTGGATTTGATCTGCTTAAGTGACTGATATTTTAAATAATTTGTGAAAGGTGACTAAGGGTTTTGAATGCTATAGATAGACTATCTGAATTATTGCAAAGATTTCGTAGCTTAAGAAGAATTACAATTTTATCACCTTTCTTATAGAATGCAGTTCAGCTTCAAACATCATTTTTTTGATGTCAAAAAACCATCAAAAAAATCATCAAAAAAATGATGTTCAGCTAAAAATGATGTTCAGCTAATAGTTCAGCTTCAAACATCATTTTTTCCTTAAAGATATCATTTCCATAGCACAGTAATAGAAGCCACCCTCCCCGACACTAGAAATCATTTCTTTTGTCTTCTAACCGCTGAATAAAATACACACACATATGTACATTTCTTTAGCTAACTTACGTTTATTCTGAAATATGCTAACTGAATATCAGGATTTTATTTTAGGAAAATATATTAAATTATTATACTTAACTTGTTGGATACGAAGACATAATTCATACTTTAAGATAAATGATTTTTTCCCTTATCGTGGCAGTATCGTAATTTACAAATAAATGTTAACATTAATTTAATAAGGGAGGAACCTTGATCGTATGTGTACCAGAAACTAAAGGGGCTCCTCCCTTCGTTGCAGATTTTTTTTTGCCTTTCTGAAAACTCCACTTCGTCGCTAACGAAATCGATTGAGTTTCTATTAAATTTACGCCAAACAGAAGGTCCTTATTTTGATTAGTTTTAAGTTTTACTTTGATTTGTTTTTCTTCTTTCTAAATTCCTTTAATATATTCCGTATACCGATTTTTTCTTGAAATATATTTATCTAAACTGGGTTAATAAATACCCCAATATCTTAGATTTGAAAGATCTAATAAGTAACCTTGAACTATATCCACAGACCGTGAAATATTTATCGTCTGCATGTGGCTTTCACGAAAAATGTTTCAGTCATTTTATAAAAAATTATTTCCACAACATTTGATTTTATTTCTGCTTCTGATATTTGTTTTCTATTATAAGACATTACTTGGTTCTTCATACACTACTACGTGTCTCAAAGGTTTTCAGACTTGCATACAAAGCTGTGAAATAAAGAATGACTTGCAAATTTTTCAAGCTACATAGATTTGTTTTGAGTGTGATTAACATCTATTATAAAAATTATTTCAGTTTTTTTGTAAAGAAATTAGCAGTTGTCTCACTACGTCTTGATTTTATACGGTTGCATAATTCAGTTCCATACACGTTCGATTTCTAAACCCGCGTCATCTCGCAATTTTCGACCGAATGTAGATGGCTGATATAGCATAAATAAAAAATCTTACTTGTACAATACATGACTTCCGTGTTCGGAATATTAAATTATACGCATTTTTCTTGCATTTCATTTACACTTATCGGGTTGAATTAAATCAACTTCGTCGATAGCGTATAAACTACAATAGAATAAATGCACTCTTTAAAATTCACTATGTTTGTTTAGCATAGCGACACTCTGGCGCTAGGTTCACTTAACAGCGTTGCATCTCATTCATTTTTTAACTCAGATTGTAAAACAAATTACGTGTATCACCTGAAAAATTATCTAATTGTTGCCACATGTTTTATTCAAATACTATAAGAAATCTAAAATAATGTATATAAAGAATTAAACAAACCAAAAGAAAAAAATTAAGAAAAGACAAGAAACGGTTTTTCACAGACCATTTAGTATTCCTCATTCCGTTCTCACTTCGCAACAAGGGAAAAATATATAAAAACTCAAAATATCTGTATTAAAAATTACGAAGTAAATCTTAACTACTTATTTCCTCGAATAATTTCCAGAATGGATTAAGCGTAATTTTATTCTCCATAATAAAAGGAGGCGTTATCTTTGTTTTTGCGAATCTTAGTTTCTCTAGATTGGCAAGAAATCCACCATTGTGCTAAGTTTCAAATGTAAACAAATATGGCTGCTATTTCCGAAAAAATAGCCTTAGCCACACTTAAACAAATTTTAAATTGTTGATAATTCTAAAACCATAACATGCAGGTTAACTAAAGCCATACAAATCTTAACCGGAACATAAGAACAACATAATTCAATCAATTTTAAAGCAAAAAATGCCCGATTTACAAGCATATAAGGAATAAAGAAACTGAGCTCACCGAGCCGAGTAACAAGGTAGATATATGTATGCATATATTTGTATACTTTTGGTACGGCCGACTTCAACCAAACTAGGAGGTGCACATAGTCATGCTATAGCAGTCCTACACACAAAATTTCAACTTTCTGAGGCTCCTAGTTTTTGAGTTATACGAGATACATACGCATATATATATATATATATATATACAGGGTGCGTCATAAATTCGTGCAAAGTTCAAAAATTCGTAATAAAAGAAGGAATGCACGGAAAAATTTTCTGTTTGCGCCAATATGGTCAGAAAGACATTGGATTTTTTTTCATGTAAAAAAAATGTTTCCAAAAGTAACCGACAGAGGGCGCTCACACGTCATACTGAGATGTTTTATGCAAATCACGCAAACAGAAACAGACAATCAAACAGATCACAATAACAAGACACTATGCATTTACTATTTTATAGTAACAGATGTTCAACATTACCACCACCACAAGATAATAGGCAAGTGAGGCGCGTCACTACGCCCATTACAGCGGAGTGTAGCATGTCGCCATCGATGGCAGCGACGGTCAGTCGAATGGCATTTTTCAGTTCCACCAGTGTGGTTGGGGAGCCCCGGTACACACGAGACTTTAAGTATCCCCACAACCAAAAATCTGCCGGGGTCAAGTCTGGTGATCTTGAGGGCCACTGAATCTTACAACCGCGACTTATCACTCGGTCTTCGGTGAAAGATTCCAACAGGAACGTCTTCACGTCGCGTGAAATGTGGGGCGGGGCACCATCCTGCATGAAGGTGACAACAGGTAACGCATGTCTTTCCTGCAATGCAGGTACAACGTGGTCACGCAACAGCGTAAGATACCGTGCTGCAGTGACTGTACAGGTTTTCACGCCGGATACAGGACAGGGTTCTTCAAAAAAGAAAGGGCCCAGAATAAAAGACGCGGTGAAACCACACCAAACAGTCACACGAGGAGAATGCAGTGGCTGGCTCTGGTACTCACGAGGGTTTGACGTCGCCCAAATACGACTGTTTTGCGTATTGACGTCACCAAGCAGTGAAAAGTGGGCTTCATCCGTCCACATGACGTTCAGCAACCATTGTGGGTTACGTTCCATTTGTGCCAGCGCCCATGTAGCAAACTTTTGTCTTGCATCTGTATCTGCCGGTAATAACTGGTGAAGTCGCTGGATTTTGTACGGATACAGATCCAACATTCCGTGCAGAATACGTCGAATCGACGCTTCCGGAATCCCCGTTCTTCTCTCAGCTTCACGAGCACTGCTACTCCCCGTTGATTTCTCGGCTGCCATATCTTTGATCACACTTTGTACCACATGGACACGGGCCGCTCTCAAGGGTGGTCTGCCACTTCGTTGACGATCCTCCAAACTCCCCGTTTCCTCAAAACGTCGTACTAAATTCCGTATCCCATTCAATGAAATAGGGCTTTTTTCCGCCTTCAGTCCTTTCTCCGTGCGAAACTTTCGCAATGTAACAGTTGTGGATTCACCATTCTTGTAGAACAATTTAACCACCAACGCCCGATCTGCTAAAGAAAGCATGCTGCCGACTTCGAATGACGGATCCGTTTCCAGCCAAGTGTTTTATTGATAGCCTGATTTGCATAAAACATCTCAGTATGACGTGTGAGCGCCCTCTGTCGGTTACTTTTGGAAACATTTTTTTTTTACATGGAAAAAAATCCAATGTCTTTCTGACCATATTGGCGCAAACAGAAAATTTTTCCGTGCACTCCTTCTTTTATTACGAATTTTTGAACTTTGCACGAATTTATGACGCACCCTGTATATATATATACGTACGTACGCACAACGCCACGAAAAAAATCTCTTCAGAATCCATTTTAAATCAGTTTTATAATTTTTTGGAAGAAAAGGATTCCTTTATTCTGTCTTTCCGTACGGATGTCACGCAAAAACATCGTTTAAGTGCATGGGATAGCGGTCAAAATGGATATTTTCGTTGAAATTATGATGCCCGAAATTTTTTGCTATTACAATACTTCCTTTTTACTTCGCACAAGGAAGTAAAAATGAGAATCCCATTTTACTTAGAAATAACTGCGAATAGTGGTAAATTCTTTAACTGAAGGTATTACATCAAGAGACTTGAATCCTTTCTATCTAGAAGTAAGTAGCGCAACTTTTTTACTCTCTGAAAGACATAGAATTCACCATAATCAAGAATTTATTCATACAACCTGCAAACAGAAAAGATTGTTTTTAGAGTTTTGAATTGTCATTTTACACGAAAGTTTGCGTAGTACACTGTTAAATTAAGACACAGCAAAACAATTTTGGCTACGCGCTTCTGAAGGACATTAATTAAAAATTGCTTAAATTTACAAAAGCCCCCCTCCTGCCCCTATTCCCCAAAACCTGAGATAACACATAAGAATGGATATGTTTCCTTTTCTTGTATTAATGGAAGAAAATGCAATAAGTTGTAAGATATTTATGTAAGTAACCAGATATTTTATGTTACTGGTCTTTACTGTCACTTCTCTCTTTCCGTTTCCCTACCCGAATGTAAAATTTAGCTCGCGTGCATTTAAGCGACGTTTGAGAACGGTTTAATAACAGCATGTTTTTTCGTCTACTGAAGGCCACTTTACTAGTTGATATTTTACGCATCGCTTTATTCTTGCCGATTGTTATGTCACGCCGGGACAAAATTGCTCGTTAAATAACTATGCCTAGTCCTTGGCTAATAAACCTTAGATTTAGTTTAAATTTGGAATCCTTGCTTTTAATTCCTAGCAATAAATGATGGCTGAGTTTGTAAGCATCAGGAGTGCCTTCTGTTCAACTATTTGAGTCTTAATAAAAGGATCCTTTTAACCCTTCATATGTTTCTGGGTGCTTAATAGACACAGATCTTCATAGAGTCTTGCCTCAAAGTAGGTTACCAAAACAAGTGACACTCTACAGAGTTAATGTTTGAAAAATACATTAATTCTACAAATTTAGTTCACTGTTACATTATACAGGAAATCAAATTTTCCTTTTTTCCCTAACGTCAGCGAAAGTTATTGGATTTTTCTTTGTTATAAATATCTGCTCGGATATATATGTTTAATAATGAGGAAATTCGGCTACGATGAACTTTTTGGAGCATAAAAATAAATGAAAGACGAAGATTCAAAAGATAACATTTTAAAATAAAATGATGTTCATATCTGTGGAATGAGAAAGTTCATTTTAAAATTCTTAAAAAAAAATACAGGTGTCATTTATTCAACGTAGTTTGAACTCCGGAAATCTTCTAGGCAGATATTTTTGACAGATATATTAGAAATTTTAAATAAGGCTTAGGAAGGTATGATAACGTCGTAGATTAACCTTACAGACAGGAAATACTGAAAATGTCAATGAAAGAGCGACACAAAGCATGTCGTGCATGCATTTAATATATGTAGACATTTGTCAGTTTTTTTTTCACGTGCTATTATTAAACATAAAATTTCGCACATAATTTCTATATTAGATATTTGATATTAGGAATATTTATAAACAGTGTTTCTTGTCACAAGAATTTTAGATGATAGTGATAGTATTCAAGTAAAAAATTTTTAAGTTGCAACATATAGGAAATAGACATTGGAATAAAATAGTAAATATACGCATTTCACTTTTTATCGTCCTTGCTTAATATTTTCCTTCCTCTAGGTTACGTTTTATGAGAATAGGTAATTCAATACACCATACATCATATGTATGACATAATTTTGTGGTTTTCATTATATTTAATAAAAATACAAATATTATTAAATATATATATATAGCTTATCCGAGAAATAAATCATCTTTTTTAAAAGTCTATAAGACTTAACTAGTCTTTCCATATGCCAGGATTAACAATATACAAAAATGTGGCATTTAATTTATGGAGATACTACAGTTACACTGTTTGGGCATCAGTCGCTTTCTTATATAATATATTTTTTATTGGCCACAACATACTTGTTCATCGTAATTCTTGTAACATATATCTTTAAAGTCTAATAAACTTCCGTTTATACAACGTTCAATAAATGACCGAGTAATATTGAACTGATCAACTTGACAAACTTTAAATCCAAAAAATTCTTTTTCTAGACTACTCAGGATATCACAGGGGAAATGATTACATTATCACTGAGATCATAGTCATATTATGTTATAGTCATTATAGATTATAGTTACCGAGCAAGTGCTTATGATTTAGTTGCTGATAACAAGCGACACAAATAAATTCTGCTTAAGAATTGAACACTATGCTGCGATCTTAACAGCATGACCCATTGTCGTAGGAGTTTCAATGGTGTGCTAGAATGGTAGAGCTTCAGTGTTTAACGAAGTTAGTGGTTTACGCACTTTGTTAAAATTATTCGCAAGAATGAACGATGCATCATTTTTTCCCCTGGTGCGCAATGAAAGAGAAAGGAGAAAAGGTTACCATAAATTCAGAATTTCTGAAACTGATTCTGAAACTAGATACCGATTAGCTCCGTAATCTCATAGAATTCACAAGAACGTATTACATGCCCTTTGGTGATGTTTTAAATCATCAAAACTTATTGCGAACTTTATTCTGAGTTTGGTTTCATTCAATATTATTATTTCATTCAATATTATCATTTCATTAAATATTATTATTCTGAGTTTGGTTTCATTAAATAAATTTGATTAAATGTTATTATATTTCATTAAATATAAATGACCATATCGAACTTCCGTTTAGGAGTAAAGTCTAGTATACGAACTCAACAACATAAAGAGATCTGTTCCATTTTAAGTAGCTGCATCATTCATATCGGACCTGAATAAATGTAGAATGACATTAAAATGTTAATAGTTTACTGTTTGATATTAATAAATCTGTGAAGTGTCAATGGACTCCTTTTCTTTCCAAATCTTACAGTAAATAATCAGTGATGTCTTAATAATGGATAAGAATTCGATTTTCTCAGCCAGGATAACTTGGATATTAAAAAACAAGGCAAAAACATATTTTAAAAAATCTAAAATTAAAATGCATAAACCATATTAAGAACCGAAGAATAATAGCAGAATTTTTTACTCATTTTCTAAGCTTCTTTATGACTAGAAGCATTATTGAGTTTGCTTATGAAATCTGATATAGGAAGTTATATTTCTGCAAAAATGAAAGCTGTTCATATCTTTGCTTTTCCAAGTCGCTAACTGTAACACATTCATCATTTCTCTTTTTAATTTAATTTTGATCTTTGCTTTTGTTAAGTAAAACAATATGAACTAAAATATGAACTTTCCGTTAATATGGCCGCAAATTCTATGAAACATTGTATTATCTTTTACAGTGCATTGTGCAATGCGAACATCAAGAATACATATAATAGTTAAAACAAGCATCATTGAATTGACTAGAATAATTTAGCAACAATACCGGTCTATTGTTGTTAATGAGATCCGTAACATCTAAGGTCTCATAGATTTGCAACCGGGTTTAAAAGGAAAAAATAAAAAAGTTTTGATTATCAAAAATAATTCAGATTCGGAAGATTCATTTTAATAAAAATTTTCAGAAATAACTAACGCTCATCAGAGACCAAATTACAAATAATACATCATCAGTTCTGAAAGCAAGACTAATATCATACATTTTTTTGCTTTCTTGTGGGAAGTAAAAAGAAAGTATTGTAGTCGCGAAAATTTGCGGGTATCATATTTCAACGAAAATACCCATTTTGACCTCTACCATTTAACGATGCTTTTGTGTGACATCTGTACGCAAGGAAAGAATAAAGAACTCGTTTTCTTCAAATAAAATATAAAACTGATTTAAAATGGATTCAGAAGAGATTTTTTCTTGGCGTCTGCGCGTACGTATGCATGCATGTATGTATCTCGCATAACTCAAAAACTGAGTCTCAGAACACTGAAATTTTGTATGTGGGACTGCTATAACATGTCCTTGTGCACCTCCCTTTTTGGTTGCAATCGACAGAACCAAAAGTATATATACATATATACCCACGCTGTTACTCGCCCCCTTGAGCTCAGTTTCTTAATTCTTATATGATTGTAAATTGTGCTTTTTTTGCTTTAAAATGATTGAAATATGTTGTTCTTATCTTCCGGTTAATGTTTTACGCCTTTAATTAATCTGCATGTTATAATTGTAGAATTATCAACAATTTAAAAGTTGTTTAAGCGCGGCTAAGCCTAATTGTTTTTACAATATATGTTTACATTTGAAACGTAGCAGAATGGTGGATTTGTTGCCATTCTAGAGAAACTAACCTTCGCAACAAAAAAGCAACGCCTTCTTTTATTATTGCGAATTAATTTACGCTTAATCCATTCTGCAATCACCATTTAATTTATTAAATTATCCCATATATTGACTCAGCACAGCTTCCGCAACAAATCAAGTCAGTTTCTACGCTTTTGGTGTCTTTTTGCCGAGTGAGACCAAATGTAAATTTTCAGTTTTGCGTACTGAAAAATGTGCCTTCTTGCCGGCTGCCGAATTGCTTCTTTTTGCGTAGAAACTAGTTTAGTTGTAAAAAATTAGTTTTAGTTGTAAAAAAATTAATATTTTAGCTGTATTTGGTGTTTTATGTTTTTTATATCTTTCAATTTTTAATATAGATATTTTGAGTGCTTATGTATTTTTGCCTTGTCGCGAATTGAGAACTGTATCAATTGAATTAGCGAGAACTGTATTAATTGAATTAGAAATTATCGCTAATGAAATGAATTTAAATGAAACTTAGGAAGAATGCGTATAATGTAATATCCCATACAAGGAAGTCATGTGGTGTACACATCATATTTTTACTTAAGATACAGTAACTTTAAAATAATACATACGGAAAGAGAAAACATTAATTTCTAAAAACAGGCAGTTATCACACACAACTTTCATAAATTGGAGCTCAAGAATTCATCACAGTAAGTCATTAATTAACTTTATTTCTGCCGTTACAGAATTCACAAATTTTAAGCGTTTGCCGTCAGTTAAGTGCCTAATATCCCAATCTTGCAATAAAGAGTGGAACGAAATACTTTTAACTAATTTAGGTGTAGCGTTAGTCTACTGAAAATTTACTACGTCATTTGCTCCAGCAACTTAAGTGAAATATTACATAAATGTATTTTTGAACTCTTTAGAACTTTTAGCATTGAGATTATTAATTTCTTAAATATCTAAATTGTATTTTTATTTAAATACGCATAAACCTTAACAGATATCTTGTTTTACATTTAAACTGAAGCAAACGTTTTGATTAAGAGCGTAATGAATTTGACAATAATTGATTTCAATGAATTTATTTCTCATTTTAAAAATTTCTAAAATCTCAGTTAGAATAATTTTGTTATAAATTGCTCTTTTACGTGGGAAAAAGTATTAAAGTAAAATCAGTTTGAAAATACAGTACTTTTATATATAAATTTCTCATATTGTCAATAGCTATAATTTAAGTTACTGAATATTTCTGAAAATAAACCTATTTGCATATAAGTAGAGAGGAAAGCTTTTGCTGTAAAAATCAAGAGCATGAAAATTTCATTTTGTACGCCAAATGTAAAATCGCCCATTAAACACAGCTGTATATAATCAGCAAAGATGCAAATAATTGGTCGTCTAACCTAAACGAACCTTTCCTGTTGCAATGGAAAAGATTCTCGGACAAAAAAGGATTAGATACTAAAATAAAAATAAAAAAAAAATATAATTTATCATTTTTGCTGACTGATGATATAGACAGAACTGAAGGTGGTATTATCTATGAGATGGATAGTAACTATATGTCTAGTGAAGTGGAATGCGATGACGTTTACACTCTGCTAAGGAACACCACCAAGAATTGAAAAAAAATCTGATTCGGTTACCAATGTTGAGAAATTTCTGTAATATCTGTAAGGATTAATTAAGAATAAAAACAATTTTTTTCAATTATTTATCATAAAATATAAATTTTTGTGATTATGATACCTTATTTCGATGCTGGGCCTCAAATGCCCTTGGCTTATATGAGGAAATACAGGATACTTACTGATTTCCCTTTGCAGTGCACCTTGAAAGAGATTTTAGAGTGAGTATGAATTAATACAAAGTTAAAATCCTTCTTAGAAAGATTTAAAAATGGTTTATTTTAACCAAGCTTCGATTATAGCAAAACAAAAACTTTACTTTTCGTAAGGAATAGAAGGTAGTTTCGTAGAAAATAAATCAAGCTGTAAGGATATTGTAAATTATGTTATTTAACCCTTAAATGCCCGTTTATATTTAAATAAATTTGGGAACATATAGTCATGTAAATCAAATCAAGAAAAAATTTCATCCAATAGTGTAACCTATTGGATGCATGCTCTTTACGTATGTACTTTTGAAAGTTGCAGTGTGGTGGCACTACTCTAACGGTGTAACGGTCATTGTTGTGAGCTGATGTGGTAGGTATCATTGGTGTGATAGGAAGGTAATGTAGATATTATTTGTAATTACAAAGTTTGGATTTTGTGCTTGTTGTTATTTTGATGTATTCAAATTTTTAAAATTGTTTGAACAAGTTTATAGGGTATGTATTATTACATAAAATTGTTATTACACATTTGCCTGTCATATTTTGCTTTGTAAAAGTTAATAATTTGTTTTCAAAAATTGGAAGAAAACTTAGTTTAAACTTTTTTTTCCTATTTTATTTGATATCAATTCTAATGTAGTTTTGATTTTAAAAATAAAAATAAAAATTTATTCATTTAAGGGTTAAGTAGTGTTACTTAATGCTTTCATATTTGACTAAATTCTATATTCAATCCATGTTATACGTGAAAAATAAATAGCGTTATTATACTTTGGTACTCCCAGACGTCAAACATATATAAAATCTGTGAATCTACAGCGAGAAAGCACTGTGCCTGTTGCTGTTCAATAACTTGCTACCCTGACGCTACTGCTCCAACGATCCATACCAAGCTACTAAACTTATCGCCAGTCTAATAGCAACAGAGTTTTTCTTTCCGTTTTTAGCGGCTCCTTGTATTTCTTCCATGTGCTTTCATCCCACTTCGTAGCCGCTTTTTTCTTCGTACGTACAATAAGGAGCTCGTGGATTTGGAGCGAATAACGACTACATATGGTCAAGTATCGAAACTCACTTTATTTTACAGTATTTTTCAAGACTGCTCCAAAATCGCATTTACAGTCGTTGAAGAACTACTATAAACACGCTAGAACAATCAGTAACACAGCCTCCAGACTATCAGGCTATAACGGTGAAGATAGCTTCACGGCAAAGCACCAGAGTACTACTCCCGACTCTGCTTTGTCGTTCTCGGAACTCTACGTACTCTCGGGACTCTCCGCGCTACAACTCGCGATGCACTCGACGATACACTAGAGTACAGCTCCCGACTCTTTTCTGTCGTTTTCGGAGCTCAACACGCTCTAAGATAAAACTCGACGATGCACTAACTCGCGATACGCTAAGATACTCTCTCGATGCGCTCGACGACCAACTCGGCACTAGATTACGAAACGCTTGCTTACTGACTGACTGTCAACTCGACAGGGCACTCACTGACTGATTATCAACTCGGTGGTCTCCGCACTGATTGACGCTCCGCGTACCAGCAGGGTTTATATAGCTTTTACCTCGTGTTCAAGATCATTCTGGGCTAAACCAGCAAGAATTCGTTCTAGAAAGTTATTCATCCGTCTATGGCGTATCGCTAATATTGTCACCAAATGTTGTCCAATGGGCGATATCCCCCAAATGTAGCAACTCTGCCTTCTGATGCCATTTTCTGGCAACCCTAAACCTGCTTTGAAGGGAAGCTATCTTACCGCGCCTGGCCATTCCGTAACACAACAGAGTTTTTCTTTCCGTTTTTAGCCGCTGTTTGTGAGTTCTGATTTCTTCCATGTGATTCCATCACACTTGGTAGCCGTTCGCCGAGTTTACTCAGTAATTTTTATTATTTTAGGAGCGTACGATCAAGCTCGATTTCCGCAGAATGCGTTATGAAAACTGCTTTCCATTCTTTAGTTCGAGGATAACTGATTATTTTACTGCCTTTTTAGTGATAGAGGGGTATAATTAGGCTACTGGCAATTTGTAGTTTTGTCAAGCCAAAAGTTAAATCTATTTCTAGTGTCATCAGATGCTTGACATAGACACTTTTTCATTTTTAAATAAAAATTTAGGGAGGAAATGCTCCTTCCCTAGGCTATACTTTCTTATCAGCTTTTTTTTTATCTCAACAACATCCATATTTTATTGTTTAATTACTAAATTTTTTTTTCCAGTGGCGAGAATAAGATTTTATAGGCGTTGGCCACTACTAAGGTCAGAAGCGGTAGTCATTTTATTACGGATGCACCTAACAGATGGGCCACCGTTGCCTCCTATGAAGGCACAGACAATTTACATCCATGCGTTCTCTCGGTTTCGAATCCAGGATCTTTGGTACTTAAGTCAGAGTCACTAATCACTGTCATTTATGGGCAGCCTAATTCCTAAGCTGCCAGAAGTCATAGAACTCTATTTTTCGGCGGATGGACATGATTTCTAGCATATCTGGTGTTTGCAGCTTAGGTTGACGGCTAGTATAATCATGCTTATCTATGCGCATGTATACTTTAATGATATATGTGCATATATTTTGCTGACTTTGGGAGCTTGTATACAAAATAGAATAAGACAGAGACGAAATGTCATCACCCAAGATTTTATAATGGCCACTATTAAGCAATTGACCTCCCGGTAGCGAAGTGGCTAACGCATCACGCAGCTGCGCCACAGGTCCATGGTTTGAATCCCGGGCTGGGCAAGGTTGACTCAGCATTTCATCCTTAAGTGGGTCGATAAAATGATTACCAAGTTCGCTTGGAGACTAAACATCGGGGGTCCTACGACAAGCTGACTACTTGTCTAGGGCATATGATGTTGCACTCCGGAGCCCAAAGGTGAAAAAAGCAGAAAAAGGACACTGGAGGCTTGGCTCACAAGAGCTGTTGCGCCACTGAGTTTAGTATAAAACAATTACCACATTCCCTCGGGTCGGTTTGCCATTCAATCTAGAACAAGGATATTATTCTAGACTGAATGCGTTTCTCAGATATTCGATGTTTCTCTGAATCGATCATGCTTTCATTCCATGAACTGATATTATAAGTCTGGAACTATATGGCATAAGCTTATTTGTCATGACTCCAGAACATTTCCGCTATGACTAGAAGACATATAGCTTCTCGTAGAGGATGTATAAGTCTATTGAAGCGTATATCTACTCATTACAGAATTTCTGGAGGCCAGTGAGACTATGACATTCAATAGTTCATTCCAGTTATGCAGTGAGTATAGATATGATCTTAATATCCCCAGACATATATGCAAAGATACGCAATTGTTAAGCTCAGAGACATCGGTAGCCATCAAATATTAAGTTAAACGAGGAAAAGAATGTCACTAAGATTCGACTTTTATTAAAATGCTATTTCAGCATAAATCAAATATGCAATTTACATTTAAAACAGATATACGATATGCATAATTCATCACCTGTAAAATCTAGAAAAATTTTAGATGCTTATAACAATTTTTTTTTGTAAAGGAGAGACGTATTTCACATTCGATGGGAATTAATTCTCTGATACACCGACAGTAAAATATTTTCAAATTTTGTAAAAAGCAAGTGTTTCGAAAAACTCAACAAAGGTTACATGTAAGATTTATTAAACATAATTCTGTGAACGAAATGTTGCGAAACGCAAAGAAATTCCTAAATGTATTGTAGGCACATTAGGTATTTTTGAAGCAGGAGTATTAAAAAATGAGCAACGCCTTCGCCGGGACTCGAACCGCGGACCTCTGGAATACGCGCCCAGTGTGCTGACCACTACACCACGAAGGCATGCAAAGAAGTGAAAAGAAATACCTTATGATATTTTTTGTATGAGTGGATTGAACTACAGTGCATGCGCAAAATTACTATTGTAAGTATTATTAAATTTTATTTAATTATTAAAGAATATTTTAGTTATTAAAGTCTGTAATTATAAAGGAGAGTTAATAAATATTATTAAATCCAATTCTTTTAATTAACTTATAATTTCGTTTCTTCAACTAGCAATTTAGTACTCTTGAGTACTTAATCGGTTATTTGACAGAATTAGCTACTCAAACATAATAAATACCAATGTTTATAAATGAAATAATACACTATGAACATGAAAAAAATTCAAATTATGGGTTATTTTTAAGGTAAGTATGACTAATCATAATAGCTTAGGGGAAAAACGGCTTATATTATTTTAAATGTCTGATAATCCTATGTTTGGAGGGAAAAATTGTCGGAAACGATAATTTGCTTTGTAGTGTTAAATACATATTTTGCAGATCCAGAAGCTAACTTTAAATTTATCTCAGCTTTCAGTCACTAGTTTCAATTATCATATGAACAATTACTATGATTCCTTTAAATATTTTTTTTAATTTCCTTTGAGTGGATTTATTGAAGCAAAGGTAAACATAGTTCCTATTTAAACATCACTATTTGTATAAAAAAATTCATCTCTATTTCTTAACTCAAAAACAACTAACTAGTATAAAAATGATTAAAATTTTCAATCATTTCTCCTTTCTCAAAATCTGTCTGAAATAACGGAAATACCGTCTGAATACCGTGATTGTCTAATCTGATTTCGTACAACATGAATATATACTGCTTATATTCATGTTGTACGAAATTTCTAAATTGAATCATTTTTAATATAATATCAAATATTTAATATAATATTCTCTTATTAATAAACATTCACTGTTTTAACAAGAGAATATTCATTATTAAGCCATGACTGTAATTTTTAACTTAACTAATAAAAAATATAATATTGCTGAGAGACAATCATACATCGTACAAAACGAAAAAAATGTATTATAGGTTGCTCTGTTAATAATTGCGTTCTATCTTTTATACTCGGTGTATGACATTCTATATGATTAACGACTTCCACTCCACCTGTACCGAAGGAAGATGGCGTAGCAGTAGAAAAAATTACAAATAAAATTAGATAGAAACATTCTTGTAATGCATACTAAAAGGAATAAAAAAAGTACTTTAACTCAAAATTTCTATATTCTGAAGTTACATTGTTTTACTTCGTTAAAATAGTTTTATTTCCCAATTGAGGATTTTCTAGTTACTTATTTTTACTAATTTATGTTTTTTACTGAGGTTATAAAGAATCACATAATTTAGTCTATATGTTATTTAACATGAAGCATGAAAACTGTGCAATGTCCTCTTCAAGATTCCAAACTCTGGACCTCAGATCCGTGTCAAGATATTTTTTCATCTGAGGCAAAAGGGTACAGGCGCGCCTCTAGATATATATATATATATAAATAGCTATATTTGTATTAAACAAAAGTAACTGCATTATATCAAAATATTATAATTCTTAAAGCATTTTTAACCGTAGCTTTATAAATTTAGAAAAATAATATAGCCAATTATTTACAACTTTCAAATGAAAATGTTAAAAAATCCTTCTTTGATAAATAAGAAACAACATTGAAATGCACATTGCATTAATTTCCAGGTTTTCTTGCAATTCTTCCTATTGTTTTATTAATTTACGTTTGTCAATGCTTATTTCCCCTAATATTAACCGACAAATTTAAAAACGTATTTAAAGTAATTTTCGAATTTGCATAGCCAATTTGGCGCCCTTTTTAGTTATTCACCTGAGGCAAGTGCCTCATTTGCTTCACCCTTGTCCCCGTTGTGTCTCGACTTTTTGCCAGCCAGACATACTTTTCAGTTACATCACGAAGTGAGACTCTTAGAAGCTTTTAATGGCATATCATAAATGAATTTCAACTTCAAAATTAATTTTCACTGATGTAAACTTTGGTTTAATGTTAAACAAATAATTAACAGAATATAATATTTCTAAAATTGTGTCCTGTTTGCTTAAACACTTTTTTAGTTATTGTAAATTAAAAAGAAGAAAGAAAAGAAACTAGATTATTTCAATAGGTTCTCTCTCAGCTCTTTGTTTCTGAATTTATGACAGCCAGTGATCATGTATTGAGTATAATGAAATCATATGTTCTGGATTTGTTTGAATTATCTAAGACACTTATCTTTATTTGCAATAATTGTTGTAACATTCGTGTTCCAAAAAAAAAATAATTTCTTTTCCTTCGGATACATTTCAGTTTATACAGAAAATATTTACAAACTGTTCATTGTTCATATGCAGCATTACTATTTTTTATAAAAATGGTGATTCTGAATGTTTTTGAATAAAATTAGTTTAAAATGCTCTGAACTAAATTTTTATTTCCATTCAAA
This sequence comes from Stegodyphus mimosarum, assembly GCA_000611955.2. Taxonomy (NCBI): domain Eukaryota; kingdom Metazoa; phylum Arthropoda; class Arachnida; order Araneae; family Eresidae; genus Stegodyphus; species Stegodyphus mimosarum. Next base: position 73,752 of record KK112508.1, on the reverse strand, counting down.
AATTATAAAATAATTAACATGTAATTTCAATTACAAATAAAAATTTTATTATCAGTATTCAGCAGTAAAACGGTTGAACCACAGAAGTTTGGTATCATATGCTAATCGGTAGTACTGTTATATAATACAGATATGTTGCTGCAAACTCTAGGCTATAATTGGTTCTGATACCCCATAGGTTTTAAAAATTATTTTAATGTTTAAAATGTAGCTAAGACTCATTGTGTATCTTCAAGAATGTAAAGTTGTTCCTGATTATGTCATGAAAATAAAGGACTAATATCTAAAATAGGTTCAATTTATGTCCCCGAAGCTCACCAGATCAATAATCAGATAAGAACATTGTATTAATTGAACTGATTGTCGAGTTAATTATCTTTTATTTCATGCTACCGAAATAACTGGGGCTATATATAGTAACTGAAAATGGCATAACCTAGTGAATTAAAGAAACTAAATAGAAAAAGAAAAACGTTTCGATTTTTTTACTAAAATAGCGATTAAAATAAATAGCACATTAAAGAGCGACAACAATAATTATGAAGATTTGGATAATTTAGAACGTCAATGAAGGAAAAAGCTATTCTATCAGCTAGATTCTAACTTCGAAAGCATTATAAGCGATTTAGAGATGCTGATGTTCTAACATGCTAGGAATGTCGCCAAACGATCACAAGTTTTAAATGAAACAAACATGAAAACGAAAAAACAACTGATGCACACATTCAGTCCTCTCGAATTTCTGAAGACTGGATAATCACTAATTATCTTAATTTCAAATTGGCGAAATTAAAAATAGAACCTTTCGAAGGCAGACATGAAAACTGGCAGGGATTATGGGGCAATCTGAAGCTGCAATTCATAATAAACAGTTCTCAAATTTGATTAATTTAACTATTTAAAATCGTTCTTAAAGTATTCCGCATTAAAATGTATAAAAGGTCTGACATTTTAACTCAAAGTACTTATGATTATCAGTTCAATTATTGAAGGAACAATTTAATAAAATCAAATAATTTTATGTTCATCTAATAAACAAACTGTTAGGCTTAACTCCGGTAAAATCATGTTCGAACTTAAAGGAACTAAGAACTTTGCATGGTACAATTACTATTCAGATTCGAAGTTTCGAAATAGCTGAACTAAATAATTACGGTGGAATTGATTTTGCGATTTTAGTAAAATTAATTGCTGAAAATATCGTATGAGAATATAATGATTCTTCTAAAGAAAAAGAATCGTGGAATTATTCAAAATTACTTCAGTTTCTTAAAAGGGAAATAGAAATACTCCAAAAAACACTTTAATTTCGGAAGACGGACAAAGCCGATAAAATGGAAAATTCGCAATACAGATTATATGAGAATTTTAAATGTCTACAGACAGCAGCTGCATGAAATACTACAATTAAGAATGCGTGTATATTTGTTCTACAGATGAGCATAAAATTGGTAAATGTTATTTTACCTATAAGTGAACAGAAAGCTAGTTTACTACGTTTGGGATATTGTTTTAATTTGCCAGAAGGCAAAAGTGAAATGAGGCTTATCAGAAAACGAAATAAACAAATTAAAGACAGATCGCGGCGATATAAATCACATATAAAATTATTTCATTTCATATCGAGAGAGTTGCAGCATATATTTATAGGCAGCCGTAGCTGTGCTGTCTCAGTGATGACAGGCAGTAAAATGTAAATGATTATTCTGCACTGACGGTGAAAGAACTTTTTTTTATTTATAAACAGCTATCTCGTAAATTAAAGTGACGAAATCAGGAGCTTTTAAGTATTGTTGCTTTTGATTCACGATAGCAAAAAACAGTAATGAGTAATCGCGTGAAGGTAAACATGAGAAGTGTTTATAATTTGACGGCAATAACAGCTTTAGAAGCTGTAGAAACACCGTTATTTTGGAAGCAATAGTTAAAGGATCTGCTAGAGAATCTAGTGCGTATTGTAAACAGATTGAAGTGTTCACGTTTAAGTTATAACCAATTATTTTATGTTAATTTACTTTCCTATCGCTCTCATTTTAATTTTCCTAACCGAATGTAAATTTTCAGCTCCCGTAATATTCAAATAAGTAGAATAAAGAGACTATATAAACGTAGATTTTAAAAGGTAGAAAGAATCAGAACCTGTTCTGCCTGCTTGAGGAACATGTTGCTAATTTGATTCTCTTGCGATTAGTATTCTGCGGCCTTGGGTTTTTCTCGCCGTTCAGCTTGTTACGGTAACCTTAGGTCACAGCCAGCTTTCGTGCTATTCTTATTGTGCAGCAAGTTAGGCTAACTTACTTTATTCAGTTTTAGTTAATTAATATCTTTGATTTAGGCCAAACTTTTGATAAGTTCGCGTTGGTGCCTGTTACTTGATCCAAGTAACAGGGTTTTTCACACCCTTTCCCTGTCTCTGTGGTACTTACAAGACATAGCGAAAAGTCACTTAACTCTTTTAGAGTTTTAGTTCAGTGATTTTCAACCTTTTTCTGACGTGGCACACTTTTAACGATTTGAAAATTTGGCGGCACACAAAGAAAAAGATGATAAGTTTAAAAGTTGCTCACTTACCTGCAATACACTGTGTAAAATAGTTTATGATAATAATTTTGAATGCAAAATAAAATAATATGTAATACAACAACAGCAGTACGTTTATTAAGGATTAAATACAAGTTAATAATACGAATACTTTTAATGAGAAATTTGAGTTTGATGTTCTTTGATAACTTCATTTATATTTGGTCGACAAAATGATAATGCTACTCTCATACTGTCTTCTACATTAACAGTCTCGATCTTTTATTCGCTTTTAAGTTGGTTACGAATTCAAATTAATAAGATGTAGAAAATTGAAGAAATATTTTTAACGCTTTTTTGGCCATCATGGGACAGTCGCATCTAATGTTAATCGAAAAGGAATTTACTGATTCTTCCGAATATTTTAAAATTAAATCTCGATTATTGGAAAGCGAAATTAGGTCTTCCTCCTAATTCAAAGCTAATTCAAATAAATATTCGTTGGAAATTTGAGAAATAATGAATAATTCTTTCCTTTAATGTTGTGAAATGGTGAATAACAATTTTATGAATAGTTTTATTAAAATCTTTTGGGACTGAAACTTTTCCAAATTGCATTCCTGAGCTTTTATTTTCCATAAAGTTATTTATTTTGGGAATCCCACCAGTTCATCTGTTAAGTTTAATATATTTCCTTTCGAACTTTGCGTACTTGAATTTATGTTATTAAAAATAACAAAATGTCTGATCAGTAAGCTAATCTTCTATCTGTACCAATCAGAACTTCTCAATTTAAATTATGTACTGAACATGCGCGAAAGTGCTCCGAATTGCGCTCTCCTCCAGAGCACCAAAATCGGTTTGGACACCACAATTGGCGCGCTTTTTAATGTCTTAAAAACCGAATTTCGATAAATCTCATGTATACCGTATACTAGGATTAAACCCATTATAATTTTTACTATATACATTTATAAAAATTGGCGGCACACAAAAGTGCCGCGGCACAGTGGTTGAGAATCGCTTGTCTAGTTTATCACACTAAGAACACTAAACTCTACAAGATGAAAATACAAATGTCTGAAAAATCAAATTCTGAAAGTTAAGAATATATTTATTCATTCGTTCAGATAATTTTTGGACTATCGTTTTGAAAAAATAAATAAATGCCAGGGTCTTTAGTGGTACTGGAAATAAAGCTTGGACATATGTTCACCGAATCTGTCACCTCAATAAGATTGAACTCTAGCGAAGTTTTAATGCGCATAGAAGAAAAGATTATTTTAAAGAAAATATTCAATTCAGAAAATTTGGGAATCGTGAGCAATGATAATTTAAATGATACTGAGGTTTTAAGAGAATTCGAAAGTTCTATATAAATGGATGATGGTCGAAGTCGATCTTCCGTGGAATAAACATGCTGAATCTTTATCCGATAATTATGCCAATGCTGAAGAATGCTAATATTAACTGAATTTCTAAATACAAAAATAAGAGAAATCCTTCCTTTCTTAATCAGTATAAGGAAATTTTTTCGAAGCATGTTACAGAAGGAATAGCTGATTTCAGTATGACTGCAAATAAATTAAAATTTATAATAAGCCTCATCAAGCAGTAATTCGTGAAGATAAATTAACTGCAAAAGTGAATATTCTTTTGAATGTGTCTTCTAGTGTAATGAACTCTGGTTCCCTTATCGACTCCCCCAAACCCAGTCCGAACTTAGCACCAGACTTATTAGCTTTACTTTTGCAATTTAGATCGAACACTGTCGCCTTGAGAGCTTGTATCGGAAGTGAGTTCTTGCAGATAGCATTAGCTCTAGAAAGCAGAGATGCTGTTAGATTTTTGTGGATTGAGGATGCTACAAACGTGGAACCAGCAGTACTACAAATGAAGCCGATTAGTTTCGCGTTAAGGTCAAGTCCATTCTTGCTAAATGCAACATTGTAATACCGTGCAGGCAAGTAAGAAAGGGATTACTCAGCTGCATTCCAAATGCTAAGTAACAAATTATTTGTTCATGATCTTATGTGTAGTTTTCAAGATGAAGAATCTGCCTTTGAAGTACTTCGGCAGTTGAAGTTCGTTTTAGGAAAAACTGGATTCAGAGTGAAGAAGCAAAGAACAAGTATACAGATACATATAGATCGATTCAATAAGAAAACAGTTTCTGATACTTCACTCAGTAAGCTATTTGGATATTGCTAGAATTCGGAGGAAGAGTGTATAAGTATTAATAGCGAAAATCTGATGAATACGAAGAATGTATCTGAATCTAAACCATCAAAAAGAGGTGGGATAAGAACTATTTGAAAGCTGTTTGATCCAACTGGATTCATTTCTCCGTTAACAGGTAGAGCTAAAATGATGCTTCAAGAAATCTGGAAAGGAAGACGCTGGGATCAACCCTTATTACTGGATCTCGCGAAAGCATAACAAGATTGCTTTGAAGAATTCTACTACTAGTAGAAAGAAGTGGCATCATATAGGTATTTATTTGAACTAAAAGAAAATGACGAATTAACTAATTCGCAACTTCATTATTTTGCAGTTGCAACTAAAAGTTTTAGATATATTAGCATATAATTCTTTTGTACTTCATTGTAAAACATTAATCACGAAAAAAACACTGGCTATCGATGAGGAATTTTCTGGGGAAAATGCAAGTGAAAAATATGTAAAAATGAACATGGGAATAAGAGACTATCACCGAAGGTAAGCGGATAAAGATATTGTTAAGGTGCCAAAAGGTTCTTCAAAGAAATTATTAATACTTCAGATGAGGCGGAAATTGAAAAGAATCGAGAAGGATTTCACTTATCCACATGCTGATTTTTAAGGTGTGCAATGAACCAGATTTTGTAAGTATTTTTAATTTAATTTAATATCACCTTTAAAGATTTAGCAGTTTCTGAGAATACTATATAGTAAAACGAACTATTATATTAAATTTATTCTTTGCGCAACACAAAATTTAAACGCGAAATATCACTCGATTTTTCTTCGACCCAAGGGACTCAGTCGTAGGTACTGAGAGAGAAGCGTTTAGAGGTTAATTACATAGACTTAAATCTATTATGTGAATATATATATATATATATATATACGTCTTTGCAATATATGCTATAGAACGTAATGTGATAAAGATAAAATTCTTTCTATAATCTATAGCCCAGACATTTAAGATGCATATTCTTGTAATTGCATTTAAGCTAATAACCTGTTCAAACTTATTTATTTATTTATTTATTCATCTTGGTCTGTCTAACTTCTTTACTATTCTTCGTGTTTAGCATTCTACGCATCGATTTTAATCTGGCATTTAACAATTTTCCAAGCACTCACATGATTCTTTTTTAGAAAGAACTCTAAAAAAGTATCTTTTTCAAGATGTATTTATTATTCGGAAAATGCAGAAAATATAATATGCATTCATTCTCTTCTAGATGTAAAAATTATATGATGTAAATATTTTGCAAATATGTATCCTTTTAAATTAAAGTATATAGATTGTAATTTTCATAAGTATATTTAAATACTCTCTAATTTGCGTTTATACCATTTTATTTGTGAAAACGAAATACAAAATCAAACAATTCCGATAATTTCAAAATTGAAAATTCTGTTTTTATTTGATTGTTGATAGTAGTAATTAAGACCTCTAATTCTATCTGATGGTAGCAAAGGAATTCACGTTTAAGCATTTAAGAGTAAAAATGCTCATTAAAGTTGCAGGCTGAAATCTAAACTTTACGAAAAATAATGTGTTCTAATATGTGGTACTCTGAGAAATCTGTTTCTAAATTAAAAATTTAAAATCCCAGTTTCAAAATTCATGTTTGTTATACTTTATAAGGCATTTCTCTCTGCCTTCTTAGCATGCATTAGTGGTGTAATGGTCAGCCCACTCGGCGCGTATTTAAGAGGTTCGAGGTTCGAGTCCCGGCGAACGCTTGCTCATTTGTCATGCTTCCTTCTTATGAAATAAACTAATGATTTGTGGCGTCCGAACTATAAAGGGTGGTGGATGATGATTCTTCACCACCAGGATTTGGCGACTGTGTCCTCTAATCCACAGTCGCCCTTTAAAAGGGGGAGTATGTAATGTATTTCTCCCGCCTTCTTAGCATGCCTTCGAGGTATAATGGTCAGCACACTCAACATGAATTCGAGGGGTCCGAGGTTCGTGTCTCTGCGAGGGCATTGTTCATTTTTCATGTTTCCTTGAAACATAACCTAATGACTCTACAGTGGCGCCTGAATAAGGATTCGAACCTCGGACGTCTCGAATACCTTCAGAATCGGCTAAGCATTACACCACAAAGGCATGCTATGAAAGCGAGAATAATAGCTTTAATACTATAGTCGACAGCGTAATTCCTTGAAAATACAGATTTATAAAATGCAAAAATTGTTTAAGTTGATTATTTGGTAATGTGAAATAATATTATTGTGAAAGAAATAAAACTGCAATGGTGTAGTTTCTTGTTTTTGCATATTAAATCAAAATTACGCAAATCGTTGCTAGGAATTTAAAAAAGCGAAGCATAATATAAAATCTCCTTTATTAATAAAACTTTCTACAACTCTGTCTGAAATGCCTGAATATCGATCATATGCATGTTCGTGCGTTTTTCAGGAAACGATTTGCGTGCGGTTGAGGGTAATAATGATATTTACGGTGGTATTTTAGGAAACAGACTATCTGGCAAACCTATAGTTATACTACGAAGTTGTATCGAGCCAGATAACCTGAATGTCGTGCGAACAGCGATTTGTCTGTCTTTATAACAGCTCCGTATATGTCACGTACTTTCATGTGCATATTAAATGTTTACTTTTGTGCAAAGGTGTTATTTAGGGATGACAAGCTCTCTGCGTTACTTGTGAGAACCATTGCGATGAAAGATTATAAATACTGTGAGGTTACACCATCGATTCATTTTTGTGGAAATGCTGAAAAATGTAAAGTAAGAAAAGAATCAGATAGCGAATTGCATCAAAGTTAGAAAATGATACTGAAATTAGTTCTGTTGCATATCATTCATTTAAAAAATTATTTAAGGAGCTCATTTCGATCTTAAGGTAACCATGAGCATGAATTTCATTTTAATCTACTAAACCATTTTATCTATAACCAAAAAATCCTGAAATTTCATGACAATCGAGAGACAAAGGTAAGAAGTTTATTTATATTAATAAAGCTTCTTCCTTTTTGAGGACATGTTATATTTAATACTAGCGAAAGTATCCAATGTCAGTTACATTAGATTGAGAGTAAGGCATTTAGTAACATAGAAAACGATACCGCTGTAATCCTTCTGTAATAACTATGCACAATGTAGGATTCATAGTTATACAGTTTTCAGTCGGATACGATATGTAACCTACATAAAAATTTTCCATAGAAAAATAAGCTAATTCTCTCATTATATCAGCAAATCAGTAACGCGTACAAACAAACAAACACACATTCTTCTTTATATGTATGATTTTGTAAAACTTACAAATGTTTGATTGAGAAACTCTGCGATTTGAAACCGAGTAGTAGCCACACTTTCCGAAATGAAGCATTTCTATCCCGAACTCGCGAGACTGTTGCCATTCAGAAAAATGAGTGCGAAAATTAGCGCTTTTAGAGTTTTTAATTCATATTTCGGGGACTACATTCGTACGAAGATGGGAATAGTCGAAATGGCTTCCCACGAATTTTTGAAAGCGGGAATAAAGTATTTAATGTTTGGCAATGCTATTTTTAGTTCCTCGTAAAACTTAGAAATTTTTTATTAACAAACTCTAGGACTTGAAAGCGAGCAGTGGCAATAACTTTCGAAATAAAGCAGATTTTCATCTCCAGCTTGAAAGACTGTTACCACTCGGAAAAATGATCGTTTTTCTGAGGTTTTAGTTAACATCTCTGATTTTAGTACTCTTTCTTTGGAAAAAAATGTGGACGTCGATCTTTTCCAGGACCCAGAAAAGAATTGCAGAAATTTTGGTGACGATAACTAGTGTAGTGATTGTGTTATTAGTGTACAAACAAACATACTTTGCTCTTTATATATATATAGATGGAAAACCGTATTTATATTACGTTTACTAATTAAATTTTTATTCTCATAATATTATTACTAACTACCTTTACAGTCTCATAGATCAATCGATGTTTCATCGTTTGAGAGAGATGAACTGAAATCTAAATAAATATTTTAAGTAAACACGTAAATGAGAAAAAATTGCAACATTTATCATGATAAACATGGATTTAAATATTTCAAAATAAACACTCAAATCTTTGAGCTTATAATCTGGTATCAGAATGTGTAGTTCAAGTACTATTTCGCCAGAGCATAGTAAAATAACGTGAAATTAAAAAGACGTCTATATCTCTCGATCACGAGTTTTAACCCTAATATGATTCCAACTTATATTTAAAACTGGAAAAAGGAATAAAGTCAGGCTCTCTTCGAACTGTTTTAGTTGATTAGATTATTTACTTTCCCAGGCAATACTGATTTTGCTATGCAGTCGTAAATAATCTTTCAAGGTGACCTGAATGTTTGAACTTCATAAAAAAATCAATTTTGCTATCATTTAAAAAAGATGGTTGTCAATAATTTTAAACAACTATGAGTGCTGTATACTCAGCTCAACACGGATACGTATGACATTCAAGTTATACATGAATTTTATAGATTCCGAATTATAAAAGCTCTCATAAAATACAGATCAAGGAAAATTTGAAAAACAAAAAATTATTGTTCTTCGCAAATAAAATTAATACGCAATGTTGCCATTTTACAAATCTAGATATTTAATTTGAAGAAATGTAACTTTTATTTAAACTGTATTATAGCTTTTATTGTAAAAAAACGCATCTCCATCAAGCAAAGTTATATCGTCATCCTTGTATTTCAAGTATGGTAAAACGCTTTTAATATAACAGATATTTTTATTAGGAAAATTCTTACAATAAGCAAAAAAGGATAACTAATAACATACATTAATTCCTTTTTATTGCTCTTTCTTACTTTGAAATCAAGAACTGTGTCATAACCGAAAATAACATCACAAAATGCTGAAATTAACTATGGCGAGTAGAAAATGTTGATTCATATAATTTTTTCCGTATACAATTACTTGGAAACTGCAATGAGACAGATATAAATGTGTTTTGAATTATTAGGGCTTTGTTACGTATTCCTTCTTATTACTTAAACAAATGTATTTGCTTAATTTAATATCTAAAATCCTGTCCTAGGAGAGCTGATGAAAGAGAAAACAGAAAATGTTCTAGAAGCAGCCCTCGGCAAAGACTGCCGGTACGTGAAACGTGACGTACGAGAGCACGTAGAAGAGAATAATTAAAATGTTGTTCTTCGCCGAAGCATATAGTCCTTAATTTGCCTTTCAAATTTAATTAGCTACTGACTATAATAAACTGCGAGATTTAAAAGTAATAAACAAAACTCCGAATAAAATAAATATCTGTTTATATTTTAATAATGCACTCAATTAATACAAATTTAAATATTTAAATTTGTATTAATTGCGTAAGTTTACAAAGATAGAGTTTATGAATATTTGTGCATTTTCTATTAAGGAAAGACATTTCTAAAGCAATAATTTACTGAGCTGGTACATAAATATTTGTTTTTTAATTTTGTACATTTCTATAAAGCTTACGTATTTACAATTTTAATATTTTGAATTGTTAATGGTAATTTCATCGTTTTTGTGTTAATCTGTCATCTGGTCTTTTCAAATTCTAGTTTTCTTCTAAACAGAGATATACTGACTATTATGATAAGACAGTATTTTATCATTACAATATGATGAATGATATTCAATTACTGCGAAGATTCATTTTTATGATTAAAGCATCAGTACAGTTAGGGCGTAAATGTTTTTTAATGACATTAGAAATGTCTTTTATTCTTCATATGCATAATGTAAATATTAATAATAGCTATTTGAAGATGTTATGAAAGCTTTAAAATTGCTTTAAAATTATTCGTTTTGTTATATATGTTGTGTGCTTTCAAAATTCTAGCAATTAAGCTCCAATTCAATTCCTAAATGTGCACGAAAAACTACCATTCAGAGAAAAGTCTTGATAGGTTTAGCAGCTAACCGTTGCAATACCATTTGGTAAGACTCAGGGTTTTGATTGATAAAGGCGCAGTTTTGTAGCACTAACGCGAAGAGAAATATTTTTTTTTGGGGGGGGGGAATTCAAAACTTGTTCCACATTTGTACACATCTTTAAGGACGGCTTGAGTTGAAAGATTGCCAGGGTCATAAATGGATAAATTGAAAACTCACCTAATATGTGTTTTGCGGATCTTCTTAAACTGTGGAATTTCTTTGAGATAAGTGTAATCAATTATATGTGTATTATGTTGAAAACGTACGTTGTAATATTGAAGAACAACGAAGAAATAAAATAGGTATACTTGAATTTCTAGAACTTTGGAATATCCTTTTTACTATGGGTAACGGAAATTTCCTAACAAAAGGAAGGAATGAAGAATCTCATACCTGTCACGGTATAAATTTTTAACCTTAATTTAGTACGTGACCACAATACAGTGTTTAACCGGCTTCCTTTTAATCGTATCTCCGCTTTCACGTGTCGTAAGTCATTTAACTAGAAAAAAATTTGAAAAAAAAAAAGATCTGAAAGTTTTCAGATTTTATATTGCGCCCAAATAGGCGTTTTTTTAACATTGTGTGTGTTACCAGTATTTATTAAATATCATGTTCACCGCACTTAAACCATAAAATTCAATTCAATATCAATATCGCAAAATATTTAAAAGAGCATTTCTTTAGAATTTCCGATACACAGTCTCGCGCGCTGGAGACAAAAATGTTTTTTTCTCGTACAGGTTATAAGGAATTTCTCCTGCATTTTTCGCATGCCTTCGTGGTGCAGTGGCCAGCACACTCGACGCGAAACCGAGAAGTCCGTGGTTCGATTCCCGGCGAAGGCGTTGCTCATTTATCATCTCATTTAGTCAGATAGTTGCTAAGTTTAGTCCTTCTTTGCCCCTTTGACACATTGCCCCTTTGACTAATAAGAAATAAGCAAAAAATTGAAAATTCCGTAATTATATATTTTAAATGTGAAATAAAAAATAAATAAGCCTTAAAAAAAGAAACACCTTGTGCATTAACGATATGGAATACTCCTCTTAATTTAAGGAAAAAGAAGAAGACTCAAGATCTAAAAACTAAGAGGTTTAAAAATATTAACGTCGAATCCTGCCAGTGCACTATAGAGCTGTAAGCGCTATCAAGAAGCAAAAATCTTTGTCAGATGACGACATCATTGGAGCTGTCGGTGCTGTGGTTTACGATGAAGATGACTGTGACATCGATAACAATGCCATCTCCGTCATATTGCTCAAAGATAAAGCAAAAGCATTGGCAATGGCTTTATGATGTGTGGAACAGCAGACATCGGCTTCCTCTAATAATGTAATGCCTTTAAAAAAATGGCGAAATTATGCAGCGGGTAGCCGGATTTCCAGCCATCAGCGGAAAAAATGACTGAATTTTCTAAACATTCCTATTAATGGCTCAATTAAAAGATTTTTTTTTTATTTTTCGCCTTAACCAGAATTTCCGATAATAGTTTTAAGCACCGTTTCATTTAGACTGCTTAAGATGAATTCTACTGAACTTTCAAGGAGTAGGAACGTTGCCCTTAGTACAAAATTATTTAACATTTTTTTTTACATTTTAATGAATTAAGAAAAGCGTATTTCAAAGTTTAAAGAAAGAAATTAAATAATTCAGAAAATGAATACTATATTAGAATTACATTAAAATGATCTTAATTGTACCACGCTTAGTGTTCATGACTTTCTGTAATCATTACACAATTATTTAAGAGGATAACACGAAATTAAATTTCGTATTTGGTTACACAGATTTTCATGACATAGAGACGGTGGAACGACTATGTTGCTTGTTTTTCGTCATTCTTGTCACTTATACACGCCGAGATCTAGAATGCGATTTCCAATTTTATTTTTATCTTTAAAAATACTGTTTCAAATTTTACTTTTTTATCTTTAAGAACTGTGCAGTTTGAAGTTTTTGCCGGACTGTTTCCTTAAAATTGAGTTATAGTCGAAAGTGACACATAAGTGACTAAATGCACAAGATCCGCCTTTTAAAAGCTTGTGGGGTTTCAACCTTTTACTTCACAGTTCAATGTGAGGGAACTTGTACACTGATAAGCGAATAATTGGTTGAGTGTGTGAACAGAGACTAAGACTCAAGAAGGGTTAATTGCCCTTTATATCTCAAAATAAGGATCAACACAGTCTCTGCTCTTATCTCAGAGCATACAGCAAAACCTCCACTTGGGCTTGAACTCAAACTAATAAGAATTAAAACTTAACTAAAGCTTAACTAAACGATATAGCCGAAGCTATCAGGATTCTAAGTAGTTGGCCCCTAAATCTCAATTAAGTAGGCAAAGCTATCAGGAGCCTGAAGTATAACGTAGTAATAGCTTAGAGAGAGACGTAACATAAAGGCAAACGCGCGCTAGTCAGAAACTCTAGCTCTCTAACGAAGTCAGTGAAACATAGACTTAAATACTACGCTTACTCACTTGCATTAAACGCGTTTCTGAAAATAGTACATCCTGGTAGGAAATTGTAAGCTGAAGGTAGAAGAGATAGGAAAGGTGCATAAACTTAAAGTAACTGTTATAAAATTAGGATAAACCTTACAAACCTAAATAAATTTTAAAATGCAGCAACAGGTGGAGAAGGACAATGATTTTATAAATGTTCTTGTATATGGACACTGAATCGTCCTTAAAATCCAACTCATCCACAGGAATATCATCACGATATGAAAGTATGCTTTAGAACACTTATTTTAAAAATATTCTTTAGCTAAAAAAGTCTCTATTCCACTACGCAATATTTGTAAAAATACCATTTCAGTAATTCCGATTAAAATATTGCATAGGCAGAATTCCAGAATTACAATCTTCGAAAGGAGGTTGTATTTACCAAATTATTTCAAATAGATAGAAAAATAGTACCTACTTAAATAGCGAAGAAGTTTATCTGAGAAATTCAAAAGGAAACTATTCTAGGTCATTTACATTTTTATATGAAGAAAGCAAACTTATTTCTTTGCAATGACTACTGAGACAAAATCCCAGTTTTCTCTTCTAAACGTATGCGAAAGTTTGATATATTATTAAAGATCGCTATTGGAGATAGCTATCTTCTCCGGTATCTTTTAAAGAACTGAAATAAATTCAGGATAAAAATGAAGCATTCATAATAAATAATTAAATGAAAAGCTTGAACAAGTCTTGAACTCGCTAGAAACCAGTGAATAGATAACTTTCAATTTTCACGGCTTAAAAGTTTTATTATGAAATCAAAGACCACTCGTCCTTTTTCAATTGCTTTGTGTCTACATTTCCGAAACATAGATAAATGAGTTCTAAATTTAAAAGCTGTCTTTCTCAATGAAACATATACCTGAAAAAATATGAACCACGATGTGACTGAATAACTATGTTAATAAGCTAAACATTTTTGTCGCTTAAAAATATCAGACATACAACTCGTTATCAAAAAGCTGTGACATACAACACTTACACATTTTTCTCTACTAATATTCACCATCTCTTAACTCAATAATTAAAAATTAAAGTTTTGATTAGAAAAATAGCGTTTCGCTTCTTTTTTTAGCACAAATGGCGTTAGCCCAGAAGGGCAATTAATTTCGTTTTGGCATTTTGCTTTGAAAATTTTAAATTTCCTTTTCACTTTCAAATTGTTGCCACCAAATATTATCGCCCTGTGTTACATTTAAAGAAATTAAATGATGAAGAATCTGCATCAATGTATGCATGTTTCTCGCATTGTGATAAAACAACGGTACCTAGAGCCATCAAATTTTAAATAACGTAATCCTCTCCCGAATATGGCCATCCGGAAGCCCTAATTTGGAATTTGGAATTTGTTTTATTATTTACTTCATATTTTGTCAGACACTAAAAAATTTTTGATTTACAAAATCAACGATTTCAAAACGAACAATGGCAAGACTGTACGGAGAAAAAAACACTTTTGTCTCCAGGCGTGAGATTGTGTAGCGGAAATTCTAAAGTTATGTTCATTTTAAAATAGGAATTATCATTATTTTGCGATATTTTTGTTGAATTCAATTTTATGGTTTAAGTGCGACGTACATGATATTTAATAAATAAAGGTAACACATAAAATGTTAGAAAGACGCCCGCCTCTTTGGGTGTAATGTAAAATCTGAAAGCTATCAGACTTTTTTTGCTTTTTCCTTTTATCTTTTTTTTTTAAAACAAATCTTGAATAAATATAGAAACCTTCCTACTAATATCTCGCAATAACACATTATGTAAACTTTATTTTCAACTGAGTCTAAAGGTTACCTTTAAAAGGTAATTGGTGCTGTTAAATTTGATAGATTTGAGACATTTTTAATAAATAAATCATTTCTATCTGAATAAATACAGCTTCAGTTACTTGCCAGCTTTCACAAAAATTAAAATCTGCCGCTGAAAGAAATTTAATCCTGTACAAAAATATGCAAGGTAACACTGCTTGCAACATTATTACGAATTACATTTTTTTTTTTTTTTCCTAATATTACAGAACGCATCCCGAGAACATTATGCAATCTGATTGAAAATATGAGGGAGGGCAGATTCTGCAAGAAATGCAAATAATAAAAATACATTTAACATGAACATAGTGTACAAATACTGTAGAAATATTATTTTACAATTCAGAATTTTATTGTTATTACGTCCTAAATAAAAATACTAGCAACATATTTTCTCTTCTGTTTACATAATAAGAAAGTAAAATCTTTTACAGGCGTTGAGTATTTGGTTTTTCTGCAAGTATACACTTTAGGCAAGAAAAGTCGTTTTACAGGCATTTCATGCAATAAGCAATTTACCGTTTAGTATTACCAATCTGAAAGAAAAACATCGGCTAAAGAAAGTTTTATAATATCATTCTTCCTTACAAAGGGAAACGAATTTAAGAAACACGAAATCTTTTTTGTGATTTAAAATTTCCACTTTTAGTTTTGCATTACGGTCTGATAAACTGTGTTATGTACAAATACGTGGCTCTTAATTATCGATTTCAAATATGTAATTTACTGGTTTAGGATTTTAGAATACAAGAAATCATTTCAAGAGCCCGATCCAAGTGCTCGAAAGGTAATTAATATCAGAAATAGAGAAAAAAATTACCATTTCTATTAAATCTCATTGTATGATTCGAATATCGGAGTTCATAAAAGTATATTTTCTCTGAACGCCTTCTGCGAAAATACACGAAGTTCTAAAAAGGAATTTGAATTTTTTTGCACTGCTTCCAGCGATATATACGAAAACTCAAAAGTATGTACAAACGTACACAAACGTTGCTGTTTTTGTTGTGACTTATCTCATTTGTCTGGCAGTAACATCAGAACAAGCCCACGAAATTCATCGTGGCAAAAAGAGCAAGATTGCGCATGTTGTTGGCAAGAGTCTTGAGCACCGTATAGGTGACAGTATGACTTCGTTCAATTCCGCCCCGATTTAGATGGAGAGCACCCCGGGCGAAGAGTTCAAGGGTCTTCCACCTCTAACCTTCCACTAACCTCTCCAGTGGACTTTCGTCTCGCCGTATATTTACAGTGCCCCCTTGCAGTATACACATTTCCTCGAAGATTCGAACTCGGGACCGTCGGTAAGGCAGTCAGCGTCACTACCAGTGTCCCGGTTGGACGGCATACACAAATGTGGTGTTACTAATGTAGTTTTAGACTAAAAATATGTAATCATAAAATTTAAATGTATCAGAATATTTACGGCATTAAAGCAGTGAACAAAATTTAACGTAATCATAAAAACGCAATCATAAATACTGTTATCATAATACGACAAAAAACATGTAATCATAAATTCCAAATATATCGCGATATTCACGGTATTGAAGCAATTCATAAAATTTGAAAAATAGTTATAAAAATATGCATATGTAATAATAAGAAGAATTTTACTAATCTTGACTAAGCTACTTTTAGTAATATTAGTAAAAAATCTTTCTTTAAAATCCAAGACTGCATCCTGCAATTGTTCTCATTTTGTAATGAACAAATTTTGACTGTTAACTATGCGATCATTCATTTTATCTAGGGCTTTAGAACTACCCGGGGAGCTATTAAATGGCTTTTTCACAAAAATGAAGTGTTACGACTAGCATAAAACATAGTATTAAAAGCATAAAAACTAGAGGAAGCAAATTATCACATCCTTCATATCAGCGGATTATATCTCGAGCAGTAGAAGATGGGTTCTCCATTCTAAACAGCTGGTTGATAGCGGTAAAAAATTGAGGTATTCTCGGAAAAAGAAGAAAATAAATGGAGGGTTTAAAGGGGGCCACACCCATCTTAATTCTCATATGATACATATCTTTTTTCTACTTTCTCTCAGAGTATACATCTACAATAACATGTCGAGATACAAGTTTTGTCTTTATAAAGTTTTATTTTTGGAATTTTGTGATTAACTTGACTGCGAATTGGCACTTCTTAAAAAATTGCCTCGAATAGGCAGTGATGTTTTGCATCATGAAGTCTTAAAAATGTTTGTCATTGCTATGCAATAACTGATATGCTACTGTTTAAAATTTTGATAAAATAATATGTTATGTGTTTAATACTATGAAAAATCGGGTTTTTAGAAATGTCCCCGACACCTTTTACACATATATTTTTTTTATATATATATACATATATATATATATATATACATATATATATAAAATCACAAGATTCTTAAAATGAAAAAGTGGATTACATTAAGAATTGTGAAAGTTTACGATATATCGTTATCAAATGCTTGCTATCTGCTTGCTTTGAAACGAGCAGTTGCAGAATTTAACTATTAAAAACAAACTTGGTTTTCCTTTTTCTTATGAGATATCATCCTCTAAAATGGGATAATAAAGATTAGGAAGGTACTGATTTTATAAAAAACACTGTTAAAATTTTAATGTAATGTATTATTAACGTTAAATTACTTTAGTCTATAAATAGCTAATTTTTTTTTTGTAGTAACTTAAACATTTTTAGAATTAAGTGTAGAACGTTTTCCTACATTATAGGAATTGAATGCATAAAAATATCTTTATATTTTAAAAGTAAAGTTTCAAGCCTTTAAGCTAGCACGTACATTGCAAAAACATACATTATATACTACATATATTGTATATATATTACACTACAAAAAACAGTATTAAATAATTTTTATTATGTCTGTGAGCAGGAATTGTACCTGGTGCAGAAAATTAAAGTCACAATCGTAAAACATTTGGTAACTCTAAAAATACTTATTATGTAGTAGTATTGTAAGTAAGTGTATTGTAGTGACATTTTGTATACAGATGCTCATTACTTTGAGATAGCCGATGGCAACAAGATAAAATAAAGAAAAAACAAATATTTTGTGATATACAATGAAAAACAAAAATGTTCGATATGTGAAATCTCAAATTTCTAGAATTGCAGAGTCATTAGGATTCTTTTTGAAGCAAGAGTGATGAAAAATGAGCAATGACCTCGCCGGGACTCGAACCACGGACCTCGCGAACACGCGTCGAACGTGCTGACCACTACACCACGAATGCACGGGAAAATGGTCGGGAGAAATACCTTATAAAATTATACGGCTATTAAGAAGTAGACTAACCTACACAGATTATATATACACTCAAAATGTTACACAAGTTGTTAATTACGGAAACAAACCGAAGGGGTGTTAAAGGTTGTTAGCATTGTGCAATAGCTCCTTCTAGAACATCCAAAACAAGCTTAGTTATCTTTTCTTCTGGTGACTTCTCTACCTATCTCATACGACAAGCAATCTCTTTCACCGGAGCCCACACCTATAAAACAACCGAATCTACATTCAATTTCCGATTACATCGAAGGCACGTCGTATTAGCCTATCCAATGTATATGAAGCCTGTCCACAAAAAGATACCACTTGCATGAAAATGGTAAACTTCAATTATATTAGATGGATGATAGTGGATACCAACTTCCTTCAGAATCACTTTGTATACTGGATTTCAACTTAACACTGAAAAGAAATAGGACCCTAATTTTGCTATGAGTAAGAATACTGTGCCTGTCTCCATGTAAGACAACACTTTTATGAGATCTGTGATGTGTTCGCCTGGCTCATTACTCTTATTTGCCAGGCATAAGGTAATCGACCCTCTCTGCTAGGCATTTGATTCTTATTTTAGATGCAGGAGCAAGGTCAAGAGCTCCTTAATGGATATCTCTTTATGGAGTCCTACATTTAGTGCCATGAATCGGTTTTCTGAAAGGAGGCTTTTATGTGTCTTTTATGAAGAGTCCTTATGAACCAATTCAACATAATAAGTTTTTTCTCTATGAAATAAACTGCTTTCAGAAAATGATTAATTTTGTTAATTTAATGCTTGAGAGAAAAACTGGTTTATGTGTAAAAATTGTTTTTTAAGCCGTGTAATCTAGTTGCGAAAACACAAACTGCAGTGAGCAATGCATGGACTGTTAAGAAATACTTGACATCGCCAAAAGATGGCTTTCAAATCCAGCTGTTTGATTTATTTAACTTCGCGTCTTCTGAACACTATATAGAAACTGATGATTCAGTTTTCTTTGTTTCAGAGTTGAAACTGCATCGCGCAGATGATCAATCGTCAGAAATATTTATCGATAGAACGACTGACTTCCCGTCTTTTAAGTTTTGCAGTTCAATTTACGCCTTTGGTCTGCCTCATTTATATATATTTATTTTTAAAATTTAATTAAAAGATGAAAAATACCCCATGCCATGAACCTTGTTCTTCGATTTTTGTTTTGTTTTAGTTTTGACAATTTGCGACATGGATGGCTCAGAAAAATGAGTTACATATTTTTCTTCTTGAACCAGCATGTGTAGTCTTACTACCAACCAGTGCATTGGCTCCTAGTGTTAATCACTATCTTGGAAGAAAACCAAATTACACAGTTATTATAGGATAATTATATAAATATATATATATATCTGTCTATATTCGTAAAAGCAAAAAAGTTCTTCTATGCCATCTGAAACGCTACAGTAGACACGTTAGCTTTAAACACAGCATTATGGATGCGAATGGTTTCGCCAGTTTTGATACAGTTGCAAAAAGAGTGCACGATATTGATCTCATTGACGTGGCATCGAATGAAGCCAGAATTTATGTTATCAAGAATGACACATATTTGCCGAAAACTCCAATAAACACACGTGAAGTATTTCTGGGAAAATATCCGCAGCTGAAGAAACTAAAATTAAAAAAGGTATTAATATAGAAGTATCGACAGCGTGAAAATTAAGCAGTTTGAACTTACAAGATAATCGATCTGTGAACGGAGTACGTTCAAATAGATTCTACTGCAAATAGTCAAATTTCTCCAAAGAATGCGAAAAAAAGCATTTTGAAGCTTATGTAATAAGAATTAAATAAAATACGAAATTTCATAAAATTATGTATGTTTCTATCTAAAGAAAAAAATCTGGAAGAACTCAAAACGCCTATTTCGGACAGATCTCCGTAATGATTCCCTTATGAACATATTAGATGATTGATGAATCTATTGAAAGAAAACTTGAGGTGGGCCTTCTGCTGCTGATGCATTTTGTGAATGCAGTTCGATCCAGAGAACATGCGCGGATACGTATCAGTATCCATCACTTTACTGAATACGAGAAACAACAAACTGAAATCGGATTACTTGCAAAAGTATGTAACGAAAGTCTTTTGAATGATTATTATGCTTATAAGGGTAACTTCATAGTTAGGAAAAAACATTCTATTCATAAAGCTAGAGTTGGATATTTCATGCTGTTTCTCACTAGCATTTGTTTTCCATATTATATTAGAAAGTTGTTTCGAAAATGATTTTTTACTGTCTTCGTGAATCTTATAAAACATGTAGTATCATAACCGAAAACAAGCATAGTATTAAAAAACGCTAACAAACAGATATATGTTTTTCTTGGAGCAAATGCATATTTATACAGTCTGCTCGTAATATTAAAATGTAATCCCCATAGTACAGATATTACAACCGTTTCGCTAATTTCATTGGAGTAAATCAAGTAAAGTTCCAAAGAAAAATGGAGTGTAAATGAAATAAAAGGGGAATGGCTTATGTGCTACGTACATTCACTTTATTGTAATGCATTTATAAATTAATTATATTACGAAATGGGAGTGTACAGACAGACATATACAGAATGTTTGGATCATAATTTATAAGAATGTATTTCTAAATTAGAAGAGAAGAGACTCAGGGCATGTAACTAGAAGCGTTGGAGAATACTGTCCCGATTATTTTAATGACATACTTTATAGTACACATATTTCCATTTCCTATAATATATTTGAATGTAATAAGAAACAAATGTGCAATACTTTCCATTAATTATTAGTTGATTTGTTTATATGCGTAACTTAAAAGAAGAAAAACGTTTCATCAACTGTAAGTAAAAAAGAATTGTAAAATATTTATTTCAAAGATACTAATTCGCAATTTCGAGTAGCGTTTCAAACAGTATAACACAAAAGAATTATAACGTTTGTATCAAACTATCAGGACTACTGTTTCTTCTACTTGATTTTGCAAATAAAACTAGGAACAGAGAGCTTACTAAAAGCTATGTTCGTGCGTGTGTAGAAGATACAACAAAGATAAGAGGGGTTCAAATTACCTTTTATTTGCTTATCGATTGTACAGATGTTCTCGCAATTCGGGATACAAAGACCGACCACTTGTGGTCTGAACGTAAAAGAATATAAGACTACTAACTAACTAAAATTTAAATAAGAGCTAACGTTTAATACTTTACACACATGACTAAGACTGGCCTTTTAAATTACTACGTCTGTAGTACGTAAACTGCGGAAAAGTAAAATGCCTCTTTACCTTTCAAGAGGATTAAACATCTGGTCTTACAGGCCGACAGTAACTGATGGCAAGCTCGCGTAAAGACTCGTAGCAAGGGGGCTCTCTCTTCTTCCTTCTACTCTTGGCAAAAAGCCACAACTTAAATACTTAAACGTTAGCAAGTACAATTTGCATAAACATATTCACGCGTTAATTCTGGCCAGAAGTAGAAAATAAGAGATGATAGTAAAGTTTTAAAATAAAATAAACGTTAGTGAATCCTAAGATCCTTGCAAAAATTCTGAAAGTTTTCCGTATTTAAGCTTTTTGCATTCACAGAAACCGTTGATTATACTAGTTTAGGTAAACCTGGACAATTAGAACTGGTACTCTACTTGAAGCCCATAACGACTTTTCATGAAAATCTATATTAAAGCACAATCCAAAACGTTAAAAATTTTATTATTTAAAAGGTTTTCAAAAGGAACGTTATATAAGATTTTGGATAAAATTTAAAAGTTATAATTGATACTTTACTTGAAACTCCAAAAGGAATTGTGTGATAAAAATTGTTACATAATCCCAAACATCTCTAATTTACATTTAAAAATCGTATATGCATATACGATGCATAAGCAATCATAACTGAGAACTACATATTAGATTTTGGCTATATATGATAAACCAGAAGTGGCGATTTACTTAGAAATTCTCCCATATTTTCGAGGAAGAATACTGAATCACTATAATAAGAGTTTAATAGGCAAGTTTGTCAAACTGTTCTACGCTGTGACTTGTTGCACGATATTCAGATTTCCAGTGGAGGAAACCAGTCATATTTGAAAGAATATGATTGATTTCAAGCGTGAGTTCAAGTTTCAAGCGAATTCGTTTCAAGCGTGAGTTCAAGTTTAACAAAACCCGCCTGTGAAGGTGTTAGTTGTAATAATCACTCTTTTGACAAAGCAGAAATACAAATGAGGAA
This sequence comes from Stegodyphus mimosarum, assembly GCA_000611955.2. Classification (NCBI taxonomy): domain Eukaryota; kingdom Metazoa; phylum Arthropoda; class Arachnida; order Araneae; family Eresidae; genus Stegodyphus; species Stegodyphus mimosarum. The sequence continues at coordinate 51,248 of KK112508.1, read as the reverse complement.
GAAATAAAAAACGAAAGCTTAAAATGTTCAGATTTTGATGCCATCCAGAGAGGCTTTTCTTAAGTTTCGTGCCGGACGGTTGTGAAAAATGCAAAGGTTTGCTTACATAGAAATTATTGCAGAACATGGCACATAAAGACGTTTTCTTCTAGTGTTATTAAATAAAGCCTAAAAAACTCATTTATTCAAAGGTCATCAAATTAATTTGCTGTTGAACACATTATAGACTACTTATGTTTTATTCTGTTATCCCATACAATGGAAAATGATAACTATACTTACTCATGTATACTTCAGTTCTGACCTTTGATTTGAAAATACCGCATCGATCATAATATCACAAAAAATGACTCAACAATCACAAAACGTTTAAAGCCTTAGAATTCCAGATGGGTGTCAAATTTTGTCATATATGTTTTTCAGTCCTTTCTCCATTTATTATCTCAATGTTCAGTTTTTCTTAGAAAGATTAATTTAAGATTAAGATTCTTAGTAAGATTTAAGAGTTTGTGAAAAAAATTATTAAATTTTATAATGAAACAAACTGTTATATAATCCAAAACAACTCTAATTTATATTTAAAAATCGTGTATGCATATAAGATGCATATGCACTCATAATTGAGAACTACATATTAGATTTTGGCTATATATGATAAATCCGAAGTAGCTTCTCTTCCTGTTTATCCGGTTTATTCATTTAATAAGATTTGTTTTATTAAGATTCCTTTAAGATTGAGATTCTTAATAAGTTTCACTTTTCTATTTCTCATTTTAATTTTATTTCTTAAACCTAACTTTCATTATTAAATATAACTTAACATTTTAGCTTTAATTTCATATTTATTATTATTTATATTTGTTATAATGTTTCCTTAAAAATAATACGTAACTATAACATTAGTTGGCAACATCTTATTAATAGAAAAGTGATTCGACACAAAAGTGAAACGCAAACAAAACTGAGGATTAAGAATAATAGTCAAATATTTATCTGAAATTTAAATGTAGCCTAAAATTTCATATTACAGACCTTTCTATTATTGAAGCAAATTATTATATTTCTTTTACAAAAGGATCAATTGAAAGTGGTACTTTAATTATAGCTTTTCGCTATTTAAAACATGGAATTATCAGGAAGTTATGTGCTGGCCACATTAGATGTCTTTAGTTAGAATAGTTAAGGGAAAATTATACGCGTTAATGCTTTGTGCCTATATAATTTATTTCTATCATTTCTTAAATATATAGTAAATAAGTTGCATTTCTTGAGCAAACTGTGAGAAATATAAACAAAATACTAAATGAGAAATCTTTTCGCCCTTTATCTGAAGTTCAGTGCGTACGAAATGTTATCCCCACGCATTTTTAAATGGAAATGACCAAATTGCGTGATCCCTTATAGAAAGGTTATTCCGTGACTGGTGTGCTCTGGTTCTAGCGGTTCGTAAAAGGGAAAAGAAAGTAAAAACATGTGGAGGATTTCTGTGTTTGCAAACATTTATTATGATAAAATCCTCAAGTAATGAAAAAATGGGACACTGTCAACGACCGTCAGATTCTTTATGTTCGGGAAAAAAAAGAACTTTCTTGAAACATGTACCGAAACTTAGGATGATACCGAAATTCGATTAAGATTTGGTAAAATGCAATAGACAGTTGTAAAACAAATTGTCACTATTTTTATACTAAAAGGAAACCGATTTTACTAGTATATATAGAAATTTGTAATTTATGTTATAAGACATTTCTCCCGCCTTCTTAGAATGCTTTCGTGGTGTCATTATCAGCACACTCGGCACATTCGAGAGGTTCGAGATTCGAGTCCTGGCGAGGGCATTGCTCATTCATTTATCACGTTTCTCAGCATCAAAAATCATAATATCTCTGCAGTGGCCCCCCGAACCCAAAATGCTGAAGGATGATGATTCTCCACCACCAGGATTCGGCGACTGGCTTTCCTAATCCCCAGTCGCCCTACAAAAGGTGGATTATATAAAGCTTTTCTCCTGCCTTCTTATCATGCCTTCGTGGTGTACTGGTCAGCAAACTCGGCGCGTATTCGGGAGCTCCAGCGTTCGAGTCTCAGCGAGGGTATTGCTCATTTTTCATGTCTCCTGCTTCGAAATAATCTAGTGATTCTGCATTGTAAGTGGACTCTAACAATTTTTGACATACCTATACTTCGAAAATTGAAAAAAAATGCAAAAAAGTATTTAAAAAATGTTATGACAAATAAGTAAATACTAAGTAAAAACAAAAAAGATGGGTCCTGATGTAGGTAATTATTTTCTGAGAAAGTTGAGAATGTTAAAGAACTCATTTTAAGCATTTTTCTAACTTTTCATTTTCTGTATAAATTTTGATTACAAAATGTCACAATGTTCCTCTGTTTCTTAAATTGTTATTGAGTTTACCGTTGGCAAACCTATTTGACTGCCAGTGTAGAGAGACATTAGGTATTTTTTTTAAAGCAGGAGAGATGATAAATGAGCAATGCCCTCGCCGGGACTCCGAACCACGGACATCTCGAATAGCGCCGAGCGTGCTGACCACAACACCACGAAGGCATGTTAAGAAATATCTTATAACAGAAACATAAGCATTGCTTGTATAATTAGATTATTGCATAACGTGTAGCACATAAAGACGTTTTCTTCTAGTGTTATTAAATAAATCCTTAAAAATTCATTTATTCGTTCTATTTCTGAAGTACTTTCAAACAATAATGACCTCAGTTCACATCAATAGCTTAAGAACAGACTGTTATGTAAAGTACATCTCAAAGGAGAGATTTTAATCACAATGTACTCTAAAAGTTATATTCTCATGCACTAAGTCCGCTTTTAACAAAATTATTCAAAGAAATAATGCATAGAACCTATACTGGAACGTTAACCTAAACGTTAACCTGTAAAGTTTACGTTTATACAAGCTGCAAGTAAACGTCTTCTTTTGGTTATTTTGTTTAATTTAACAGACACGGAAAACAATATCCAGTTAAATGAGATTATTGCTCTATAACTGAAAAATATATGTATTCTTATTAATCTTTTATTGTGCAAGGCTTTACGATTTAAACGTATGATTTTGTCCATAATTCTGTGTATTTTTCCTAAGAAGTTTCCATTAAAAGCAGAAAAAAGAGAGCTATTTTCTGTGTCGACATGTGCTTCATATTGTTAACTGAAACTGCTGTCTTATTTCATTCAATTCATAAAGTTTGAATTGCTTTGCGAATATAAACTAGTATCAAACACTCGCAGATGTTAAGCAAATTATCGCTGTACCTGAATTAAAAACAGAGTACTCGTGCTTCACAAAACAACCACCACTTACAGCGATCCAATTTGAAGTAACAATTAAAGTCAACAGTTAAACTAAGCCTACGCAATTGATTTTAAATTCTAAGTTGGTTCAGACCTTCTAGCAGACCTAACAATTAAATGTTGCAGCAATACCGCAAATGCTTAATGAACATTACAATCTTATCAGAGCTGACAAAATCTATAACGCGGCCTCGGAAGGCAGAAACATACTGTGTCTTACAATCCGAAACCCTCGAATAAATACTCTCTAATTTATTTACAATACTGGTGTAGAAACGGAAAAGAGAAGTTATAGTAAAGGTTTAAATCATAAAAATTCGTTAATTAAATAAAAATAACTCTACAGTTTTTCAAAAAACTGCCACCTAAATTTTAAGGCTAAATATTGTGGCATTATAAATATTGTTGCGTTTATACGGGTTCGTAGATTTGAGAGTATCCGATGAAAACACGACGCAGAACAATAAAACGCACAATTTATTTACAAGAATCACTATTTACAGCACAGTTCCAAAATTACCTTTAAAAGCGTCGAAAATCTACAATAAATACGCTGAAACAATCAGCAACACAGCTTCAGGCTGTAACTGTAAAGGTAGCTTCACGGCAACACTAAACTTATAATAAACACCGTGAAACAATCACCAATACACTGTCAAGCTATTCTGTAAAGGTAGCTTCACGGCAAAGCACTATCTCGATCGCTTTCCGTTCACAAAACTCTCGCGTAGCTTAGCACTCACAGTAAACAGCTATTCTCACAATTAATCACAATTAATCACACACTTCGCAACTAATCACACAATCTTCACAATCTTAAACACACTGCTTCACAATTCGCAACGCAACTCCGGCTCTCCGAAACGCAAGGGTTTGTATAGCTTTTCTTTAAGTTCCACACGTTTCGAGAAATATCTCGACAGGAAGTTATTCTAGAAGCTTCCCGATTGGACCATGGGATATCGCCGATTTGGTCGCCAAATGGGCGATAAAGTCGCCAATCTGGCAACCCTACCATACACTATTTTATGGCAACCCTTGTGCTATGCCGGAAAGCTTACATACAGGCGCAACCGCCGTATTTTTCGCAACAATATTTAAAGAATACCAAGAGAGAGAAATCTATGTCGTATAAGACACGTATATGACATGCTATATACATGACGTACCAAAACAGAGACATATATAACATACACGATTCGTATTCATGTAATTAATACCAAAAGAGAGCCATATGTCATACAAGATGCCATTTAATATCTGAGTGTATACGCGTAAAAGTACCGAGATCTAACTAAAAAAATAGTAATTCATATATATAGTTTTTTTGTAACCTGCTTATGATAATATTTTTTTTTTAAATTGAACATACATATTGTAACATATTGTAATGTACCATAAGAGAGAACTATAAGAAACACTATATACTGCTTTAAGAAAATATGCCTTTAACGCTATATAACAAATTAGTGTGTTTTTCTTTCTGCTTGCCTAGGTTTACTTTTATTTGGGACATCTGAATGTAAATATATATTGTATCGGTTATATTTTCGAAATAAAATAAGCATATATGAGATATAACAGAATAGTTTTGATTATTACTTCCTTGCACGAAGTATCTCCATGCAATAGTTCTAGAATTATCAAGTTGCGAGTTAAGTCTAATGAACTGCCATTTGTTTGCATTTAAAACTTATAGGAATAGTGACGGAAGTGTATTAGGAATAGTGAATTAAGTGAGTGTCTGCACTTTCAATGTGTTTTTGTCGATTGGGACCAAAAGTAAACTTTCAGTTTTTGCTACGAAAACTTTGCCTTCTTACCCTGTTCTTGCTGGCGGAATTGCTTGTTTTTGTGCAGAAACTCTAGTTTTAATTGTAAACAATTGTTATTTCAACTGTTTTAACTGTATTTGGTGTTTAATGTTACAATTTTTATTGAAGATGTTTTCAGTTTTTATGTATTTTTGCTTTGCCGCAAAGTGTGCACCGAATTAAGTAAATGAGAAAATATCTCTAAGGAATTTTGAGGCAATAAGTTTAAATGAAATGCAGCAAAATATGCGTATAAATTTATAGGCCATACAAAGAAGTCATGGTGTCCACATCAGATTTGTTTTTTAATTTGGATCTCAACAACAGAGAACAATTTGATACAGATATATTATCCATCACTATAAACGTAGGTTTAAGTGGGGATTATTCATTGAAAGATGACAGACATCTTGTCACTTAAATTATCTTGTCTACCTGGATTAAAGCGTAACTTTACTTGGTAAAGATTTACACACGTACTAAAAAGAGATATGTCTAATATTTGAAATTTTTAATGAGAAAACACACATAACTAATCCTTGCATACAAATGAGGTTTGCTTAAGTTCTCAGCTTTTGTATTTAATAATCTGCTATTTGCAAGAGAGTGTGTATCTTAAGTATTACATGCAAAAAAAAACATTAGAAACGAAAGTCGTCTAAAATGAAATTCGTAGCAATGATTTACTGTCAATATTTATTCTGTAAATCCTGTTATTAATCCGCAAGGACGATCGTATCTTTTGTTAAGCATAAAGAGTTAGCTGATTAGATAAAGTTTTAGCTTCTTATAAATACTTTTAGCGCATATTGAAAATTATGCCGCTGCATTTTATAGGCTTTTAGAGTTATAACAAATATTATAGTTCCAAAATTTTAATTACAGATTTAACACTCAAACCCTAAAATAATAAATTAAGCATCTATTCAAACCAAGATACTCTCAGCTCCTCAAAACACAAAATAATTACAGACTTCTGCTTTTAACAGGATTCTTTATTAAAACAAATGTGTGTTTAGAAATTCCGAAATAGGTAATTAGTTTTCATAAAGTAATAACCTAAACCTTTAAAAATAAATAAAATGCCTTGAGACATTTAAACAAAAGCTTATACAGAGGAAAGCAAAATTATTAGCAGGTTCAGCTCATGCTTAATTTTCTTAATAACAACTGCATAAGAAGCCAAAATTAATAGCGGTAGTACAATACAGTAGTAAATACAGTAGTAATTATTTATTAATCACTATATTTTCTCATTCACGACCATATCCATATGCTCGAAATGTACTAGAGGTCATTTTAAAAATTTAAGAAATATATAAATTTCAAAATTCGTAACGACAGATAAAATTAAAAAATTTTGGAAAAGTAAGAACATTTCATTTTTCTTCCAATAGTTGTGTAAGATTTAACTCTTTTCGCTCTGATGCAAGTGGCTTGATGCTGGTAGGAATTTCGGCAACTTCTTGCTAGGCACTAATAACAGCACGGAAGAAGGATGTAAATGTCTCTTTTATTCTCAAACTTTTGATTAAAAAGACACATACTTCCTGCTCACAATAACTCCAACGACTTGCGGTGAAGAACGTAATGATAATTTTACAAATTCAGCATGGTAAGCAGTCCTGCTAGACTGCGCAATTTGCTTAAAGCTAACAGTCGGATTCAACAACCTATGCCAGCAGTAGTCTTAAAACGTCTAGAATGTGTATTCGCAACTAAGAATAACTGCTAGAGAAGAGAATAGGAACGTGCGCTCTTTACAGCAAAATCAAGCTTTGTCTAACATTCTCGTTTCTCTTGTTTAAATACTCTCTTCACTTAATTTAATTTACATCCTGGTGAGGAAATGTGAGGGGGAAATAAAAAGTTCAGAAAAGCTACCAAAACTCAAAATATGTAGTTATTCAAACTAAAAGAAGCCCCACAGACGGACTAGCCGTTATTAGGCGTTAGAGCTAGAAGATGTGGTCACTTTGTTATGGAGGTACCTAACAGTTGGGCCACCGCTGCCTCCTATGAAAGGACGAGTAATTTACATCCATGCCTTCTCCAGGATTCGAAACCAGGCCTTTCGGTACAGCAACCAGAATCAGTAACAACCTTCCTGTCTGGGTGGTTGGAAGAGAAAGAGAAAGCAGTTGATCAACATAATGATGACTAAAGCATACACTGATATCAACATTGTGATGAATAAAACGCAAGGTTTTGCGTTATGCGATTGTCTGTTTTACGATTAGACAAAAACAGAAGTACAAACATATTTTAAAATCAATGTTCAAAATCCAGCTACGGAATTAAAATTAAAAAAAGATCATTGAGAACTTAACATGATTTAGCACTGTTAGTTTCTTCGTCAGACTAGGTCTCATCTTGAATCTTGAACTCTCACTGTTTTTATTCATCGCGAAAATAGGTCACTTTGTTATGAAAATGTTATGTACAGTAATGTACTTTGTTATGTAAAGTTTTGTAAACCTTTGTTTTGCAATTACTGCAGAATCATATGAGAATCTGGTCAGAAATCATTTATTTCTGAATGTTCTCAAAGTGAATCATTTAAGTCATGTCCTAAATAGCGATTTAACTTGAAAATTCGTTCTGTAATGCGTCAATTATTTTGTTGTAAGGGAAATTTCATATTCATTTTGTAACGTTCTACTGTCTATCTGTTGTGTAGAAACTGGAGAACTAGTGATTGCATCGAAGAAGGGTTAAATTTATAGTTTATTAATCTCTTGAAATTATTTACAATGCGTCAACTGGACACTAACATACTCCGCTTGGGCCGGTAACTGAAACAGTAGAATCAAAACTCAAGAATTCAAAATATTAACAAGTAGTTGAATTAAACTACAGGACTCATACAATCCTGTATCCTACAGCGCGTAGATGAGTCTAGTGACAGCAAGGTAACGTCAAAGCCACGTCTAACCAGCATTAAAAGCTAAGCCGAAGCTTCCGTTACAACCACGCACAGAGATTTCCCAGACTCTTTAATCCTACTAGAACATCGATATTTAAACTATTTCTTCCGCTGGTAGAATTTGCATTCCTTAAGCTCGCTACCAAATTTATTCTGGCACTGACATATAGGGGAATGAAATCTTACAGGAAAGTAACATAAACTTAAATTTAACTGGTTATTTAAAATAAATATAAATCCCTACAACGTTTTTAAAACAAACTTAGCGTTTTAATGACTGGAAAAATTGCAAAACATGATTTTGTACCATGAAAAGAATTAGATTTAGATTAAACTTGGTTGTAATTGTCCGTTCCGTCATAGGAGGTAATAGTGGTCTACCTAAATCTAAGTCTTCTAAGGGCCCGTCATTGAAACAAAAAGATTTATTTAGACTATTATCTTGCCTCTGGTACTAGAACTGTTTTCATGAAATTATATAGCTATTTGTAAGTTTAAGTAATTGGGCGTATTTATATAAAATCATCATTTTAGAAAATAAAGTCTGAATTCATCTTATTCGGATACCATATATAAAACAAATACAGAAACAAATATGCATTAAAATAGGCTCGAGGAATATTCACTGTCGCAGACATATATGTCTGTCTGTCCTTGTAGCAAATGTATTAGAAATATTTTATTGTAATTGCTATATTTTAAGAATTAGCTTCTCACATTCCTTAAAAAGTTGCTGATAATGAATTTCAAAGCTGTTAAATGAAATATTACATTCTATGTGCTTGAAAATCTATTTAAAAAGTCACTTCCAATTTCATATTTTGTTAACAATATCTGGAATTTAAGTACAGAAATACGTATAATATATGAATATAACATTTAAATTATACAGCATTTTATTTCAATAGCAACTGAGAGTTATGCTGCAAGTTCCGGGTTTAAGATATATGTATTTTGTTAAATTATTAAGATATTTTCCCTCCGAGGTATCTATTCATTTACAAATATGAGAATATATAGAAGATTTATTAATATCGAATTAATGCTTCACTGTACTAATATTATCGAAAATTAAAGTTTAAGATGTAATATTGTTTAAGACGTAATTTTGTAACTTTTGTTTGTTTAAGACTTAATTTGCAAACATATGTATTTACTTAATATGCCTTCACAATGAGACATGTATAATGAATATTATTTTATGGTCATTACATACTGTAAACTTTTATCACTGTTAACACTGAAATATAGACTGTATTTAAATGATAAAATTGTTATCCCATTTCATGATGTAATATATTAATATATCTGAACAGCAAATGTGATATTTAAACAAGTATGTATTTACCGTTCGTACTTATAACAGCGAACTAAGAACAAATGATTTATTGAGTTAAAATAAATTTGATTTAATGTAAAGGTAAATAAAGAGATACAGTTTCAATATTCTCGGTACTGAAATATAGATACTTTACTGATTAACAATGCTATTACCAGCATCGTAATTAAATAATTACTTTAAATATAAACAGAATACGCGTAACAGGTTTAATTAATCCTTCAAGTGTAACAACATAAAAACCTTTGAAAACAATCTAAAGTTTCAGTAATAGTAATATATTTAAAGAACTAGTAATATATTTAAAGAAATAAGATATAGTGTCAATACAGATAACAATTAGTTTAATAAATCAATCGAAATTTACAACAAAACATTACCACTA
>KK112508.1:7099-35951 GCA_000611955.2 Stegodyphus mimosarum | reverse complement strand
AAACCACTTGACTCAAGATGTAGAACGTTGAAATTTTGTATATTGGACTATCACAACATAAAGTTATGCACCTCCCTTTTTCGTTGTAATCGGCTGTACCAATCGTGTATATATATATATACACTTTCCCATTCTGTTACCTGGCACGGACAGCTTAGTTTTTTTTATTCTTCTATGTTGGTGAATTGTGCCTTTTGCTTTAAAAATAATTGAAATATGTGGTTTTTATGTTCCGGTTAAGGTTTTTATGCCTTTTGTTTATCTGCATGCAATGGTTGTAGAATTAACAACAATTTAGAAGTGGCGGGTTAAGTCTAACGAACCTCTATTTGTTTGCATTTGAAACTCATTAGAACAGTGACGTAAATCAGTTTCTGCATTTTCCATGTCTTTTTGCAGTCTAGTATCAAAAGTAAACTTTCAGTTTTGAGCACCGAAAAAAATCTGTCTTCTTGCCTGCTGGTCGAATTGCTTTTTTTTTGCGTGAAAACTGTAATTCTAATTGTGAATTTTTTAACTGTTTGGTGCTTTATGCGTTTCTGTGTATTAAAACGTTTAATGAAGATGTTTTGAGCTTTTATGCAAATTTGTGCTTTGCCACGAAGTGAGAACTAAATTAATTGAATGAAATATATACCTGTAATGAAATAAGTTTAAATTAAATGCAGCAAAAATATGTATAATTTTATAGTCCGTACGAGGAAGTCATGAGTTGTGCACATCAGATGTTTTATTCTTAATTTAACAACAGTTATGGCTGTTTGTTGTGTAGAGAGAATTCTCTCAAGATCACGCTTGTTAAGCGAAGAAATAGAGTTTGAGGTTGCTCCAGTATCGGTATGAGTTAAATTACTAAATGGTGAGGAGACCCGCTATATAGCCGAATGTCTTAGGTACAAGTAGAACATGACATAATTAAGTAGCACAGCATGCGTCAAAAACCAGCTGATATATACCTGTACTTTTGAATTGCAGTTCCACCAAGATTTGGTATAACTGATAACTTAGGGTATTTAAACCATACTGTTTGTTGTGTTTTAAACCATACTGTTGTTGTGTTTTAAACCTAATTTAATATTTTACCAATGCTGCGGTTCTCACTGTAGAAGAAATTCAGTGATGTCTTTAATAAATAAACTAAAATGGTTTGTTTACAGTGATAGAATTTGTTGCAATCTGAATGAAACATATATTATATGAAGCATTCTTAATGTATAGATTATTTATGGTTTTTATTTAAATGACACAAAGTGATTGTACCAGTATAACAGCAAAGCAGATTGTTGTTACATTATATTATTTTAAATTACAGATGTCTTTTAATAAGAACAAACGAGCATCAGCCAAAATAATAAATTAAACCGCTTAATGGTTATGGATATTGCATCAGTGCCATGATGAGCATTCCAGAATTCTCTTAGCTGATATCTAGATCTGTTAACACTGTTATTTCAAATACCTCTTAGATAAGAGATGTTTGAAGTAACAGTGCTAATAAATTCCATTCATTTTATATTAGCCATCACTGTTTCAGGAGTTATATATAAACATGACGTAATGTTTTCACGTGCATGTAATGCTCATGATTCTGTCCTTCTTGTCACAATTATTTATGGCACAGGGGACGAACAAATACAACCATGCTTTATTGGCGATTCAAACCCTGTCCTTTAGTATCGCAGTAGGGACCGCTATACCATCTTGGCGGCAATCTTATAAGTCATTTTCTCCATCCTTCCAGCATGCTTTCGTGGTGTAACGGTACCACAATCGGCCATATTCCAGAGGTCCAGGTTCAGGTCGTGGTGAGGACACTGCACATGTTTCATGCTTTCTGCTTCGAAATAACTTAACGATCCTATAGTGGCGCCGGAATTAAAAGGTGGTGGACAATAGTTCGTAACCATAAAGATTTGGAGATTGGGTTCCGTAATCCTTAGTCACTTGTTAAAAAGGGGAGTATATAAGGAATTTTCTCCATCCGTGCAGCATGCCTTGGTGATGTAACAGCATCCCATTTGACACCTATTCGAGCGGTCCAGGTTCGAGTCACGGCAAAAATGAGGGCATTGCTCATTTTCACGTATCCTGCTTCAAGAAAACCTGATGACTCTACAATTTAAAGTTCTCTAAACATTTGTTTAGTTTACTTGAATGCTTGCTGTAAAGACATATACCCGAATGTTCTAAAACTTAAATAATAGGTTAAGTGAGTTTCTACTCAGCATTCAAAGGACCGTGACCACTTTTATAATACAATGAAAAATGATGTGAAAGAAACTTGCAATGCCCATGCTAACAAACACATTATCTTACCAAGCTGGCTAGATTAGATGGCCAGATTTAATACCAGAGGATTTATTCCCCTGGGGTAACAGAATACCTGTTTTATGTCTCCAGACATGATGGAGCTGAAACACTACATTGTGCATGGGCTGGAGGTAAAAATAAAACCTATTTGGAGCGAGAGTGTGTTATACTGCGTGATTGACATTTATTATCCTGTATGTAAATGATTATACTTCATTCTATCCCAGAATATTTAACCATTTTTTTAATTAAAATTTTGTAGAGAATACACTCTGTGGAATTTCACATTTAATTATCAATTAGAAAAGAAATATGAACTTCATATTCAGGTTAGATTTCTAAATGATAATTAAAAATACTATTTTATGTATGTAACTAAAGTTTAAAAGCCGTTTCATATTCGCACCCTTTATCTGAACAAGTATACTCAAGAAAAATCGAAATTCGAAACGATGTATAACATATCTAAATCTGTAAAAGAATTGATTAATTGTTAATAAATAAAATTTCGTAGATTGCAAACATGCAATTATTAATTCGTAAGATTCTATTATTTTAGATAAAATAAATACACTTTGATCCCCGCTTCTTTTATTAATAAAAGCCTTCAATTAACTTTACAATAAAGCATTTAATCCTCATTTGACTAAAGTATTTCAGATCTTTTAATTAACGATTGTTGTCAGTTATTCAAATTCCCATTAAGGCCGTGAGACATGACACGAAAAAATATGATGTTTCTAAGCATAACTAATTTGTATAAATACTTAATAGAAAATTGGTATTTAAGTGACAGGAATTGGGAACAGGGCTTTAAGGAATAACAAAACATGTCTCAAATGTTTCTGAAAAACAATCTAAATTTTATTTAAGGGATAACGTAATCCAGTTTGCACTTGGAAAACTATAGTGCCGAAAGAAGTAATAGTACATTAAAATAATAATCAAACATGAAATAAAATTACTTATTAATAATGTTAGTTATGGGAAGAAAAGTCATTAGTTTTAAAACTAAATTGTTGTCCTTTTATTTCAGTTAATCTATAGTATTAAAATCTGTGCACGTTTGCTTGTTTGTTTGTGCCTTTATTTTCTGCGGAACTGCTGGGAGTTGAATATCGAGAAAGGTACTCCCCCGGATTCCAAAAATTCGTGGGAAGCCATTCCGGCTATTTTCATGTTTGTACGACTTTTATTAGCTGATTTCCTAAGTAAAAGTCCTGAAAACGCTAATTTTCGGTCTTATTTTTCCGAGCAACTGTCACACGCTGGAGATAAAAATCTACTTATTTTGAGAAGTGTTGCCATTGCTCGCTTTCAGATCGTAGAATTAATTAATAAAACTACAGTCAGTTAATAAAGCATTAGTTAATAACGCACTTAACTTTTACAAAATATGAAATAAAAATAGCATTGCCAAATATTAAATATCTTATTTCCGATTCCAAAAATTTATAAAAGCCATTTCGACCGTTAACATCTTCGTACTACTTTAATCAGCCGAGATATCAGTTAAAAACTCTGAAATCACTAATTTTCGGTCTCATTTTTTCGAGTGGCAACAGTCTTGTGCTTTGGAGATAAAAATGCTTTATTTCAAAAAGTGTTGCTACTGTTCGCTTTCAAATGGTAGAGTTTTTTAATCAAAAACTTCTAAGTTTTACAAAATATGAAATAAAGATAGCAATGCCAAACACTAAACGTATTATTATTATATAATGTCACATTTTGACTTTGAAGAAAGCACACGATTGCGTGTGACGTAACTTATGTCGAAAATGTTTCGTTAATGACAGCGTTTTAAATATATAGCTGTTGTTGGCAAATTTTTTCCTTCAATGTAGGATAACTGACTGCCCAGGTAATTCTTTTATTGATATTGAGAAAACGTTGTTATATTAAATTCAGTTTCAATATACGACGTTCTACGTATTAAGCTGAAGCCTTTTAAATATATAGCTTCTGTCGGAAACATTTTGTCTCGGGTTAGGTTAATTGACACGATATGTTATACGTTAATTCTTTTATTGATATTCAGAAAAAGTTATTATGGTACATAAAATTTAAATCATGACGTCTTGCGTATTAATCCGAAATGTCAAAAAATTTTGCTTCCTGGTTTGGCAACAAAATAAAATTACTGAAAACTGTTCAGACACATTTCTCAGTAGAAGTATTCAAAAAATTAATCAAAAGGAAAACAAATAAAAAAACTCTCAAACATTTCAAATTTTACATTAAGCTAAAGGGGCCTTTTTTAACGTTTGGTGTGTTGCCTTTATTCATTAAGTATCCTGTTCTTCAGACTTAAACCATAAAATTCTGTTCAACAGCAATATCGCAAGAGTATGTCGTTAGAATTTACAATAAACAATCTCGCGCGCTTGAGATAAAAATGTTTTTTTTCGTACAGTGTTGCCATTGCTCGCTTTGAAATCTTTGAGTTTGTTAATGCAGTATTCGTTAAAGCTTTACAAAATATGAAAGAGATAATGAAACAAATTCCAAATTCCAAATTTGGGTTTCCATTTGATCATATTCAGGTAGAAACTTTCAATATCAAAATTTTGATGGTTCTAGGTACCGTTGTTTTATCACAATGCGAGAAACAGACATACACGTATGCATAGATTCTTCTTTATTTAATTTCTTTAAATATACGACAGGGCTGTAATATTTGGTGGCAACAACTTGAAAAGAGAACTGAGATTTATAGTGAATCAAGGCAAATTGCCAAAACGAAATTAATAGCCCTTATGGGAAGATTGCCCCTTTGGACTAATAAACGATTTAAAATTTCAAAATAATCAATTTATATCTTAAAAGCTATAAGAAAAACGCATATATTTACTTGAGAGAGAATAAGTTCAAATAAGTAACAGAAACACATTTACTTTCATTTTTTATACATGTCTACAATGTAAATACTTCGATTTACTATAAAGTCTAAAATGGCTAGTAAAAAATCTATTTCAAAAGAATATATCGCCAATTTTATGTAAGCCAGAACATGTACTTGAATAGAAAATTTTGGAATAAAGTAATTTTCCTTTGAAGAAAAATATGATTAGATATTTGTAACAGATATTGTCTAAAGTGGTGTACAATCCTTTATTTTTTATAAACGTGCAACCTAATAACTAATCCTACATATACTGTTTAACATTTTATGCATGATATCTACCGCATTACCGCATAAAGTCCTGTTTGGTAAATTTCGTTGAAAAACTAATTTCCTAACAGTATCAGATGATCACATCATAAATATAGTCAAAAATCTAAAGTCGGCTTAAGAAACAATTTCCTGAACTTTTAGTAGGAGCTTATAATAACGGAAGAGTTATAAAACTGTAATTTTATCGTGCACATACTGGATATTCAGGAATCGTATGAGCCAGTTATCACTGGTGTGTTAATTATAATAAATGAGGAAGATGTCTCGAAATAACTATATACAAAAGCAAATAAAGTCGATATTTATTAACGATTTAGACGAAAGGATTAAAAACAGGCAAATCTTAAGGAATGAAAACTTCTGTAAATACGATATGACTTGAAATGAAATGTATTTTTTGTTATCTTGAACTTCCTTATGTCTCGAAATTTCCTTTTCCTTTATTTGTAAGAGGAGGAAACAAAATGGAAACAAAAATTTACCGCTTATAAATGTAGGTCAAAATTTACAAAAGCGTACGACTGAACGACGCTGTCTGTCTGAAGAATATTTACTTATTTATCAGCCTAACCGTCTTTTATTTATCAACAAAACTGCGTTTTGTGAGATAAATGCAAATACATTGTGATGCTTGATGAAAAATGTATCCACCAAAATGAATGCAGCTAAAATTAGTCCATTTATGAATGAAACGAAGATAAAAGGATGATAAAACCTAATAAACATAATGAAAATAAAAATATGAAATCTTTCAGATTTTACATTACGCCCAAGGGGACGTTTTTTAACGTTTTGCGTGCTTTATTTACTACAAATCATGTTCTTTGAACTTAAACCATAAAATTCAATTGAAAAGCAATATCGCAAAATAATTTTAAAATGAGTATACCTTTAGAGTTTCCGATACGCAGTCTCGCGCGCTGGAGACAAAAATGTTTTTTGCTCCGTACTGTGTTGCCATTCCTCGCTTTGAAATCGTTGAGTTTGTACATCAAAAATTCGTTAAAGTGTTACAAAATATGAAACCGATAATAAAACAAATTTAAAATGAGGGTTTCATTTCATATTCAGTGGAAGATTACGTTATTCAAAATTGGATGGCTCTAGGTACCATTGTTTTATCACAATGCGAGAAACATACACACATTCATGCAGAATCTTCATTATTTAATTTTTTTAAATATAACACGGGGCGGTAATATTTGATGGCAACAATTTGAAAAGTGCTTCGCAGTTTATAGTAAATCGACTCAAAATGCCAAAACGAAAATGAATAGCCCGTTTGTGCTAATGCCCTTTGGCCTGATAATACAAAACGGAGATTATTTCATTAAGCGGCTTATGATTGTTTCAAACTTATCCTTCATTGAGAAATTGAAAATAAGAGAACTGAAATAAATATTTAAAGGATTTTATCATAATATCAGGAATCCATTTTCATGTATCTTTGCAAATGATACTGGTATTGCAGGACGAGAAAAACCTGATGTTTAACATAAATCATCAGATATTTGATCTTCGCCTTCTGATATCAAGATCAAAGCTTTCCGGAAACTCCAAAACACCGTATTCGGATTTTATTTAAATTTAACGATGTTGTATCACGATATAGGGCATTGGTTTAAAACTGGCAGGTTTTGTAAATTTATGATAATTGACACTTTACAGTTTAAATATTACAGTAATATAGACCTACATATATAATATCTATACAATGATAACTTTAAAATACATCAACATAGAATAAAAATAATTAACAACAAAGGAACAATACATATACATACGTTAATGATAATATTAATATGCATTTATATTGTTATCATTAAAGTATTACATCATTAACGTATTATATCTCGTTAATGTATATTCGTATTTAAACAAGAAATTCATTTCTTTATGCTGGGTTTAGACATACATGTACGATATCTGTGCAATAATACATATTGTTACGAATTTTGTATATAGGTAAATGATTTTAGTGCAGTTATAGGTGAAATTATGAGTATTTTTCTGTGTAATGTAACATAAAAAAATTTAGAGAAAAGATATGCCGGAAAAATAAAAATACAAGAGCAAGTTCATTAACAATGAGTGAATGGGTATCTCGGTAATTTGCAGAGTTATTGCCAAGATTGCAACAGTTTTGACGACTAATGTTTTCCCCAGATTTGGCGAAAACATTATAAATACACTCATGTCCATAAATTAAGGATAATTCGGAGTCATGCGGAAAACGAACTCTAAAATAAATATATCACCTGTAAAATCGCTACACACATCTTCAAGAATCATATGCAAATTTCAGGATGCAACCAGATGACACCGATGGTACGTCACAATGACGAGAGTGTAAGAGAATGATATATAAGGAATACAGGCAAAGAAGTAAAATTGTTCGCAGGCGCTTTATAAGCATTTCAGTGCAATAACCGAATAGTTATGACACAAAGGACGCATTTGGATGATTTTTTAGGTGGTAGAATTATCGGCCGTCTGGAATATGGGCGTACCCAACTGGAAGTATCAGACGAACTTGAAATTGCCCAAAGTGTCATCTCCAGGCTTTGGCAACGATTCCAAGATGATGGTAATGTGAGTAGACGTTACAGCACAGGTCGCCCCAGAGTTACAACGCCGAATGAGGACAGGTATTTGGCAGTTACTGCCAAAAGAAACAGATGGAGCACAGCCTCAGACCTGCCTCGTCAGCTCTCTTCAGCCACTGGTACGAGAATTTCCAGGCAGACTGTGTACAGACGCTTAGGGCAGATTGGTCTATATGCTCGTAGACCTGTCAGATGCGTTCCACTTACTGCAACTCACTGTCGCCTGCGGTTAGCCTGGAGTAGAGAGCACGCATTGTGGACACCGCAACAGTGGGCTTGTGTCATGTTTTCCGACGAGTCCAGGTTTAGCTTGCAGTCTGATTCTCGCCGGACATTCATATGGAGAGCTCCAGATACCCGTTACCACCAAGAAAACATCATTGAACGACAGCGTTAGGGTGGTACAGGAGTGCCCGTTTGGGGTGGAATTATTCTGGGTTCCAGAACTGACCTGCATGTTCAAATTGGAACCATGACAAGCCAAATCTATTGGTACGTCATTCTGGAACAACATGTACGTTTGTTTCGCGGCGCCATTAGCGCACAATTTGTGTTTATGGATGACAACGCCCGTCCTCACCGTGCAAACATCGTAAGCGAATGCCTTCAATCGGAGGATATCACCCGTATGGACTGGCCAACATTCTCTCGAACTTGAATCCAGTAGAGTACGTGTGGAACATGCTTGGCCGACGAGTCGCAGCTCGTCAACCTCCTCGTACATGTCTACCGGATTCGGAGGGCATTGCTTTTTAAGTGGTGTAATATCCCCCAAGATCAGATCGATAATTTGATACTCAGCATGCCTAGGCGTTGTACGAACTGTATTGCATCGTCTGGGAGACATACAATGTACTAACAATCATACCAACCATGTAATATTGGATTTTTGTAAATAGTTGTTTTTTTGTAATTTGCTCCAGGGAGAAAAAATCGCTAATTTTTTAATAATATCAAACATATAGCATCTTTTTTTGTTCTTTACCTTTTGTGTAATAAATAAGTTTTACAAATAAGTCAAATTTGTTTTACTTCTAACTCTTCCTTTGCCTGACTTTGCATTATCCTTAATTTATGGACATGAGTGTAGTTGCCAGATTTGGTTATCATTTGGCGATATTTTGGTCCGGTCCCTGTATCACCATAATAGATATTGTAATTGAATAAATGTAATTGATCACTCTATTGGCTCTAACCATAATTTTACCCTCATATTATTTCCAGTAATTTCTAGAAGCAGAAAGATTTAGAACTATTTCACTGACTGTTTGAAAACTATATAATGCCGTAGAAAGCATTTGCGTTCACTTATTGTTGTTGCTGAGAGTTTTGGTTAAGCGTGAGGTCGGCGTACTCATGTACTTCCGAATTAGCTTTCTCTTTAGATGCGCTTTGCAATGCGTGGTGTTTAACATTCTACTTTAAAGTGTAACTACTGATTGTACTCCCTGATACTGTGAACACCTGTACGAGTATTTCTGTAGAAAATTCAAAAATCTGAAATATTTCTTTTGATAAAATAAATTTTATCAGCCTATCAATGGACCTGCGTGCATTCGATCTGTTGCAAACCCTTATGCAAGACAATAAACAACACATCAGCATAAAATAACAATAATAAACAACATAACAGCAACACATATACGTATACACATTAATAACAGTAAGACTAAAATACGTTATGTTTTTTATCATTAACGTACAATCTTATTTATTATCAGTAACGTACATCGTCGAGATGACACAAGACCGAGATCGAGCTCAGAAAAATAAAATGTCAATCCAGAGAGAAACTTTACTGGAAGAAAAAGATATAAAAACATAAAGAAACATAATGAAATCGAATCGTAAAAGAATATAAAATATGACAGGCATTTTTATAGTATTTTCTGGTTATGTGTATTTAACATACTTATCGTTACCAATATCATTAATTTTAGTTATTTGCATGCGAAATACTGGTACATACGTATTATTTAAGTATAGAACTAGCATGTCTGTTATAAAGCATAAAGATATATAAAACACAACAGAAATCAATACAAACTTTTACTGAAGAAAAACTTTGAACGTGCATAGTAGCAATGATATTTTCATTTCTTTATCCCGATGACTTTCAGGGAATAAACCATGCCAAAATATAGTCATCAGCCATATATCGAAAGTAAAATTTGCAGTACTTTAAAAAACGAAGACTACTACAGGTATTACATGTATACTTATTTAATCCATTCCTGTAATATATTCACATTTCGTTTATGGAACATTTTATTTTAGCCGGCTGAAAAAAGCTCTTTTTAAGTTAAAACCTACCTCAATTTGTGAGCTCTGGAAAGTTGATCGTCATCAAATTGAACACTGTTGAAATGCGGATTCACATTTTAAACTTTTTTAAGCAGCAGTAAAATTGTTTAAAATGTGTTACACTCCTCTGTTAATTCTAATTCGCACTTATGCTCTCTCAGTGTCAAGAAATATTTTCTTGAAAAGGAAGTCAATTTAAATAATTTTACTTAATTCTATATCTGGCAAATAAATTTTAAGGTTTCTAATACGTCATGATGCTTTTTAGCTATTTCTAAAATTTACTGGAAATAAGTGTTTTGTTCAGTTGCTTTGCTTGTCAGATTTTCTATCGTGATTTTGCGATACTGAAAAGAGGAATAATGTTAATCTTACAAATTCGTTTTAAAAGAACACTTTTAAATACACTTTCTTTAACTTTTTTAACAAAATTCAATTATGTTTAGCCCAGATCTTCCATAAATCTATGAAAAGTAATTGGCAATCTACTGCAATCGAGAGAATAATGTTACGTATCGTAATTCTACTTATCATTAAAGCATATGTATTTAAAGAGTAAGGAATTGGATTAGATGGAAATATTTAACACATTCACTAATTAGAAAGCTACCAGTGAAGCAGTTTAAGCCATTTACAAGATAATGGCCCTCTCTTGCTACAAAGGACTAATTATCTTAATTTGCTCAGTTGGAGTTACGATTATGAGCGTCACTTATGTCATTTGTTAAGTCAGTTAGCCATTAAACCTAACATTAGTTACGTATAAGTAAACATTAGAAATTTCTAGAGCCACGTGTGAACATTTTAAAGAAATTAAATTATTTGTTTAAAAAAGTTTTGGGTAACAAGAGGTTTTAGTTACTTGTTTCAGAAATAAGGAATTATTTTTAAATTCTAGAAGAGACATAAACATTTTTTTACAGTATGATCTAGGAATTTATTACTTGTTGGTATACTTTTTGTAAAAACATCCATTAATTTAAGTAAAGGATCTCTGCCGTTTATTGTGCCTAACTGATCATGAGATCATTCCATTCTATGTATAATATACAGATCTTATTGAAAATGTGTTATATGTAAAACTTCTATCAAAGCATACGATTAACACTTTACCAAATGCTCGCAATATTCAGCATACAAAGAGTATGGTTTAAAAATCGTTTATTTCGACGTACATTTAGCAATCCTGAGAGCAACTCAACGCCCTCATATCGCATCAGAAATGCTTGAGAGGGGAGTATGTAGCGATCTCAAAGGCAACTCAATGCTCGTAAATTTGGAAGAGTTGGAATTCTTGAACCTAGAGCACGAGAGCTCTTTTGCGCCAGTGGCAGAGACTTCCACTCGCATTAAACAAACCCAAGATCGAATTTCAAGGTCATTACCATCTCCAAGGGCATACGAAATTCGTGCGCTGCAGCACTTCTCACTGGTGCTAATAGATGGCGACATAAGTAAACAACTGCTTACCGAAAGCAACCAAGCTCTCTAGCATCACGTGATTGCTACAAACAAGCCTACAATGCATGAAAATTTTGGAACCTAACTATTATCTTTCAGAAGATTAGATATTCTTTGGTTTGTCGTTTTTATTGCATCTTTTGCTCACTTATTTAGCTTATGAGGGGAAAAAATCTGAAAGGATTCAGATTTTAACATCGCATCAGAGAGTTGATTAAGGATTTTATGTTTTGGCTGAGCTCAGAGTTTACCGATTTGTTCTTGAACTAACTCCTACTAACAATTTTTTTCCTTTTTAACTTTTGTTATTAAACATCGCTTTCATCGCACTTAAGTAGCATAATATTCAAGCATATTTTAGAATTTTCGATAGAACCTTAAGTGTTGCCAGACATTTTCCTTTTGCATTCTTTTATTTTTGCATCAACATTCACTTTTCATAATAAGATGACCCACACAACTTTTTTGGCCTTTTAAACTGAGTTATAGAACATCGCTTTCTTCACACTTATGTCATTAAAAGTTCAAGCAGCATGTTTAGAATTCACCGATATAGTGCTTAGTGTTGCTATTAACTCCAGTAGCAATAATATTATTCTCCAGGTACGCCTGTCGTTTGTAACAGGGTATTAAACGTTGATCAAGTTTACATTAACGTCACTTGCTGAAACCTTTAATACTGAATTTATCTGTCGTAGTTACTTTATGGACATTTTCTCATTCATAGTTCAAAGGACTTAAAATTCTTAACGCAAAGCTAACAACTCATTCATAACTTAAAATTTAAAAAGTATGGATCATACTAAGATTAATATATACTGTCAAAGTTAAAAATTCATATATACAAAAACGAAAACATTTCAGATAAATATAAATAAACCACTTAAAAATAAGAACATGTGTAGAAAAAAGCATCTTCCTCCAGCAAAAAAAAAATTGACCTGTATTTGTAAAACATTAATAAGACGTTTTTTGCCACATGTGCTACTTATTTCACTTAAATAACGCAGATTATGTATAGATTATATACTACTTTGTTAACACTTAATGTTAATATTAAATTGTACAAATAAATAACTGGGATCAGCTAATATTTCATATACATCAAAAAGAAGGAAACAAATCCTCTTAATTTTATTTGAGTATAAGGGATTTATCGGTAACAAAAAGATAATTCGTATGCTCATTGAAACAATATCTCAGTGTTAGATATATTTTAAACCAAAGCATTCAAACTTTTATTGTCTAAAGATACATGGCTTTCCTTGCGAAAAATTTTATATGATAAACTTGTCTTTATTTAAAACAGGCAAATCAACAACCTCTATTTGGCGTAGATTTTGTAAAATCCCAATCGATTTTAAGGGCAAATCGGGTCCATTTCATCCAGAGCAAAAAATTCTGCAAAAGCGAGAAAGCTAATGTCGATCATATTATACACTACTGGCGAACAGTGGAAGAGCCGATAACGCCCTCTGTCGGCATAAATAGTAAAGAAAAATAAAATATTTAAGTTAGTTGAATTTTGAATGCATTAGGCAAGACTGAATTGGAACTGAAGTCATTGACTAAACAGGATAAATTTTTGTGAATGTGAACAGCTTCAAGAAAATCCAGTTCCCTAATAGAACCAGCTTTCTGTATAATTTTAGCAGAACCAAAATCAAAATTGTGATTGAATTTTCAACTATGATTAGCTATTGAAGATTTCTTAATTTCGCCTTTTCGGACGTAAGAGTTATGGTCTTTTATGCCAAACTTTATTGCTCTTTTCGTTTGGCCAATATAATTTAAGCTACACTGACACGATATGCTATAAATTGCCCAAGAATTAAAGTCACAAATAGAATCTTTAAGAACCGAACCTCGGATTTTATTTATAGGCGAGAAAACAACTTAAATATTAAACTTGTGTAAAAGGTCAAATTTTGGTTCTGCTAAAATTATCCAGAAAGCTGGTTCTATTAGGGCATTGGATTTTCTTGAAGTTTTCACATTCACAAAAATGTATTATGTTTAGTCAACGACTTCAATTCAATCCAATCTTGCCTAATGCACTCAAAATTCTACTAACTTAACCTTTTTATTTTTCGTTACTATTTCTGCCGACAGATGGCGCTATCGGCTCTTCCAATGGTCGCCTGTAGGGTATAAATATGTTAGATATTCGCTTTTTTGCTTTTGGAGAATTTTTTGCTCCTGATGAAGGGGAATCCGTTTTGTTTTCGAAATCGAATGGGATTTTACAAAATCTACGCCGAATACAAGGTTGTCGATTTGTGCCTTTATTTCTCATTACAAATTTGGGAAAAATAGAAACAAACGGAGCCAGATCGCTTATTTACAAAAAACGAATTCCGCAGAGAACCGCCATTAAATATTCTGTTGATTATGACCTATGCACGGTTTAGGTGCAGAAAATATTTCATATGTTGTGATCATAATGTATGTGCATGCGAAGTGAGTTTAAACTTCGAGTTTACTGTAATGGATCCCACGTTTTCGCATGTAATACGCTTAAATATTCAGAGTCAAACACGAAAGCGTACATGTGCATGTCTACGGAACTGTTATTGTAAACTGGATATAAGCGCATGAGGTGTTTTCGGCAATTTGTGTGCTCGTACTCCTTTAAGACGTTCTCCGTGTTTCTCGCAAGAGTTGAGTACATTTTATAATGTTGTAGATTCATTAGGTTATTTTGATGCTGGAGACGTGAAAAATCAGCAATGCACTCGCCAGAACCCGAACCTCGGACTTCTCGAATACGCGCCAAGTGTGATGACCAGTACATCACGAAGGTATCCTAAGAAGGGAGTAATGCCTTACATACGCCCCCTTTTAAAGGGTGATTGGGATTAGGGGACTCAGGCACCAAATCCTGGTGGTGGAGAACGATCACGCACAACCTTTGTTTGTTCGGGCGCCACTGTAGAGACTTTAGGAGTTTTGATGCTGGAAACGTGAAAAATGAGTAATGTTCTCGCCGGGACTCAAATCTCGAATCTCACGAATGCGCGCCGAGTGTGCTGACCATTACTCCATAAAGGCATGCTAAGAAGGTGGGAGAAATACCTTGTAAGCCATCATGTCAAATTAGCAACCACGAGCGTATGGATGACATAATGAGATGGAGAATTATCGGTAGATTACAGAAATGCCAGTCACAAGCACTTGCGGTCACAGGACAAAACGTAAAGCTCATTTTCGTCTGCAATTTGTGGAAAACATATTTCCCTAAATGGTTTTTATTCATATACATCAGCTTACATACCGATTATTTTAAAAATAATATATTTTACAGAATGATAGGTTTCTATAAAAATGAAGACAGCAAGCTCGGTGCAATTAAATATGAAATGTTTTAAGCGCTTTTTAAATCTAATAAGTATTTGCTTATTTCTGAAACAAGTTGAATTTATCACATATGCCACTGCAGTAATTGAAATAAAACATGAATGTATCAATCCTCCTTTAACAGGAAATTCGGCTTAATGGAGCTACAATTTTATGATTGGAAGATAAATTCGAATTTCCCCTTCCTAAAAAATAAGCGAATTTACATATATAAATACACTGAATGTATTATGCATTATTATATATATATATGTGTGTGTGTGTGTGTGTGTGTAAAATATAAAAAAAAATACGATGTCTTTGTTCTACGCGAACAGGCAACTTCTAATTAACTATCCGCAATTTCAGGATCTTCCCTCTTTCAGGATCTTCAAGAATATTCTAGCATGTTGTATAACCGCTAATATATATATATATATATACGGAGTACGCGCCATTTTTCGTCAGACTGTTTTCTTCTATCGGTGCTAGAAGACCTGATGCTGCCCATTCTATCCTTCTTCCCTTTGCTAGAACAAGTTATGACGTAGAAATCTTAAATTCAATCTTACTTAGTTTAAATCACTATTGAATATATAACTTGGAGAATTTCATCTAAAGTTAAAATGACCTGCGGTGAAAATTAAATAAAGATGTGGAACTAAAAAGCTTAATCCTTCTGTGTCGTCATTTTACAGTCTTCTACTCAGCCACAACGATGGGCAGATGTAGTGACGGGCCACAACGACGGGCAGATGTAGTGGGCAGATGTAGTGTAGATGTATGTATGTATATATATATATGTCTATATATATATACATATACAGAATGATTGAATGCATCATTCTGTATATGTATATATATATAGAGAGAGAGAAGAATAATAAAAATAATAAAAAACTAAACAACTCTCTAAATAAAACTGTAAATAATTTTAAAATTTATTAGAAAACATTTCCTTGATATAACTCAAACAGAATTAAAATTTTGTATAAGCTTAGCTTAGAAACACAGTGATTTAGGAATGACAGTGGAAGTAAAATATCAGTATTGTCTTTTGCAACATAAACGTCTATGCGAGATGCATTTTACTTCTAAATTATCAAACTAGAGTGTTTTCACAATGCCATAAATTTTAAGATATATGAATACTTCATAAACTAATGCATTAGCTGCTCCTTTAATTGCAGGTTTTCTCACTATCGATCTGTATTACGTACCGAGGTGCGAAAGATAAATATATCATATCATTTATGTCCTGAGAACTTCTTTTCATGTGTCTCAGTGAAAGTTGGCCTTCAAAAGGCTTCCTTTCTTGGACATTTTTAAACAGGTTATTATGAACGTCTCAGAAAAAAAAATTAGAATATTTCTCCAAGAAATAATTATCTTTTCTATTCCGGCTTAAACAACAGCTTTTGTTGAATATAGAATATGACAAAATATTTCAGTAAAAGCTTTATTTAAAGCAGTAGTGTAAATCTTAAAAGATAAGATTCAGTATAAATAACTTATTGATATTATTTAATAACTGGATATGTAGATACAAGTATAGTATTAATGAAGAAGAATGCTCTATTTATTAAACGCCATTTTCATTACTACCAGAGTACTATAATATTCCATTTATATGTGAAATAAAACCCTGTGATAATATACTAGCTTATATTTATTTATGTAAAATAAGATGCTGCTATAATATACTAGTTCAATTTTTATATATGTGAAATAAGATGCTGTAATAATATATTAGTTAAATTTTTTGTATAAGTACAAGATTAAGTGTTTTTATACAAATAAATAATAAGTAAATATAGAGTATAATAAGTAAAATATAGAGGATGTATATGTACATAAAAATGTGCCATACTTGTAGCACACATTAAATAGTTTACTAAGCTCTACTTGTAGAGCTATTAGGATTTTTTTGAAGCAGGATTCGAAAAATGAGCAATGCCCTCGCCGAGATTGGAACCTCGGACCTCTCAAATACGCGCCGAGTGTGCTGACCATTATACCATGAAGACGCGTAAAATACCTTCTATACTCGCCCTTTTAATGAGAGACTGGGTATTAAGGTACACAATCGCCAAATCCAGAATCATCATCCACCACCTTTTAGTTTGGGCGCCACTCTACAGGCATTTGCATTTTTTGAAGCAGTAGGCATAAAAATGAACAATGCCCTCGCCGGGACTCGAACCTCAGATCTCTGGAATACACGCTGAGTGTGCTGACCATTACCCCACGCAGGCTTGGTTAGAAGGCGGGAGAAATACCTTATAAACTCATTTCTCTCTCTTCAGAAAGATGGTTGTTTGTTATGGCCCCTGTGTACTAGTATTTCGTCCAAGTTTCCATCTCCGGAAAAGGGCTATTTCCTTTGGGGTCTTCATACCTTTTCCTGGGTATAACATGAATGTGAGCTAGTTATCTACAGAAAGTTATCCATGAAGGCATTTGTCCCTCTTAACACAAAACTTTCGAGTGATTTGCAGTAGTCATACAATTGCAATTCCTATAATATTCATAAAAAAGATGTTCGTTTTAAACTAAAAAAGGGATTTCTTTTAGCAAATTATGAAACACATTTCTCAAAGAATAAACACAATGTACTACCTGACCTAATTCGGCTTGCTGTTGCTATGCTCTTTGATCATAAAAAATGCCCTAAAATGAGTTATTTCAGCAGAAAAGCGACATGAGGCGACGACTGACCTACCTAAAAAAAGATACTCGCATGCCTGAAATAATGAGGGTGGTTTCATTTCTCCACCTTACAACGCCCATCCCCATGAATCAACTCTAACCCGTCAGAATATGATGGATTGCCCGGACAAAACATATTTCCCAGCATTTTTTTGCAACTTATTCTTCTACTGGAAGATTTTTAAGTTGTTTGGAGTTTTTGATGAGGTGTTTGGAAGAAATGCTGGAGATTCTTTAAAAAGAAATTATTTCACAGCGAATGCTTTACGTGGTAATTTTCGTATTTAGCAAATATTTCTTATTGTAAACCATAAAAGTAAAATTTTTAACATGGTTTGGACAAACAAAAGCATTACACAAGATTTTGTCAATACTGCAATTTGTAGGAACACGTTAATAAAATTTATTTGCTTCAAAGGGGATCTGGGGAAGTAATAATCTCGAATACAGGAGACAAGCATGACTTGTGTTAAAATTTAAATTACTTGGCCTTATCTTCAAAGCTTACAAATATTGCTACATTATTAGAAATACTAGAAGCATTTTTTAAAATATTTTGAAGTCATCTTATATTAATGAATGAATATCATTTTTATACATAAATAAGGAAGGAAATGAGGTTAATAAGGCAATGAAGAGGTTAAAGTTTATCTATTACGTTTTTCATCATATTTCGAAAACGTACCATTTGTTTTGAAACAGTTAATTTTTATTTTTAGCCCAAAGGGTCGTTACCCCAGAAGGGCTATTAATTCTGAATCGACATTTTGCGTCGAACCATTAAAAGCTTTTAATCACTTTTCAAATTGTTGCCACGAAATATTACTTCCTTGTACTGCATTTAAAGAAATTAAATAATGAAGAATCTACATGAATGTATGTATGTTTCTCAAATTGTGCTTGTTTTATTATCTATTTAAATTTTGTAAAATATGCATTTTTGTAACAAACTAAACGATTTCAAAGCAAACAGTGGCAAAACTGTACAGAATAAATTATTTAAATTATTTTCCTCCAGTGCACGTGATTTTTTATCAGACATTCTAGATAGGCTTTCGAAACATGTATGTGTGGGTAAATAGAAAAAACGCCCTTTCGGAGATTTTTTTATGCTTTTATATTATTTTTCATTGAATTATTTTTATTTGAATGGAAATATAATCTACATTCTCCAAACAGCTATCAGGATTTTAGACATACCAAGCATAAACATACCACTCAAAAATATTTTGGAATACTTGCGATCAAAATTAAAACTTTTTTTTTGCTATGGCCATGTACATTTCAAACGTATACTATAGTAAGAAATGTACATAACCACTTTATAGGTTTTGCTCCTTCCTACACTGTTTATTTACATAACCATTATTGGGCACATTTTTTGTATTTACATAGCGTTGTTTCTACAGAGAGGTTCTAGAGCCACTAGATTATTTTTGAAGCAAGAGAGACTGAAAAATGAGCAACCGCCTTCGCCGGGAATCGAACCACAGACCTCTCGGTTATGGGTCGAGCGTGCTGACCATTACCCTACGAAGGCATGCCAAAAAGGCGGAAGATATACCTTATATACTCTCACTTTTAAAGGGCGACTGGGGTTTTGGGGACTCAATCGCCAAATCCATGTGTTGGAAAATCATCATCCTCCACTATTTTAGTTCGCGCGCTACTTGCAGAGACATTAGGCATTTTTAGGGAGCAGGAGAGATAAAAAATGAGCAACGTCTTCGATGGGAATCGAACCACGGACCTCTCAGTTAAGCGTCAAGCGTGCTGACCCCTAGGCCACGAAAGCATGCGAAGAAGGCGGGGAAAATACTTTATAAGGTAAAACGCACTTTTATGACTCTGAAATAATTCTTTTTAATTTTCTTTCAATACTTCTGTTCGCATCCAAAGTAAATTGTGTAATAAGGACATTAATTCATATCCTTATCATATTCCGGGCATTTTTTAAGTGAAATCTACAGTTGAAATCACTTCGCATGACTACTTAAGTTACTAGATTTTAAAATTTGTTTAAACCACCACTATTTTTAATTAAAAATGCATTACCATTAATCCAAATATTTTCTGATGCCAGTTATTATAGAAATAACATTTACTGGAAATTCTAATTTAAAAGAGTAAAATAAAGTTTCACTTCTGCCTTTCGCTTATCAAAGCAAGAAATGAACCCTAACATAAACTTGATAAACAGTGTATGTATAGTTTATTTAATATTGATGTCATCCTAGGAAAACGTGTCATTGTAGACATGGAACATGATTCTCAACTTTAACATAATTTAGTCATTGCCAAAGTATTACTTATAATTTTGAATATCACATGGAGTAGCGATATTAAGTAAATGACGCAATATTTTAGAAATCGAATATTGTATATAAATGAGAACCTATTTCGCCATTTTAAAGTTTTTTCTTTGAATCTCTTTTTGAAAACAAAAAAGCGAAGTTTTACCAAAAAGCAATTTTATTTTACGTTTTGAAATTATTGCCGTTATAATTTTCTTTAGTCGTAAATGAAATGCTTACAGA
Organism: Stegodyphus mimosarum; assembly: GCA_000611955.2. NCBI lineage: Eukaryota > Metazoa > Arthropoda > Arachnida > Araneae > Eresidae > Stegodyphus > Stegodyphus mimosarum. The sequence goes on along the minus strand of KK112508.1, from coordinate 15,513 downwards.
TTAGCTGTGTCTGAAATTACAATAATTAGAATAACTAATTTTAAAGTTTGATAAAATTCTTAGCAACTGAGAGTATTCTTAACTAATCCCCAAGTTTTAATGAAACCTTTAAAGCACTTGATAGTCGTAAGTAGTCATAAGTGAAATGGTTATACATCTAGATATGTTTATGGTTCTAGACACATTTAGATGTGTTATATAAGTATCTAGGTAATTTGGTGAACAGTTTTCTAGAAATGCACTCTGTAATTTCAAAAGCAGAATTATAGCAGTTCAGCTTAATGAATGTTAAGATTTGTAGTTCCCCTTTAAAGAAATGCATACGAATTAGAAATTTATACATCGCTACATGGCAATGAACGTCTTTTCTGTACGTATTTCATAATTTAGAATTTTAGAAAATGGTATGAAAAAAAAGTTGCTTTCTATAGTAGAGGGTTTAGGGCAGAAATTTAGAAATTTAGAATATATTGTTTGTATAAGCATGCAAAAAAATGAAATAGTCTCAATTACAAGAACGTTCAGTTAAAGTTCCTGATCATCTTAAGACTTTGAATACAAGACTTTGAATATAGAAATATGTAGTCTCCAAAACATCGCATTGCATTCTGGGCATAAATTAAATCATAACTGATCTGTCGTTTTATTTGATAGGCAATAATTCACAATTCGAAGTAATAATACAAGTTTCCTAGTTACGCTTATGATATTTATAGGCATCTAAAATTAGTTGCAGTCACTTTTAATTTTTATGTGTTATATGAATTATTTATTCTATGTGGTTTAGAGAGGAGAAATATGATTACTGCAGTACTATACTGAATTTTCAGATTAATAGACACATAATCTAGAATGCATTTTTTAAATTGAGTAGCAGTGTTGAATTCTATAAATTTAGAAACAAAATAAAATATCAAAATTCCCATCTATATTTTACATTACTTTGTGTTTTTAAAAGTTTAATTTAAATATTAATGTTTCATCATGGAACCTATACACGCTTCACGTATTTCTATTAAATAATTGTTCGATAGGACTATTAATTATGGGCAAATTTCTTCTTAACAAGATTTAAACTGTAACTGAAATTTCTCAAACATATCAGTGCACTAATACACAAAATTCACTGTTTACGAATGTACAGTCTGAAATTGCAATAATTATAATAATCTCTTTTAAAATTTAATAAAATTCATCGCAATTGACAATGCTCTTAGCTAATCCCCAAGTTTTAATGAAATTTTAAAGCAGTTGACAGTCGTAGGCAAGACAAAGCCTTTCAAGTTTTTCTCAGGCCTCCGACAAAATTATTTGTTTCAAAAGATGCATATGTTTACGCTTTCAATTGTCTTAAAGTCTATTTAGTGTTCTTTGATATATAACCGGTATCACTAAAAACTGATTTTAGTGAGGTGTTTTCTTCCAGGGCTTTTGAATGTCCTTCAACGTGTTTTAAATTTTAAGGATACACATATTTTACCAAAAAATAATTTTAAATGTCCTTTAAATTTTTACTTCCTTGTACGAACTAAAGAAAGTATCGTAATTGAGGAAGATTTCATGTATCATATTTCAAAGATAATATCCATTTCAACCACTCTCGAAACCATTTAAAAATTGTTTTTGCGTGGCATCTGTACGTACGGACAGAATAAAGGACTGTTTTTTTTTCAAAATGTTTGTAAATTGAATTTAAAATAAATTCAGAAAAAAATATTTTCTTGACGTCTGTACTTACGTACATACGGGTTCGTAATGGATTGAATGAAGAGGTCGATAAAAAGTTAATAAAGTTTGTTCTTTTCACAAGAAATAAAACAAGATGCTGAAATATTTCCTCAGAGATATTCCTGCAATATCACAATAGCTCACAGTAGTTATATTTTGAAGTACTAAAACATAAACAAAACACAAATTCAAACTACAAAGAAATCTAATTCGATCTGACCACGAATTCGTTGCAATCAAAAATAGTAAAAATAACACAAAAACAGTTCACTTTAAACAACTACTGAATTGAGATGTTTTTCTCCAGCTTTTTTAAGCTTTTTAATCATTCACGAGACCATTCAGGTATTTTGTCAATTTTTCTGGATAGCAAAAACAATTACGAGATATCTATTTATTAAATGCGCGTGGTCCTGTATTTTTGCATTTTTGGCGTAGTTTTCTCCTTAAAAGTCTCCATGTGCTACATTGCACACGGAAATGAAATAATTTTAATTACAATTCTACTAAAATAGCTAAATAAATACAAACTCAATACAATATGTATATTACAGTTATTTGTTTACATGCTGCGACATTAGTCATTACACGAACCGGCCCCATCTGAGAAACCCCCATATTAAGCAAGGGGTTCTCCGAAAGGGTTTCAATATACGCTAAATATGGTACTAATCCCGGTGTCCATTTCGAAGAAGCAGACTTTAAAAGTTCTCTACTACCACGGCTACCTCTTAGGCTCGCGGGGTCACCACTCCCGGTTATCTTTCAACGTGGCGGAGAACATTTCGCGCATGGAGATCTGACTAGTCGTTTAAATCCTCCAGCCTACTACAAGGGTAGCTCGTCCTATCAGAACATTGCACAGCAAAATCGGTACCGTCCCACTCCGAACTATAAAACCATCGGGTCTACGTCTTACAGCCTTTCCCCCGAGGTCAGACTGTACGACGACTCAACTCCGGTTCTGGAACCACTAGGTTCATGAATTTTATACCCCCATGACTGCCTAGATTCAGATCCTAGCCAGAAGTTTCACAGAGTTCTCTGCGTCAACCCCCGGGGTGTATTATATGGCATAACTCAAGAAAGAGTAGCCGTAGAACAATGAAATTTTGTATATTGGACTGCTAAAACACATGCACTTTCCTTTTCCGTTGCAAATGGCACAACTAATCGTGTATATATATATTCCACTTTCTTACTTGCTCGGTGAGATTAATTTTTTAATGTTTAATGTTGGTAAATTGCGCATTTTTTGCTTTAAAAGTGATTGAACTATATAGTTTCTATGCTGCGGTTAAGGTTTTTATGACTTTAATTAACTGCATGAAAATGCTATAGAATTTATCAATAATAAGTGGGTTAAACCTGATGAACCGCCATTTGCTTAATTTGAAGTTCCGTAGAAGTCCGTTTCTGCACTTCCAATGCCTTTTCGTCGAGTTGACCAAACGTAAGCTTTCAGTTTTGTGTACCTCAAAATCTGCCTTCTTGTCCTTTGGCCGAATTGCTTGTTTTTGCCTAGAAGCTCTATTTTTAATTGTAAAGTTTTTTTTAATGTTTTAACTGTGTTTCGTTTTTAGGTTTTTCTGTAGTTTATGATTTTTAATCAACATGTTTTAAACTTTTATGTATTTTTGCTTTGCCGCGATGTGAAAACAGAATTAATTGAATAAGAAATATTTCTAATGAAATTCCAGGAAATACGTTTACATGAAATGGAACAAAAAATACGTATAATTCAATAACCCACAGAAGCAAGTCATGTCGTGTACACATCAGATCTTTTATACATACAAAGTATTCACCAGGCGTATTTTGCGTATAAGGCTTTTAGCAAAGAAAAGTAAAATACAAGTAACTGCTGTTGGGGTTATATACCAGTATTTATTATTCTAAGAGTATTTACTAAATACTAGTAACACAACTTACTATACGGCATGGCTTTGTTGTTCCAAAACTCATTTTATACTGACTGTCACATACATAAAATAGTTGGCTATATTTGCCCTTTGGGTTACAGGTTTAATCCAAATGTACCGATCGGGAACCAACAAGGTTCAATCGAATCAGTTTGTATGGTGTCTAACTCGTTTTGTCTAAGATGAACGTCGAGGAACCTATTGAACTAAATATGTAGCGAAGCATTGCTGAGTTTAGAACAACTAAGATGTAGATTCGAGAAGGGTTAAAGTACTCTTTTATTCCCTCAAATAAGAATAATAGTCGGCCTCTTCTCGGGCTTACAGGAAGCATCTACTCCAGCTTTAACTCAGAATAAGAAATAAGAAACTAAACTATAATTAACTTAAACGCGACTTAGCCGAAGCTAAATACAATTATCTAACGCATTGGCTCTTAAATTAAACTAGCAGGCGAATAACAAAAGACACGTAATATACGGCCGAGCGTAAAAGCTTCAAGAGTGTCATAGCTAGAAGGCAAACACTCGCTAGTCTTGATTCCTAGCACTCTCTAACGAACTAAGTTGAACCTTCCTTAAATATCTCTTCTAACTCATTTGCATTCAACGCGATTCTAAAAACACTCATTATGGTAGGGAGTTGTAAGTGGAAACAAGAAGTGATAGGAAAGGGCATTGAGATTAAAATAACATTTATAAAATTAAAATGTACCTTATAAGTTTACTACTGTTTAATTAAGATTAAATCCTTGAAAATTATAAGATATTTTCTCCATCCTTCCCACATGCCTTCGTTGTGTAACTAGAAGCAACTAATTTAGGAGGTCCGGAGTTGGAATCCAGGCGACAACACAGCGGATTTCTTCCGTTTCCTAGCATCGAAAAATTCTAAAACGGTTCCACGAAGTAAGCTGTTAACTACCGTGTGAATGTTGACTGCCTAGTAACAATCTATCAACACACACAATACACTGTTTCAAGCGCATCATTTTCCACCTATACACCTAGAAATTTTGTACTCCGTTAATTAGGGGTGTAAAAGACTTATAATTGATAGAATAGCTAAAGAAGACTGCAAAAAAATCTTTAACTGTCAGTTATAAATTAAAATTAAAATTTGATAGCATGAAAACATTACAAACATAAAAACCCACTGTTAAAAGTTTGAGAAAATTGGTGTTGTGTTTTAGTTTCGATACTAGCATTAAATTACTGTACTTCACTGAATTATTAGGTTAACTAAGAAATTTTACTTATTATTATTACATTGTTACACATATTTTGATTACAAAATACATGAGATAAATAATTCTTAAATTTCTATCTTTTAGCGTAATAAGTCAAGTGTTTTACAACAGTATTATGTCTTATAATTAAGATAGAATAAGTATGTTTTAGGAGATTATAAGAATTCTGTCGTCATTCCTTTCTTTCCATCAATTAGCAATAAAACTGCACGTATTTTACAGAAATTTAACTTTCGGGTCCTTTATTCTCTTATCAATAATATTCCGAGTTCCATATTCAAGGATCCCATTGCGGATATGAATCTCTGGGGGTATTTATAGGGTTCCTTGCCAGTGTAGTTTAATTCGCATTGGCCAAACTAAGAGAGCCTTAAAATTTAGCGTTAAGGAACACGAGGCATGTGTTAGGAAAAAAGGAAACATAGGTTGGTTCTTCTTCTGTTGCCCAGTATTGCTGGTCCGAAAATCACGCTTTCAATTTTGCTGAAGCAAACATTATTTAAAAAACATCTTCCATTGGTGAATTAGATTTTCCACTGGCGTTTCACATTCAAAAAAATCTTTTCATTCTAGTTAAGGACCTTAATTCCAATCCATCATTGCCTTCAGCCTTTAAGGAAATTATGCTTTAGTTCTTGTTTCATTAATAGATGGAGCCAGTTCCTTAACTTCTGTCCAGCCATTCCTATCTTATCCTACCTAACCACTATATCTTATCACGTTCATTTGCGCTTTGGCAGCTGAGGATGATTATTCGGTAAAATCATCGAAACTAATCCTGTGAAAATTTGCAAATGCAACTCTGATTTTTGTTGTTTGACTTCAGAATTAAGTCTCATATATTATACTATTCCCTACTCGAGAAAATCCTCCTCTAAAACTGAAAAATTATATCACAGATCAAGCCGTAATAAATAAATAAATATATATATATATATTTAAGTTTAAACTTTTGTATATTTTTAGTTAAGGAAAAGGAATTGTAAACTTCATTTTTCTTGCTTATACGTACTAGCTTTAAAGCTTTCGTGATAACGTGTGTTATTCATTCCTTACGTAATTTGTCATTTTATGAAGGAACATATTATTTCAGGGAGAAAGTTTTATTTCCTTTGGCACGGAATTTAACACTCCAGTTTTAAAATTATGCAGAATAAAGACAATAATAAAAGATAGTGAAATGATGTTAACTGCAACTCATTCCGCATCTCCAGGTTAATATGGCAGCTCCTTAAAAATAAATGAAGTGGTACCATTTCGGAGGATGGAAATGAAGTCTTTGCAAATGGTGTAAGGCTCATTTTTCTCTGTCAGGTTTCTGAATCAAAATAAGGTTGTGAATATTTTAATGTCATATTTGAAATGCTTTAAAAGCGGATTGTCAAAAATTAAAAAGCGAATTTTTGAAACGGAAGGAACTTGAACACATCTTGATTTAGGATTTTTCTGACAGAATATTAAATGTAAAAGATATTTCTAGCTATTGCATTTTTGTTTTGCGTTTTACAGGCAAGCAAAAAGAGACACGTGTCATGAACAAGTTAATCTCTTTATTTTAGCTTTGGCAATGAGAAAGCAATTTATTACCTTATTCTAATCTGAGAGTAAAATTACCTAATTTATTAATAACGCTAAACGCCTTACAAAAGAATTGATAATTGTATGCATACAAATACCTTACCTCCAACATAGTACCTTTTTTGTATTTGAAAACTGCCATTTAGGTTAATTTCTTTTGTTTTCGATAAGAGTTTAATGCTCGTATTATATTATTCGTCAAATAATATAAGCAACCATATTTTCATTACATAAAGTTATGCTCTTGTTTATAACTTTGTGAAGATTTCTAAACTAACTAATCGCTTACGTTGCCAGTCGCTTTATAGTAATTGCAAAAAAATAAAAAATTACAAAATCGGAAAGCTTTCAGAATTCATACTATGCACAAAGGGTCTTTGTTTAACGTTTTGTGTATTTTCTTCATTTATTAAATATGTTCTTCGCATTTAAACCATAAATTGCAATTGCACAACAATAAAAATATAATTTAAAACCAGCAAACCTTTAGAATTTCCGATACAGAGTCTTGCGTTCTGAAGATATTTTGGCATTCATCGTTTTGAAATCGTTGAGTTTGTTCATCTAATATTTGTTAAAGTTTTAGAAAATAGGAAATGTGTAATAAAGCAATTTCCAAATTCTACCCTCGGACTTCCAGATGACCGTATTCGAGTGGAGAACTACGTTATTCAAAATTTGATATCTCTAGGTACCGTTGTTTTTTCACAGTGCGGGAAACATACGTGCATTCCGGCAAATTCTTCATTCTTTAATTTCTTTAAATGCAATATAGGGTTGTAATACTTGTTAGCAACAATTTGAAAAATGAAATGCTTTTTTTACTGAACCAACACAAAATGACAAAACGAAATTAACAGTCCTTCAGGGAAAATTGCGCCTTTGGTCTAATAAAACCTTTTAAATTAATCCTTTCAATATTTTTTTTTTACTCTGAAGACAATAAATCGCATTTTTATTTCCATATTCAGCATTCGAAAAACAGTGTCACAGATATTAAGTTTAAGGATCGATTCTATGAGTGTAATTCCAGTTGTGAAGTTTCTCACACTGAAGAACAAACTTCGATTAAATTATATTGGACACTGTTGGTAGATTGTTTCGTAAATACAAAATATAAATTTGTATGTGTTTCGCATCGAGCAATATTTGGAGGCAACAATTTGAATAGTGAGATTCCGTTTTTAGTGGACGATGCAAAATGCCAGAAAGAAATTAATAGCGCTTCTGGTCAAATTGCTCCTGTTATGTAGTGATTTTTGGTTAGTTTAGAATTATGGATTAATGTGTAGTTAATTGCAGTTATTTGTTAATTAATTATTGAGTGAGTAAATTATATGCATTAATTTATGCTTATTCTAAATTTTTCTTCACGAATTGTATTGCTTATGTTATTGAATCAATTATTTTTATACGAGTTAAACAGAGTTCTCGTTCTTACGTTACGCGTTCGACAGTATTAGCCTTCGGGAGAAGGAGACAATGGGAAATCGGTTGTTTCTGCGTAATATTTGAAATTTAAAAATACTTCCTTTTTATTCACATGGTTGAAATTTATACCTCTTAAAGAGAAAAAATTTACCCTTCTTATGAACCTACTTTCATGACTGTACGTCGCCCCGTTGGAGAATTATGCCCATTTAATTGCTAAAATTGTTGAATTTCGTGTCTAAAAATTTACTCTGCTATAAGCGTCGTTTCTGAGCACTTTCTCGTCAAGGTCATGTACTGAGTCCGGTTGCGTGGTAGGGGCGTGATAGGTTTGTCGCATTCTTTCCCTCACCCCTCCTTGTTGGCGAAGGGGGTGGCGAGGGTGGAATTTTTTTTGGTGTGAAGAAGGAAAAACTAAGTTTTCGCAGCACTGTTTTGTGTTTGGCGAGATTTGCATACTAATTCACCAAATTTGGTGATTTTCGAAAATTCTGGATTCTGGACGA
>KK112507.1:0-32270 GCA_000611955.2 Stegodyphus mimosarum | reverse complement strand
TGGCTCCCTTTATCTCAACAATGTTACTGAACAACATATTTCATTGTTTAATTTCTGAACTAAAGCTACTCAAAATGGTAGACCTATAGCCCTCGGCCGATGTTCATGCTTTCTAGTGCGTCTAGTGTTCTCAGCTTAGGTTTGTCGGTGATATAGTGATGCTTATATATGCCCACAAACACTGTGACAATAGATACCCACTAGTGCTGCTGATTTCAGTAGTCTTCATATAAAATTGAGTAGGAAAGAGATGAAAATGTCGTAGCACAGAATTTCATAATGTGGTGGTTTAAGTAATTAGTAGGGCTGCATTCGGTCCGAGGGTCCGCTTTTGTACATTCCTGTTCTATACATCTGAGGGATTATGGTCCACAAATTTATAGATTTATTATTAATTATTAAGAGTCCTCAGATTTGTTTGATGCGGGAGACGTGAAAAATGAGCAAAGCCCTCGCCGGGACTCAAACCTGGACCTCTCGCCTACTCGCCGAGTGTGCTACCATTACACCACAAAAGCATATAAAAAGGAGGGAGAAAATACCTTATATACTTCCCCTTTTAAAGGGCGACTGGGAAATAGGGGACTCAATCGCAAAATCCTGATGGTGAAGAATCATCAATCACCACTTTTTTTTAGTTCGGGTGCCACTGTAGATTTATTAGGTCATTATTTCAACGTCAGGAAACTGAAGAAATGAGCAATGCCCTCACTGGAACTCGAACCTGGACTTCTCGAATACGCGCCGAATGGGCTAACCATTACACCACGAAGGCATGCAGAAGGAAGGTACAAAATACTAACTTGTAAATATATTATCATACTATTTCCTATATATTTTGTGTTTGTTAGAAATTCCTGAAAAAAAAAACGATAGATTTCAAAAAAAAAAAAAAAACCTTAACTCATTTTAATTATCACTTAGCTATTAAACAAAATTTGAGAAAAGTTTAACAATATGCGCAAATTAAAATATGAAATAAATATGAATGGAAACTAAAATGGATCTTATTTGTTTTAAGCAACTGTGTACGAGGCACGTCCAGAAAGTAAGTTCCGTTTCAATTTATCTCCGCTGCAGCTCTGCGATCGCAGTTCCGCACATGCGCAGTAGACGCTCTGTATCAAGGAGAAGAAACGCGCGCCATTTGGAGATCGCTGTCAGTCACGTACGCTTTGTTGTGCTTGTTTACAATGTCGGTGTTGATTGAAAATCCCGCCGCTTGTGAAATCAGATCTGTGATTCGTTTTCTGAATGCGAGGAAAGTGAAACCTAGTGAAATTTATCGGCAAATTTGCGATGTTTACGGACCAAAAGCGATGAGTGATTCAATGGTGAGAAGATGGGTCCGAAAGTTCAATGACGGACGTAGTGATGCGCACGATGAAGAACGAAGTGGGCGTCCATCTTTGGTTACAGAAGAACTGGTTCACGCGATTGATGACAAGATCCATGAAAACCGAAGGTTTACAATTAGTGCTCTCGCTATGGAATTTCCCCAAATTTCACGATCACTAATGCATGAAATTGTTACCGAAAAACTGAAATTTCGTAAACTTTGCTCACGTTGGGTACCAAAGATTCTTACTGAGCAACACAAAACAAAACGGATGGGTAGTGCACTTCAGTTTTTGACCCGTTATGCTGAAAGCGGTGAAGAATTTCTGACACAGATAGTCACAGGAGATGAAACTTGGGTTTCTTACGACACCCCTGAAAGTAAGCGGCAATCAATGGAATGGAGGCACACTTCATCCCCAGCAAAGGTTAAGCCGAAGCAAATCTTGACACCTCGAAAAATGATGTGCACAGTGTTCTGGGACTGGAAAGGCATCTTACTCATTAATTTCTTACCGCGTGGTCAAACAATCAGAGCAGATGCTTATTGCGAGACACTTCGGAAATTGCGCCGTGCAATTCAGAATAAGCGCCGAGGATTGCTGTCAAAAGGTGTTGTTTTTCTTCACGACAACGCACGACCACACACTGCAAATGTGACGAAAAACCTCCTACAGGGATTTGGCTGGGACGTGTTTGACCATCCTCCGTACAGCCCTGACCTCGCTCCTAGCGACTTTCATCTGTTCTTACATCTTAAGTCTTTCCTTGGCGGTCAACACTTTAACAATGACGACGAGCTGAAAGAAACTGTTTCCAACTGGTTGAAGACACAGGCGGCAAATTTCTATGAAGAAGGTATACAAAAACTTGTGCCACGCTATGACAAATGCCTGCAATATTTCGGCAGTTATGTGGAAAAGTAGTTTAAGAGTTGTTGAATTTTGTGCAATAAATAACTTTTCTGTAGCTGTACACAATTTACTTTTATTACCAAACGGAACTTACTTTCTGGACGTACATTGTATTTAAAGCGAGTTTTCTTTCTTTCGACTTCAGATGCATAAAAGCCTCTTAAAAGCTGAAATAACTATCTTGGTAAAGAAATTCGTGTAAATAAAAAAAAGGGGGGGAGAAAGTAAGTACGGTTTGTTAGGTGAAAGTATTTGCTTTTGTGAAAAAAATCGAATGTTGAAAAAGTAAAGATTTCTGAACATTCTTGTGATAGCCTATTCCCAACAATTAGATTATTACGTGAACAACATACTGAATAATTGCAAGACTTTTAAAACTACAGCAACAATGCTTATGATACTTTAACAAAAGAACAAACAAGAAAGCTTCAACAAATATTAAACTTAACAAGTAACTGCAATATTCTGCATTAGAAATTTCAGTTGAGATACTACTTATGATTGTCTTTAAGTTTTAAATCAAGTCGTTTTACGTATACTCTCCATAACTATGGAATTTCAAGGTTTCTTGGAGTCTCTAAGCAGTAAGTCATCTTAAATACTCAACTACACAGATTTGTATATATGTTAAGAGAAGAGATTATTTCAAAAACTGTTAAATAAAACTTTCATGTTCCTGCGTTTTCCCTTTAAAGATAATACAAATTAACTAACAGTAAATTAAGCAAATTGAATCAATTTATCGCATAATAATATTGATTACGATTTAAAGAACCATTCTTTCGCTAGTTTCATAGCGCCGTTTGGGAAATATTAACAAAGACCTTAAGACAAATTTTTTGAACTTTTTAAATAATTGTAGATAAAGAATAGTGCCTTAAAATGCTAAAAATTCCCCCTCTTAACGTCTTCGCAATGCGTAAAATTGATCATATATGGAATACAAACGTGAGAAGAGAAATATTCACTAAAGGTATTTTAGTCCGTAAACTCAAGTTTCGGCTTTGTTATTTTACCATAAATCATTCAGATTTTGGGATTTAGGATATTAATTAAAATTTAACTTAACATCTTGCTAACATTTAAATTGATTATTTTATTACTGCAAGAGAAAGCAGTATCTAGCTATATGTATTACAGTAAAATGCAAAGTATTATGCACAACATTTTTAAGGTAGGATTACGTTCCTCCACAATGGTCTGATGGGAAATAAAAAATTAAAACGCTAGAAGTGTGCACAAATGCTTATATCTTCGAAACTACAAAAGTTACAATCAATCTAATTACATTATTAGATAGATGAAAGCGCACATTAGCAAACGAAACACAAATTTAAAAATTAGACAAAGTATCTGCGCGTGGTAAAGAGTCAAAAATAGCGAAATTTTGGGAACGTCAGATATCCGGGTGCATACGCGACCGTGAGTGGCAAGGTCATCTGATAGACAGTCACGCGTAGACAGCCAGTGCGTTCGGGTAGTGTTTGTTGAATTTTATTTAATGTCGCCAAAAGTAATCAATAATGAGTCCGGAAAGAATGACATCTGATTTTATAAAACATCACTTTTATATAATGATAATATATCAATATAATGATAAGTAACTATCTAAGTACACTTGGCAGTTCATTTATAGATTTAACATTTACTAGGAATATAACTTCAGATATCTTAAATTATTTATCTTATTTCTTATATCATTGAACAATTTTACATAGGGTCATTTTGAATGTATAAATGTAAGTAATAAAAAATAAAACTAAATAAAATATATGAATGTGTAAAATCTTTTGTTTATTTTATTTGATCTATAACATTCTCACACTTCCGTTAATAATCCTACACATTAAATATCATCGCCTCTTTAAACTGAAATAGAGAGCCCATCATCGTCAATTCTTTTTGCTTGTTTTTTAAGTGCAAAATTATTTTTTAAAGTTGAAATTTCTAGTCTATTTTCTCTTTTATATTAGCTAATTAAAAATTAACATTTGCAATAATTTTTTCCTTTGAGTGTTGTATTAATCACTTTGACTAAAAACATCGTTCAGAAATTCATGTAATATATCATCTGCTTATAATAATAGTATTAAAAACTATGCAGTAAAATAACAATAAAATAGCAAAGTTGTGCAAATTAATGTATCACGCAAATTTTGAGTTTTAAATTAAAACGTTTACCTTCATTTTGATGCACTGTTAGCCTTATTCCATTAATAAAAATATGCTGCACAATTCATTTGCAATGATCCATGGGAATGGAATATAGGCGTATTGTATATACTTTATTCATCTGTGTACGCGTGTACATTCTACATGCACATTTAAATGTACTGCACTATCATTGCTTTATTTTGTTTATAAAAGTGCCTGTAATTCATCAAATAAATAATAACTTTAAACACGCATAATTCGTTCCACATTCGGAGCACCAGAGTCTCAGCACTAAAGCCGGTGAATACTGGTAGTTCGACCAGAGTTTGAATTTTAACGAACGAGCTGGTTGCATGGGTATTTCATCATGTTTGCATGTGTAATACGAATAGGAACTGATTTCTCTTAGAAAGTTCTGCTCCAAGATATCTTACTCTTAGGAAGATAGCCTTTGAATGCTTTGCTATAATCTAAACAATGCAATTCAATTTTGGTTTCACTGAACGGGACTGGTTTGCGTTCAGCTTTTGTGTTTTCTCAGCCGCGCTACTTGAATACATTTTCCCTTAGAAAACTCTGCACGTGAGTAACTCTTTTGAAGCATATAACCCATGTGTACTTTACCACAATCAATTCACGTATCATTCTTAAAATTTAAAATTCTGGCAACATTTTAACTCCAATGTTCATTTAATATATATTAGTATTTACATAGCTAATTACAATGCAAATTACGATATATTAGTTGCATTTATTTAACTAGGTAAATGCTATAAATAATAAAATAGTGATATTAAACGAATAATGAAATATTAAAAAATTTTAGGAATAAAGTACATAGTAATCTATTTTATATATGTATAGACTGAATAAGAAATCTTAACACTTATGTTATCCCGTTGGTTACCGTCAAATGTAGCCAAGCAGTACGATTTAGTGCCAATTATATGGGATATATAGATGGTAGTTATATTTGTAGTGTGATTTAGTGCCGATTATATGTAGATAAAAGGTGATGCAACAACACATTTATAATATCCGCGCTTTCGTTTGATTGTGAAAAGCTACCTTTGTTTTAAAGATATACATTAACTGTTATTGCTATATTTCTTTCCCTTGCATTAAAAAATGGTTCAGATCTGTAACCTACCTTCAACAGAGCAGCAAGCAATGGATTATTTTTAAAGTTGTGAAATCCTACTATCATAAACATATGTGAATACAATACAATTGGCTGAACAGTAGTATATTGTATTGTAAGTATTATTAACATATTAAAAGAATTACCAGCGAGAAATTTGTACTCATAGCATTCTAAACAGAGCTTCCAGCAAAATCAGAGGGGATAGTAGATGTCGATGAAAGTCTTTATGAAACGCAAAAAACGAAGCAGACGAATATTTATTGTTTATTAAATATATATTCATTATTTATTACATACTCCACCATTAGGCACTATACAGAAGAGGAGGGATGCCCTTTGGAAGACGTTTTAGGGAAAACTGGCACGTGCGGAAAGCCACGAAAACGTCTATTCACCCAGCCCGTCCGAAAGGACTCGAGCCTCGGAATAAACTACCAGCGTTCAGCGGCTTTTACCGCTTGGCCGCTCGGACCTTATTATACATATAGCTTTCAGTTCTTTCAGAATTCTGCAGAAGGGACTGGGGCAACTTTGGTGGGATGTCTACCAACTTTCATGGTTAAGTATTAGCCAACGTTCACGGGCGATAGGATAATATGTAAATATCAAAATTTTCAATATATCTCATTAAGTTTTTCTATCTAAACTTTAAAATGCTAATGTATTAAAAGTGCTGTTTTCAAAAAAGTAATCAGCATTTTAAAAAATCTTAAAATAAATCAGTAAACTTGTTGCATTTTTATTTACTTTCTTATAAATGCAAAAGATTAATTAAAAGGAATTATTTGACTTCTAAGCGAAAATTTCAGTGCTTGAAATTTATATCCATATAACAAGTTCTTCAACTTGAGGATAAATGTACATCAGTGCTATGTTTTACATACAAAAAAAGTTTTTAGATCACAGTTCTAGATTTAAACTGTTTTGGTAAACACTTTAGTTCAGTTACTTTATTTGCAAAATAAAATATTCCCCACACATTATAGGAATTAATTTTTTATTTAAAACGAATATTGAATAAAAAATAAAACCAATGGTACATTTGAAAATAAATACACTAAACACTCTGCTTTATTTCGGCTATTACACAAGATTAAGAAAAGTGTGATCGAAACTTGCCTTAATGTTTTAATTACTAGAGGAAAATATGCAAATTCCAATGCTTTTTAGTAATTTTTTATTACTAAAAAGTATTATTACTATTTACTATTTTTTATTACTGTATTATTTTTTCAGCTTTTAACTACTGCATATTTAAATAGGCATGTTTCTGTTATTCTCTTATAGATGAAATATGAAACATATTCTCATCATCTTGATCCTGCTCATAAAAATGGTGAATTTTAGCTCTTCCAATTTGCAAAAAGAATTAAAAGCAAGCATAGATAAAGCATTAATGACTTGTTCTAATCTCAAACCTCCTTTGGAACCTGTCTTGGCAATATCACCTTCTAGATATCCACAATTAGTTGCACTGTTGAATTTACAGGCAGGAGGTAAGTATATTTTTATGACTTATTTCCTCACTGCATACCTACAGGATGGCTGTCGAAAAGAATTTTTATTTTATTGTTACGGACTTTGTATTTATTTAGCTATTTATTTAGAATTGTAATTAAAATTGTTTTATTTTCCCGCGCAACGCAGACGAATTTTAAGAGAAAGCTATGTCGGAAAAGTAAAAATACATGAGCGAGTGCATTTAATAAATAAATATCTCGGAAGTGCTGTTGCCATCCAGAAGAATCGAAAAAATAGATTTTACTAGAGTGTTCTTGTGAATAATTAAAAAGCTTATAAAAGCCGAATTAAAACACTTCTGCTCATTTGCTGTTGTTTTAAGCGAACTGTATGTTTACTTAGCGTTGTTATTGATTGTAGCAAATTCGCTGTGAGATTGTATTAACTTTCTCTATTTGAAATTGAGTTCTGTTTAAACTTAGATTGTGTGAGATATTGTGATTGATTGAGATATTGTGATATTGTACGAATATCTCTGAGGAAATATTTCAGCATTTTCTTTTATTTCTTGTGAAAAGAATAAATTTTATTAACTTTTTATCGACTTCTGCATTCAATCCATTACAAACCAGTACGCACGCAGCAATATTTCAGGATCTAATTAAACTGTAAAATTTTGGTCAAGTTTTTTTCTTTTTAACGCTGCTAATCGTTTTACATGTATATATATATTACGCACTCAATGAAGACGATACATTTTTTAGATTTCTTGATGATTTAGTTATTATTTCTCATGAACTAAGACGTTTTGACCATTTTTCTGTAGTCTGTCGAATGAAAAGGGTTTTCACAGAGCAGCTGAAGAAGAATTTAATGTCCTGGTTAAATGTATCACTTTTAGCTGAACAATACCTAACGAACTTGTCAGAGTTTGGAAATAGAAAAATTTGTATTACATGAAAAAAAAAAAAAAGAAGAAGAAGAAGGCCAAGAAATATTGAAAATATAAAATACATTGCTCTATAGTTTGCTGTTTTTTGCTGTCTTAGCCGTGTTCTAATACATCCTCTTCGGTATTCAATTCAGGATATTTGGCCCTCTTATTCAACAGTACCTTATATGGAATAAGGGAGGGCGAATGATCGTCTAGCAATGATAAAAGGGGCGCACGGAGCAAAAACGTTTGTGAACCAATGTTCTGAACCTTGCATTCTTACCAGTACTTAATATTTTAATTTTTGGTTCTATAAAACATTTCATAATCATTATTCCTATATTTACGTGTCTTACCTTGCCTCTGCCTCTCTTATTCTCTACTTGTTTTATTTATTTAGTCTTTGCACCTGAATAAGAGAATCTGATTTGTGATGGTATTTCTCTTAGTTCTCCAATTGAAACGAATAAAGGTGTGCTTTCAGTGAAAGGGATATTAACAATTAAAAGCCACTTTAAATATGTGAACTTTTGTCTCGTTCAGTATCTTTCCGGTATGCTGTAATTGATGCTAATAATAATGTCTTCCATTTTAGTTGCTCCTTGTGGACCCGAAACATCTCAATCTCAGTTTTCTCTCGAAGATGAAACGACATGGCATTTTTGTACCCTTGGAAACTGCAAGCGAGAAGTAAGCGTACGCATAAAATTAGGATATGCAAGTCTTTATTTCTAAAATTAAGACAAAGAGATATAATTGAAGTAAATGATAGTAAAAAGATCAGTATTTTATCAGGAATTAACATTAAATGAAATGTAGTAAAAATTTAAGTATTTGAAAATTAATATAAATTAATGACGATTTGAGGAACAATAAATTACACTAAGGCATCTAAAAACTGAAATGAAATGACAAACAAATAAAGGGTGACCTAGATCAGTAATAACAAGGCATTGTTCATCGAAGCCAAAAGAAAAGTTTTAAGCAATATCTTTTCACAATCAGATAAAATGCTTTCTTTTTTACTTTGCAAATCATTTAAAACCTTCTTCTAAGTAGGTAGAGCTATAAGTACTTCTCTTTCAGGGAAGATATCCAGTCAAAATCGGGATTGTTTTTTATCTTCAGGTGATCAAGTTTTTCCGGCGTATTTTACTCTTCAAAGGGAAAGTGAATTTCAATTATACATTCAGCAGTCAGTACCAATACTAGTTTTACAAACTATGAAAATAAATGTTGCATTAACTACAGAAATTTCTATTTTTATGGCGATTCAATCATACGGATTTTTGAAGCCTATCTTAATGGGGTTCGAGCTATAATTACGATGCCGCTAAAAGATTTAGAAATGTCAGAGTCAGACTGTAGCTTAATTTAATCCCTAATGCAGGTATTTAAATCAATAATTCACATTGCATTATTATATTTTCGTATAAAATTCCTCACTTTAAACGAGTAAATTTAAAGAGCTAAAATTTAATGTACAGCAAATGAAGACACCTACATGAAATTTAGCAAAGCAACAACCTTGTATTTGGCAGAGATTTAGTCAAGATTAGCCAAATTCTTCTTAAGCAAAAACATATAGATGTTGTATATTTGTTTCGCACAAGATGTTCGTGTGATATTCTGCTACTGCAGTAGAAAACTGTCCCATGTGTAACATTTTACGACTTACATACGATAAATAAATTCCTTTCGACGCTGTATTTTAACTTAAAAATAAGTTAACTAATAAAAAAAAGGAAGGGAAAGGAATGTGGAATCTAAACATGCAAAGTTCTTGGAAAATGTTGTATAATGTATGTAATTGCTGCTCGGTTTGATTGTAATTTTAAGGAGAATAGAATAGAGTCATCATTTGAAGAAAAATTATGTGCATGTAGCAATAGTTTGTAAGAGGCGTCGTATGACACTTATTTCTTCCTCTCTAAATCTTTAACGCATGGTATTCTTTTATGCAATTTTAGATCATATTCGCCTTCATTTTACCCGTGTCCTTTTTTCAAATTTAAGCAAATCGCAAAGACTTCTTCATGATATTAAAATATTCTTTGATTCGAAATATATTCATATGTGTCACCATACCTATACGTATATTTATACGTTATAAGGGTACTCATACGTATGATACAATAATTTATTGCTGCTATTTCGGGATTGAAAATGGTGCGTGACACTCAGGATAATATATGTGTATTGTGCTCTGTTTTAATACCATTTTAAGTGTTTAGTTTCATTCTATTACAATTTAAAATTGCGAGCTACTTGCTGTAATAAATGTTTATTACAAACTAATAGTTATAGAGTTAACAGTTTGCCTAACAGTTATAGAGTTAAATGTGTTTCGCCATCATGCACATTAACTAAATTCTTAACTAAGTCTGGATAGCGATTTATCGCTAAGTCTTGGAGAAAGTATTACAAACACGAAAGATGGGTGTAAAGGACCCTTTTATTAAACACAAAATCCTTTTATTAAACACAAAAAGTGTGGAACAGAAGGCACTCTTGGGGCTAACAAGCTCAGCCAGCATATATTATGATGGCTGTAAATCAAAATAAGAATTTCAAATTTCAATCTAATTAGAAATTAGCTAAACATTACGCAGACATATTTAACGCGAAAGTTGACCACACCGGCGTGAAAAGCACTGTCGGCAAGAATAACTAACACCGTAAGACAGGAACCCTTATCACAAGAACTTGACCTCCAACAGGCAGAATACGCTCTATCTAAGAAATCTAAAAACCTTCCTTTAAATACTATCTCTTTCTATCTCGTTTACATTCTGGTTTGGAAACGGGAACGAGGAGTGACAGTTAAAATCCAAAACATAAAATAACTGGTTAGTCAAAAATAATAGTAACTTCCTTACACAATTTCTTGGTAATAATTACAACTACCTTTGCAAACTGATTTACTTTCCTCTCAAACATATTTCCTAAGCTGAAGTGTTTAATAATGGTCAGTATATAAATCGTAGTACATGTGATCAAATTTTTTAAACGTGTTTCGAAATGACGAAATATTTGGCAGAAACGACTTATGTAAATTTTCGTTTACTTTTCAGAGATGTATCTGCGTTTCTACATACACAGGTCCTCGGTGCACAATTTATAAAAGGAAATGTTGGCTCATGTACTGTTTTTTGTCTAGCTGCAATCCTACACATCAAAGCTTTGCCTGCGTTTGTGACTCTAAGCTTTATGGCAGAAAAGTATTAAGTAAGATAAAGCATGATTATTTTATATCATTGAACTTTTTTTAATTTTACAATATTTAGGGTTATGCGCTGGGGAACGGAAGATTCAGACAACCATTTTTAACATTAATCAATCTGCTTCTAAAGTACTGAGCTGAAGCAGTTTGGAATTTCGTATCACCAGATAGCCACTAATCACCAGAAGGAATAGTTAGCTCTACGAATTGTGTGAAAATGTGAAAGACTTAAGACATGAGTCATTTATACTTAAGACATGAGTATTTAAACGAAGCACTATCGTGGTTTGAAGAAGACTAAATTCTGTCATCTCTAAAATGGCCACTATTTCAATTTTTCTAGTATAGCAATATCTCGGATGTTCAAAGAATGGCCATTGAGAAGGGAAAAAACTTAAAGTTACTTAGAGCAACTTTGTCGTACAAAAGAAGTGAAAGGCGGCTGGAACAAATCATCTGCAGCAACAGAAAAACAGCAATATATCAAAATGAAGTCCAATACGGTTCGAAGGCATCACAACGCATATTCGAAATCTCAACTGCCACTTGTGACCACGTGAGTGGGCTGCTCCCCAAAAATAAACTTACTATGGATCTTTGAACAGATGGCTGTTAACAGAATAACAGCATTAAATGTGTTAATGGTTACATTGAAAAGCAGAAAAATACGGTAGTTTTGATCTGAAGAACACTTCAGATTCGATCTTTGATGATATAGGAAAATGTTATGTGGCCGAAAGAATTTAGTTTCCTGCTTCATCAGATGACAGGATCAGAATATGAAGCAAACAGAAAGAATTCATAGATTCTTCTTGCACAGTCTTGTTATGGACCCTCTTTGCCCTCTTCTAGATGTTGGTGATGAAATTATGATCTGGGAAATATTTTCCTGGGGTACAGTGGGTCATTCAGATATATATGGAAGCAACTATCGATGCCATACTTTACCTCAGTATTGTTACGGATCAGCCGCCCATACGGGAAAGTGGTTAGTGACTCTAACTGCCTTACCGAAGGGCCCGGGTTCCAATGCCGGAGAAGGCATTGATGTAAATTGTTTGTCCCTTCATAGGTGATTGCTTATTAGTTGCCTCCATAACAGAATGATCACCGCTTCTGGCCCTAGTAGTGGCCAAAGCCTAAAATGGCTAGTGCCCGCCATAAAAAAAATATTGTTACGGACCACGTACACGTTGTATATGTTGTGATGCTCTGTGATGAAAATGGCCACTTTAGCAATATAATGGACCATTTCACAGTACACGATGGTTTTCTTCATGGTTTCAAAAGCATGACTCTGAGTTCAAATTGCTTCCGTAGACAGTTCAATCTGCTGATCTGAATTTTATTCAGCATTAATGGACAAAATAGAAAGGTCATTCCAACGCTTGGAACATCATCATCATATGTAAACGACTTAGAGTTGGCATTGTCTCAACTTGGGCTAATTTTTAGGAATGATATTCTTCTAGGCATCTTGAGTCCATGCCTAGAAGAATATTGGCAGTGATCAAGACTGGAATAGTGGATTATTAGGGAAGAGGATCTAACATTTTTTACCACTCAGTGTTTATTATGATAACAGTTTCTGTATCACTTACATATATTGGAAATATTTCCGGTTCAGGCTGCAGATCTATTGATATAAAATCAGAAATAAAAAGTAACAAAATTGCTCTCTGTTTTAGAATAAAGGGTTACTATCATATTACGTTATATCAAAAGCTCAAATACGTACAGAGTTAAAAATACCGAATAAATTTTATTAGAATTATGCGGAAATCTCTGAAAAGGAATTCTATAAATATACACACTAGTAAAGTAAACTTTAAACAGGAATTTTTTTAGTTGACTCTGAATATACACTGCAGGCTATTCCAAAATACTCCACAAGCAAATTTCTCTGAAAAGGTTATGAGATGCATATTTACGGTTTAAGAAATAATCAAAAAAGACAAAACTTGTGGTCGACAGACTCTTGGCTTACAAGCAATGTGACCGATAAACGGACAGCTCATATGTGATTGCTAAAACAACGTGAAGTAAATAATTATTGTTACATAAGAGTTCGGAATAAAGGATGTGAACACATGCTTAGTAGAACAGATCCTTTTGTCTCATTATCTGTAAAATGAAACATGTAAACTCTTTCAAAAGAAACCAATTCAAGAATTTTCTTTTCACAAAGTTTCTCCAGATAGCACATAAAACGCAATCAGCAGTGAAGAGGCAAAAGAAAACAAATTAATCATTCTGCTTTATATCGCTAATTATCGAGCAATTACTGAGAAGACAATCGGCCAAATCCTTTGTCTCCAATAGACATACAACAGTTTTAATTACAATAATTTGAACGAATTTTCATTAAAAAAACAGGTGTGTGCATTTCTGTTACAATTACATTTTCAAATAATGATTATTATGAAACATAATTTAGCAAATTTATGTTTTGTAGTAATTTTTGTTTTTTTTTAAATGATTAATTTTTTGTGAAAGCTTATTATATAGCTCAGAATTATAGATAATATACTTCTTTACCTACCGATCATTGTTTTATGCTTTTCATATGAATAAATATTCCTTTATTCTATAGCTGGAGATTACTGGTACGATGATGGAAAAAGAAGATATTTCGAGCCACCTCCACCAGACTGGAAGGAGAGCTCTTTTGACGGCTCTAAAATTATGACTTCATCGAATGCAAAAAGTGAATTCCTTTGATTTTATAGTAAAATTTCTCCCTACTTTAAGTGCGTTTCGTATCATTATTATCATGTTAATCGTAGAAAGTGCAACTGTAGAGTCATTAGGATTTTTGGAAGCAGGAGAGATTGAAAAATTAGCATTGCCTTCGCCGAGGATCGAACCACGGACCTCTGAATTACCGGCTCAGTGTGCTGACCATTACACCACGAAGGCACGCTAAGAATGTGGGAGATATACCTTATACAACCACCTAGGATAATGGGCTTACTTCTTCGATTAGTAGATATTCTACATTTCTGTGCAATTATGCACCAACCACGGGGGAAAGCAATACCTTCATAGCAGATAAATTAAATATTCATTCCAGTAGAATGTAGACATTAAAATGCTGTAGAAAACTAATGCTTTTGTTTTCTTGAAGAGATACTTGAAAACAATGTGAATTATTTCAACTGTTTAATAACTGGTATACGTACAAGATAGCTTCAAAATCTTGGAAGAAGATAAATGCCAGGTAATCATGGAAGTATTTGCAAATGTAACATAAAAGACAAATAACACAAATTCTGATCGCAAGTGGTTCAAATATTTTTGCAGTCATTAGAAGATGAGTATATTATTTATCGGAAATTTTATGCATGAATATAAATTTCATATAAATAACTGAAAACATCTGTCATATTTCAAATAATAAAATAATTCTTTTAAAAATGGTTTTAAGACTTCTATCAGCTGAAACAAATTAGAAGTAATATTTTGGAATAGCTTCTAAAGTCATGCGACTTTTATTCATATATTAATATTGTTGTGTTAAAAGTTTCATTGGAATGCTTCAGGGACTTAGAGAACATGTTTTTTTAATTTCCAATAAAGCATCCGTAATAAATGATAATTTTTATATTAGATTTGACAATCAAAATGTATCCAGATTTTTCATGGTTTCTGAAATTTCCTTAATTCAGTTGTGCAAAACTTTCTGAAGAAGCATCATCTTTGAAGTCTGAATTCAAATTATTACTTAAAGCGAATTGTTACCGTTTGTTAAACATAATTATTGATATATTCATTACCTTATGTACTTTCAGACCAGGAAAAGATAAATTCAAGTTTATATCAATTTGTATTCAGTGACACTTTAACAAAACTTGCATGCTACAGTTACTGCGAGCAGGAACCATCTTTTTGGAAAGATAATTACACTGTTTATTCTATCAACAAGCTTTATTTTGCTTTAGAGAGAGAGCTCATTTGAAATGGACATCGTAAACAGACAGATAATTTCATGATTAAATGCTGAATAATCATAAGAAAAAACACTAAATTTTAAAGGTAAATTAAAATTTCGCAAAGTTATGCGATGTTTTAATTGAAATAGCTCTTCACGTCGAAACTAAATTTTAGGTGATTCCAAGAAAATGCAAAATATTTTAGATAAACAAATATGTTAATTACTAAAGCAAAAGAAATCCTTATTGTACGCTTCTTTTGAAGAAGAATAGTTTGAGGAAATAATTTGTTATAAAGTTTGTAGGGATTTATATTACATATTATTTTATTGAAGTCCTTTCCTATAAACTTTTATTCCCCTAATTGTCAGTTCCAGAATATTTAAATTTAGTAGCGCCCGTGAAAGAATGCAAATTCTACCAGTGGAAGAAAAAGTTTGAATATCAAGTTCTAGAAGAGAAAGTTAGAGAGTCTGGGAAAACTCTGTGCGTGTTGCAGCGCGAGCTTCGTCTTAGCAGTTATTGCTGGTTAGACGTGGCGTAACAGCTATTATTTTGCTGCCACTAAATTTATCAACGCTCTGTTAGGAAACAGGATAGTCTGAGCCCTGTAGCGTAACTCTACTACTTGTTAATATCTTCAAATATTGAGTTTGGTTCTTACTGTTTCAGTTACCGCCCAAGCAGAGGCGTAGTGTGTTAGCGTCGAGTTGATGCATTGTAAATAATTTAAAGAGTGTAATAAAGGGTAGTTTTAACCCTTCTTCTGTGCAGTCACTACTCTCCATATTTCACACAAAAGACAGACAGTAGATCTTACAAAGTGATTTTCATAATTTCAAAATTCCTTCATTCGTAATATATAAGGAATTCACAGTTTGATGAGCAATACATAACTACACATACCGAAAATAGTTCCGCCCGTTTTCTAAATAGAATTTAGTACATTTACACTTTTCTCCTTTGACAAAAATATTTGCATATTTAAATTTCAGATTTTTTTATTTTTCTGTGTTTCTAACAAAAGAAATTAATTTTTTAAGCTGTTTTTTAAAATCGCTTCGCCTTTATCGACGAAACTTCTTTGATCTGATTGCAGTGTTACACTTCTGCACCTTAAATAGGAAAAGAACCTGAATTGCTATATATTTCCTTGTAAAAATTAGAATTTTGTAACAATTTTATACTGACGAAGTTTGGAAGTCGACTTATTTGCAGATTCAAAAAGATTTACGAATAATTTGATTCTAAATATGATTTTATAGATTAAATGAATGAAAAGATGTAATTTTTTTATTTAATTTAAATGCACATTAATAAAAATGTGTAATACCTGTGTCCGCCATGGAATTTTCAATCAATTCTCGAAGTCCTTTTCAGCTAGCGGGAATTCTGGGTGAATTTTAACTTTCTCTGTTTTACTGTTTATGCCGTTATCATTCGCTTCATAGATGATAAAGGTCTTTTGTCCCGTCCGTAACATTTTCCGGGGGGAATGAAAACTTTTAGTTTAAAAGTAGCCGAATAGGCATGTCCCCTCCCCTGCGTTTTACTCATAAAACTAAGAGCGCAACAGAAGGTGAAAAAAATAAAATCTTCCGATTACTTACTAAAGTGGTTACCACAGCTGAGAATCAAAATAAAATTTCCCCAAAAGCCAAATCATACTGATAGCCAGATGTGAAAATTGAGAACGAGAAACTATTGGCGCCCAAAGTACCCATTCATTACTGTATCCTTAATTTTCGAATGGAAGCTGAAGGTGAACTAGCAGTTCCCTTCAGGTCCTTTGATAGGTCTAACTAAGTTAGAAACCAGCTGCTCTTAATTCTATATACACATATATACAGCGTTTTTAAATTTAACTTAAAGACGTTTTGAATTTTGACTGAATTCTTGCAGGACAGTCAAACTTCCCAGCTTACACAGAAAAAATATGCGGTATATTTGATTGATGAATAAGGAAGCCAGTTTAGGTTTCCAAAATCATGTGAAGGTTCATCCAATTATGATTAAGCTATTTATAATCTCGAGAGAGTACTTACTTAATAAAAAAGGATATCTCTGGGTATAACAAAATTTATATGAAAGTTGACAAACCAGTCAAGATAGCTGCGTACTTAGAACTGATATCTTCAGCAATACCTGTGGTCATGCTAATAGTTGCACTATTGATGTCACACTGCCCAGTTATTCTACATAACGTCTATTTAAAGTGTTAAGTGTACATCTTCTTCAGGTTCATCACCAACGTATATTGTTGCCGTCTTAATGTGGCACACTCTTTTGCTGATTGAAATATGATGTAGTTCGGACTGAAATGTCGGATTATTCGAGCAACTTAAATGTTAACAATGAGCCAGCATCAGAATAAGCCAGATTGAAACTGCACAATACGGTCACGATAGAGATAGAGATAGAGATCTGTAGCTTAAGGAGATGTGGTGTTCGGGAGCGTTAGATACATTGAAGCGGGAATTTTTAGGTAGCATTACGTTGAACTGTGATTACTCTGTCAGTTATGTTCTGTCCCTTCGTCTGAAAAATGTTTGTGTGGTGGTTTAACCATCTAAAACATCAACTTCACCTTTTTATATATGCAGTAGATCTCCACTGACGCGAATGCTTGTAGAGTTCAGTTGCTGATTGTTCATTATTCTTCAGAAAGTTTCTGTATCATGCAGTAATATTTGTTTGCTATTTTAACCGGAAACTATAGCTGAAGTCCTGTCACTAGAGGGACAGCAAGTTATCTCTATGTCTTAAATACTCTCAAAGGACTGAAGAGAATTTAAAAAAAAAACCTTTTTTTTATTTTAGTCTAGATTTAACATAAAGACTTATGTTACAGACGAGCCACAGAGCCACAGATGTGGAGATTTAAATTAAGAAATAATAGACAAATAAATTCAAACATTAATATTGTAGTTTAAGGCTACACATTCAGTTAGAATAATTTGGCTCAGTCATTTTGCCGGCACCTATTTAAAATATCGGCTGGGGAGACTGTTAAAGCTTGACTATCAGTTTTACGCGGTGCAGACGGAAATATATTAGCAGCAAAGGCGATTGCCCGAAGCTTTATCAATAAAAATTCAAAACTCTCAGCTTAAGTACACTCAAAGACAATCTACATTCTAATGAGGCATACGGAAAGCAGAACTTGTAGAAAAGATAAAAATCTTAATATCTGGTTTATTAAAATAATATACAAGTATATTATAATTTCTTTCATATTTTCTAATAGCTCTTTTAAAATCGTTTTCATTTTACACAATGTATTTTCCTCTCCTTTTCGTTTCTTTTTTATAGGTAAAAATAGGCTCATTCCTCCTCCAGATGATCGTTCAATGAATGATAAAGCACCTGAATTAAAATCAGAATACGACAATTTCAGGAACAACAAAATGGATTTTGATGACCAAAAATCCGAAAGAGAAAATATAAATTATCGTCCTTCCAAAATTGAAACTTATCACAAACCAGAAAGGAAACTCCAAATTGAAACTAATCAAAAAGCGGAAGATAAATTTCAAATTGAAACTAATCACAAACCAGAACAGAAAGTTAATATTCAAACTAATCACAAACCAGAACAGAAAGCTAATATTCAAACTAATCACAAACCAGAAGCCGTAAAACAAGATTCCGTTACTAGTTTAGCTGCTAATCAAGTGCCCAAACCTAATAAAGAGCCAGAGCCTGATGAGGAAACAGAAGACATCAAGGAAGCATTAGAAGAAGAAGTTGAAGAGGCAAGTTCCACTGTCACTTCTTTTGATAAAACATGGACCACGTGCCTTATTTATGTCTTTGTAATGTTTCTTTATCAGAGCTTACATGAATAAATTCATTGCAAAAGAATTTTAGCATGGTTCAAGTGATACTATTAATGAACAAAGTCCTTACTTTGCAGCTTTGAAGAGCACATTGTCAACCTCTCTCTTTAAGAAACTGTTTCTCATTAAAAGGTTTCAATAGAATGAAATTGTTAAAGAATTTTAAACATGTACTCATTATTTTTTATCAATGTGTGTCCCCATATTCAAAAATGTAGTAAATGAAGTCCCTAATTCTACCGTTTTTATCCAAAACTTGTTGTTTACTTACACTTTGGAGAATAAAATGTTTAGTTCCCAAAGTGTGTGTGTTTATCTGTTTTTTCTTCCTTTGTTATAGCAGTCTTTTTATTCCTGCATTGGGTTAGTGTTTAGAATCACTATCACTTCAATTTAAATTTATTTCAAATTTATTTATTTACTTTATATTCACTTTTTATGCTATGTTTCATTTTCCTGAAATGACGTTAAAATTAACAACTTCATTTACAAGCTCAGTAAATCAATTTAAATTACTATGGGACTATCGATTACGAACACCTGAACTCATGAATATTTCCGTTCACAAATAATAATAAAGCACTCTTCGAATGGCTAGAGTTATGAACACTGAAATTGAAAATATACGATTTTAAAGATTTTTGAGGCAATATATGGACATAATTAACACTCAGAAACTTCTAGAAGCATCATTTAAATATTTTCCATTGTTTAAGTCTCATTAACAAAGCTTCTCAGAAAGTAAATCACTTACAAAATCTTGAATTCGATTTGGAGAAAATTATAACTAGACTGCATTGCAGGCAGAGACTCTACGCGCTTTGACATTTAGGATGTTTTTTGTTATCTGAGGTACTGCGCCTTAATGTCCTTTGACTAGCAAGTCCGTACATATACGGCCGAGAATATATTTTGTGATACCTGGAAGAACGTATATATACGTGCATCTTCAAATATGTTCAAGAAATTAAGGCAATATCCCAAAAGAAAATAAATCCAGGTATAAAGTACCAGGCACATTTTGACATTAAAATCAGGAAAATAATTCTTTCTCGTGGTAGTTTTTGGAAGTTTGGGCTTTTTTAGCGATACCCCGGGGAGGTCAGAAGATGAATTCCTAATTGATTCCTTATACGTTAATAATTCTGAATGCTTGCGTGGAGGACATCGCAGCTCGCCGTTCCATGTAAAATAAACTTTTTGGGTTCAGTATGACTGTTTGATATATATTTAAAAGATTTCGTAAAAATAAGAAGAATGCACTTGGTGATTCATATTTATCTCTTAACTGCCTGTATTTCATTTCTTTGTGCTATCTAATTTTGTCCTAAATATATGAACTGGTAAAATTCAGTCCCTGTCTATATGTAATTTTAATCTTTGCTTTCGTACACATTTTAAACAGTTGAAATTACTTTTTATATAAGGTGCTGCTGGATGTTACGCATTGTTTTAAGAACATTAGATATCATAATCTTTTAATCATATCATATTCCAGTGTGTTCGCAAGTGTGTCACTTCATATAACTGTACACTTTTCGATTTTAAGAAAATAGGGAGATGTTAAAAACGAAACAGTACATTTTGGCTAAGAAACTTTATTCTAAAAAATGCAAGATTAAAAGAATTGTAACACAGATCACAAATGAATGATACTTCGAACGATTTTTCATCTGAACTCCAGAATCAAATACGATTCCGTAACCTGAAATAAAACAATACAAGATTATTGGGTCTTATATAGAATAATATTTTCAAAGTAGATATCGTTAATCAAATCACTAAATCCACACTGGAGTTAAATCAAGTCCACTTTAAAATGTACATTATTCTCTGCAAATAAAGGAATATTTATGATAAATTCTGAGAAGCAAAAAGGTTAGTTAATTTTCATTGATTGCACATAATATGCTTGTCATCTTAAAATACAAATAAAAATTGTTCCCAGGCTTCACAGCTTATTAAGTTCGTAACATAAATGTTTTCATAGTTAGCATATTAACAACTAAAATAAAGGAAATCGAAACGATAGATGCATGTAAGATAATTTTAAGTAATCATGATTTTAAAATATTCCAGAAAATTTACATCTTATAAATATTTTATACGAATTAATTACCGTTATTGTTTAAAAATAATCTAAATTAAACTTTAAGCTGATTTAATAGAAAACTTTACTTATTTCGTGGAATACTGATAAGAATCCATCTTTTTCAAAAGGCAGAACATGAAACATGGGCGGGACTTTAGAACGTCACATCGCAAGTACAGTCTCGTTGCATTAACTGCATAGCTGCTTTCCAGTTTTGATGGAACGCACCCCAAAGGACAGATCCAAGAATTCCCTCCTTCTTTCTATACAGTCAAACAAATTTGAAAGGACTTTCGGCTCTCCACTGAGGACTTATGTGCCCCCATGCTCACAGACACTATACACTTATAAAAATTCATACCTTCTTAGGCATTGGAATCCGAACCTTACAATACAGCAGTTAACATCATTCACTACCATATTAATCTGGGCAACTTTCTACGAATTTCAAGGGAAGTATTCTGATGTTTAAACTGAATAAAATTAGGAATTATGCTGTATTTAAAGTAAACAAAAATTCAACTTCAATTAGGTGCATATTTTGAATAAGCATGGCCTGAAGAGACGGAAACACTCTGATTTACCACCCAAAAATCTCAGTTTAAATACACACTATCTAAAACTTTTGGAAATGCCATTCAATCGGTTCCTATGCCTAACATATCTAGAAATAATGTCATTTCTATTAAAAATTATTATAGATTTACAGGCAAGCTGGATGAATTTTTAATATAGTCACATGGAATAACCCCACCACATCATTTCCTGCACTCTGTAGTGGTCTAAGGGGTTAGTACGTTCAACTAGCAATTGAAAGAAACGTAATTTGAATCCCAGCGAAGAAGCAGCTGGTTTTTCAAGATCTTTGCAGCTTCAAAAAATTTGATGATTTGATGATTTATATATAATTTAATTGTTAATATTATTGTTGTATTTAACAAATTTCATTTATACCAATTAGGGGAGATTTTAAAATTATTTATGATGAGATTTAATTGCCTTTTTATAGATTTCATAGAACTGATTTGCATTTCCAACAAAGGTAGAAAAAATGTTTAAATTGCTAGGGATTATTACTTTTAATATGTTATAGGAAGATAAAAAAGTAATAGTTGTATAATTCTAAAAAATTTGTTCCTACTGAATTTGTTTTCAGTGAGCTACGAACATCAGCTACTGTTAAGATTATTATCATTTTTAAATTTATTCACAAAGTATGTACCCTGTACTGTAATTTAACCTGTATCTGAATTTCCAATTTATTGGCATCAAAATCTGATAAAATTAAATATTATTGGAATATTAATTAATAAAAATAACTTGAAAGTATAATTGTTTTTAAAAATAATTAATTTTAATCAAGCTAAAAAAGGCTCAGATTCTAAGTCTCTTCTACATTTCTAAATTACATTTATTTTTAATAAGCGCAAATACAAAGTTTGTAGTTATAATGGAAACAGCTTTTAACTTTTAAAATACTTATTTTGCAAAGATGTTAGTTCTTTCGGATAAAAAGGTTTTTTTACCTGCTTCTTGCTCAGAGTCTGACAAAATACTTCCGTCCGCCTTCATCTGAGGATTGAACTGAACGTTGTCCCAATCACCATACGCTTTTAAAGAATTAATACTGCGAAGGTTCTGATTAAACTTCGTGAGCGGGTACTTCCTTTTTCTGTATTGTAACATAAGAGAGGGATCATTGTTCTGATCAGGCCGTTTTCGTTCTTCAAGCACGTTCTGGAAAGGTCTCTGTATTCTTATGCTGTCCTGGAATGGTTCTTTCATTTCCTTTGGGTACGTCTCATCTTCAAGATCGTAGTACTCTTCGTTATTTACTATTTTTTTATCCGAGTACCTGCTGTAATCATTTTGTAATCTCGGAATGTTCATTTTGCTGTTTGTGCCAATGGGTTCTCTGTTTAAAGCAAAAGGTTCTCTATTTGATATAGGAAATTCTGGAACAACGATTTCCGGATGCATGTCATCAGTCTCATATTTATCATTCCAATATTTAGCTCTTGGTTTTTGAAAAGCTGCGGAAAGAAATATTTGGGAAAGTAAATTTACAGCATGATCGTGAATGTAATAATTCAGTCTTTACTCAGATTTACTCGACTCATTTTGATTGGAAAAGAAAGATTACTTTACAGTAAATTTTAAACTCCGGAAATGATTCAAAATAGGATTTTCAGTATCGGGAACACTATGATTTTACTGCTAAGTTATCAGGATTTTACAAACGGCGTCAGTTATTTACTATCATGAACAATGAAACTGGAGTGATTTGATCAAGAGATTATCCAGGGAACTCTTAATAACATTACAATGATTTTATTAAAACATAACTAAAAGTTTAAAATAAATTAAATTCAGATGCAGAGATATTTTCAAAGATAATTTTTCTTGAGAAGTAGACTTTGGAAGCTAATTAAACTGGTTGGTTAACTGACTGCGGTAAAGAATTCGAGAGCTCTGCCCAAGAGGATGGATACATTTCTGGAGAACCTTTTGATGGAAACGTAATTGTATTTCACTTATAGAAAACCGTAAAACTCCTACTCAAACAGCATCAAAGTTTCTTAAAAGCGAATGGTGTTTGGATGCTAATAAAAATAGCATGGAAGTACATTTATTAATTTTAATAATTAAATTTAATCCTGACTTAAAAAGGTCTTAGATTTTAAATCTCAGTAAGAGACCTGGGTAAGAACCTGAGACAAATCATCAATGGTCTATGGCCTCAGCCACTTGGTCGCTAGCGGTTATCTCGAAGGCTAGTTTTACTTACCATAAAAACTGATAGAACTCATGTTTCTGAGTAAAGGTCAGAAAATAATGTTACTTGAATTGAACAGATCAATAATGGCATAAAACATTTCTAAAATTAATCCTTTTGCTTGTAACTTTCCCTGATTTTTAAATACAATGTCTCACATTGATTCATTTCTTTGAATAAATTCGAGATAAGATGGATTAATAAATATTCAAAAAGAGGAAGAAAACTATGTATTAAGTTCATTGAATAGTTTATGCAATAGTAATGATTGGCATAAAGTCGTTGACTAAAGAAATAAGTGCAACGGTAAAAGAAATTGTATCTGAATTTCATCTCAAATATGCGGTTACATTTTCGTTATTTCAAAATCCCCTTTCGTTCCTTTCATCTGCAAGATCATTGTTAACTAGTCGAATATTTTCAAGTTAAGCACTGTTGTTGAAATTTGCAAATTTTTGGCTAACCTATTTTCCCAAAATTAATTAAAATCCAGGAAAGAAATAAGAAAGCCGATGAGCTAAAAGAGATCAGATTTTAAAAAATTGCGTTACTTAATACATTCTTCACCAGTTGTGATGTTATATTACTTCTAATTCGACCTAATCGTCATAAGATTCCTTCACACTGTTTTCTAAAGTTTTTTCTGCTTCATTTTGTTTACATCTTGTTATTCATTGTAATTGGAAGCAAAATATATCTTAACTCTTCTTCTTATATTACATAATTTTGATTGCATTATTTTGTTATTATACCTTGTAAATTTTATACAATTTTTATAGCTTTACAAATAACTTGTTTACACAGAGTTGCAAATTGCACAGATGACTGCTCTTGATAGTTTATTCTTTGCTGACCTTTGTAATGCTCAGAATTTTTAATCTCTAAATCTGAAACAATTTCGTTTTTTTTCTGCAATCTGGAATAGAAATCAGCACATTTGCACTGAAAATAAGTAAATATACAGATTTTGTCCCTTTAGTTAGGAAAAGTACGAGAAAAAAGAGATAAAAGTGAACTAATTATAGTAATTTCAAATTTTAAGCGTACAATTCAAAATATTTGAAAATTAAGATCTTTGAAGATCATAATCTTGTAGAGTCTTGTATTTATAGTCATAATCTTGTATTTCGAGATCATCCGCTCTAAAGACTCTACTGAAGACTAGGTAGCGAATTCTCACTAGGGCTTCTGAAGAATAAGGTTATAATAACCTTTTTATTTTAACTAAACAAACGCACTCACTCGGTGCTCACAATTTAATGGTGCTTAAGTACTGTTTCCAACTCACTTAGATTTGCATAGACTTCATTAAATTTACATTCTGGAAGGCAATTGAAATTAGAAGGGAAAGGGAAGTTTCTTTAAACTAAAAATAAGTGGTTAGAATAAAATAAGGTCTTTACAGTAATGAAAAGGAATTTTTTACTTTTAGATATCTAGTTGGGATTTTATTTGGATATTATGTACTTTTTAACACTTAGATCGGAAAATAAAACAAAACCGAAAAAAACTTAAATTTAATATTAACTTCAATACTAATCAGGACGCTCACATACTTTGAAAATGTCAAAATTCCCATTAAGCATCTAATTTGAGGCTGTAAAATGTTCTCTTCGTCCGAAAATTTCACTAAGAATTTATTTTTAATTATAAATTATATATGGAATGTCTATTTATAAATGTTAAATGTTTGCAAGTATGACGATCATTCTGGTTTAAAACTGTTCCAAAAGAGGAAGCATCTTTGTTCAAGTGGCTTCACTAATGGCTGAGTAGCTAAAATCCTTGATTATTTTTAAAAAGTGAATCGAACTTTGAGATGCTAAGTTCTTCAATTGCAAGATATTTCAGTATAATACGTTTTCGTGTTTAAATAGCTGTGATTTAAATAATTTAATTCAAGCTGTGATTGATAAGGCACACCCTTAGAACTCAAGACAGATTAGTTTCAAAATTTACGATTTCGCCAAGATGCGTAAGAAGTTTGAAAATCACCTCAGAAATCATTTTGTGAGGATTTAATATTTACCAATAAAAATAATCAAGTTCCTGATAACAAAATATCTTCTTAACCCCCTTTTCAGTCTCCGAAAGGTCAAATTCCTATTTTTCTCTTTCTGTTATTATACTAGATTATTAATAATTTCAGATTCATTTTCAACTCATTTATATTTGAAAAAGTTTTGTTTTATGTTTTAATATAAACTTATGTTTTATGATTTAACATAAACTTTCATTTTATGTTTTTTATGGTTTCAAGCTCAATTGATTTAAGTGAAATATTACAGTAATATGCATTTAATGTGTATGCAAATTTGTAAAATCGGTAAATAAAGAGGTTCCAAATTTAGGATTTTTGCAACATTTTCTCAGGGAGAAACTTACCTTTCATCAGGAATACGATAGGGAAATAAATATATGTGTGCGCTACAAAGAACTATAACAAATTTGTAAATTAAGATGCATTATTCGTTTATTTATTTGGGAGGGTACTAAAACACAAATATGTACAGAAAGCAATTAAATCTGAAATTTCAGCTACAAAAAACTTTCAAAGCTCTTTAAATACTTAAATTTACTCCGTAATGAAAAATTATTACATTACCCTTGTTTGGAAGAGTATCGGGAAGTGCAGCACGATCATTTCTGTGGTACAGGTTTATAATTTCGTCTTGGTCGTCTTGGCCAGATTCTGCCTGTAATTGTTTTAACTTATAAAGATTATTTTCGACACCAGGAGTATCATCGGCATAACTATCATCCAATATTCTCCCCTTATAAGGATTGTTTTCAATATCGGGACTTCCATCGTCAAAATTATCATCTATATTTCTAAGTCTAGAAGGATCATTTTCAATATTTTTCACAATAGGGCTGTCATCATCAAATTCATTGGGAAAATCTTCATCTTTACTCCACACTCTACTCTCTATTGCTTCGTTTAGGAGTTGAGGTCTGTTCCTATTTTCTGCAACTTTCTTGCCATCGTAATCCATTCGACGGTATTTATAAACGTTCTGCTGGCTTTCTCTGTTTAGAGTGAAATCACTTTCATCTTTTCGAATGTCAAAATCGTCATTATCCATTGGCATTTTTTCATAACTCAGGATCGGTTTCTTCATATAATTTCCACTAATGATTTCGTATGCTATAAAAATAAAAGAATAATGCAAGAAATATCCAATGGATTTGATTTTACATATTTTGAGCCTTTAAATCCTTTTAAACAAATTTACGAGCGAGGCCCTAACAATAACCAGCATTTTGCAAAAAGGGGAAACAAAAGACCCTGACATTGAGTGTCGGACCGAGGGCGTGTATGTTTGTAAATGTACAGTGCCTATGCGGCATGGGAGCGCTCTAAATATACGGCGAGCCGAAAATTTTCTCGATAGATTAGTGGTAGGGAGAGAAGGGGCAGAACCTCGGACTCGGGCCCCGGGTGCTCTCCATCAAAATTACAGAAGGCGGAACTGAGCAAAGGATGATGCTCAAGGCTCTTGCCAACAATAATCTTGCACTTCTTGCCACGATGAATTTCCTGAGCTTATTCTGATGTTACTGTCAGACAAGTGAGATAAGTCACAACAACAACAACAGAAAGACTTTTAAGTAATTATCACATTTTCCCATGCGTGTTGTTGTTGCTTAAGTAGCTATCACATTCTGTTGGAATCAGGGGATCTATAATTTGAATCTTGAGGAGCGTATAGTTGATTTTTCAAATTTCTCAGCTCAGAAAGCCAATACTTTTTACGATGTTTTCGGAACTACAAGGTCATGAACATGCAATAACTTATCACCTGAATCTCGTCACTTAAGTTCAGTGTCTCTCCCCAACGGCGAAATTGTAGCGTACCACCGTGTGGGCTTTTGTGGTGTAAGTGGTTAAAAATCTTAGTTGGAAATTTGAAGACCTGTAGTTCAAATCTAACCAAAGACATATTCACATTTTCATATTTTCCGACAATCCAATTTTACAAACCTTCAAGAATCTATAAGAAACGTGCTCAAATGTTTGCAACTGGTCAAATATCATATGTGCCGGTTTAATGCTATAATTTACATATTTTTTTATTTCCTATTAGTTTTGAACGAAGATGAATAATTTTACGTTTGTTTTGTAGAACTTTAATCAAATAATCACCACACGTATGTTTGCTAAATAAGAAAGAAAAAGAAAAGCTTTTCATATCTTCAAATGAAAGAATAAACAAGTAAATTACGTCTTAAATTACGTCCAAAGGGGCGTTTCTTAACTTTTTCTGTGTTACCTTTATTTAGTAAATATCATGTTCTTCGCACTTAAACCATAAAATTCAGTTCAAGAGCAATATCGCAAAATAATTTAAAAATAAATATAGCTTTAGAATTTCCGGTACACAGTTCCGCGCGCTTTATATATATATATTTCCCCCGTAGAGTGTTGCCATTGCTCGCTTTTAAATCCTTTAAGTTTGTTCTTCAAAAATTCGTTAAAGTTTTACAAAATATGAAATAGATAATAAAACAAATTCCAAATTTGGGCTTCCAGATGCGTATATACGGGTGGAGACTAACGTTATTCAAAATTGGATGGCTTTAGGTACTATTATTTTATCACATTTGGAGAAATCTATATACATTTATGCAGAATCTTCATTATTTAATTTCTTTAAATCGAATACAGCGCTGCAAGATTTGGTGGCTGCAAGATTTGGTGGCACAGTTTGAAAAATGATTCAGACTTTTAATGTTTCCGTTGCAAAACGAAAACAGTAGTCCTTCAGGGAGAAAGCTCCTTTGGACTAACAACGTGAAAGGTGTCAGATTTTAAATTACGCCCGAAGGGGCGTTTTTTAATATTTTGTGTGTTACTTTTATTTATTAAATATCATGTTCTTCGCACTTAAATCATAAAATTCAGTTCAATATCGCAAAATAATTCTAAATTGAGCATATCTTTAGAATTTCTGGTACATTGTCTCACGCGCTAGAGATAAAAGTGTTTTTTCTGTACAACGTTGCCATGGCTCGCTTTGAAATCCTTGAGTTTTTTTAATCAAAAGTTCTTTAAAGGTTTACAAAATATGAAATAAATGATAAAACAAATTCCAAATTTGGGCTTCTAGATGCCCATATTTGAGTGCAGGACTGCGTTATTCAAAATTGGATATCTCAAAATACCGTTGTCTTTTCACAATGCGTAAAACATACATATATTCACGCAGATTAATTTTTTAATATAATACAGGGCTCTAATATTTGGTGGCATCAATTTGGACAGTGAATCAACTTGGACGTTTTATAGTGGAAGATGCAAAATGCCACAACGAAATTTGGGCTAAAAAAAGAGATCTTTTTATATCTTCCGTTTCCTGGGCTGGTTGACGAAATTTAATTTTTTTATGGTTTTATGTCTGGAAAGTGTGACATAGGATACGTATTAGATTTATATACAGACTTTGTTCCAATATAGGTAATTTGATACAGAATCGGATTTCTTCTGAAATGGAATACCAGTTTTTTCTAATTCGACTCTAGGAGTCAAATTGGACATAGATATTAAATTTTGCAATATCTGATAATAAACTTGCCGAGAAACTTAAATATTACCTTGGCTCACTTTTTTTCAATTTGCACCAAAAATAAATCGTTTCGAAAAATTCTCAATTTATGGTACTCTATTTTTATTTCCCTTTCATTGTGCAAGAGGGAAAAAAAGGTGGAAAAAAAAGGTGACTCGTTCATTCTTTCAAATAATTTTAATAAAGTTACATTTTGGAATTTAATAAAGTGGGCTTTCGCTACATTTGGCGTTATTATCGCATATAACAAATATGTCAAATTTCCAAACCCGTTAATATATAAATTTATGCCTATCTTGGGAAATTTCGAATAAAAACTGTAATTTTTTGCAGGTATGCCTAGAAATACACCTACTTTAAGGAGATGGCAAAATTTTTATGGGTTATAACTCGAAATTCTTTTCGAAAAAATATATGAAAATTACTAAAAAATACAAATTTTAAAAATAAATCAAAAAATATCTCCAGATTGTATTTGGATTGAGCCTAAATTTTGAACCGTGAAAAAAGGAATCAAGTAAGTTTAATAAAAAAGAGATATTAACAAATATATACCAAATTTAATTAACATTGAGGAACTAACATTTTTAAAGCTAGTTTTTTTTAGAGCTAGGTTTTTAAAAACTACATGTGCGATTTTTAAAAACTGCATGTGCGATTTGTGAGACTTGGCACTTTGGCATAATTTGAGTCATACAATCGAAACATGGAAAACATTTGCCGTGCTAGTTTAGAAAAAGTCCGATTTTGTGTCAAAATTCCTATGTTAGGGCAATGCTATATACAAATCTAATATACATCCTTATAATCTAATATAAATTTCGCTTTCAAGATATGAAAAATGCAAGTAAGCTTCGTCAGTCGGCCCAGTAGAACAAGAGGGTCGCATTACTTTTCTGTACTCTACTTTTTTTCCTTCGGTTAATTGGGAATCAAAATAAGAAGCTGTGTACATGAATAAAACTTGCGTGTGTGTCATGAAGAGCACAAATTATTTCCTCTGTTTCCTGAAATTATCCTTTAACGTCATGGTTTTTCACGTTCAAGTAGTTAAAAATCATCGTTAATTTTCAAGACAAAATCCAGACGAACGGATTAAAGCATACTGAAAAATGACCCTTTTACTTATTTCTGCAACTAGACTCTAGCCCCTGCAAAGTTTGTGCTCCAAGCATGCGCACTGACAAGCTCCGTTGGCGGTATTGGCTGGTTTCCGCTACACAGTATTGGCGATGTATCATCAGATTGGCAAATAAGGATTTGTTGTCTCGTTAAATTTTGTCACGTTGCAGAAATTAACTCTAAATTAGCAATTTGTTTATTCAGCGTGATCAGTATGGCTGGCAATTTTTTGTGTTCGGAATGTTCAAGATCGTATTCATTCCGGCGAAATCTACGGAAGCATATTACTAAGTGTCATCCTTCGAAATTAGAGGAATTAGCTCCTACATTAATAACTGTTCCCAAATTTATATGTGATGAATGTGAGAAAGTTTTTTCAAAACAAAACCTACTTCGTGCACATGAACGTTATTGTTTGTGCAATTATTATTAATATTCTGTTAATTTATTGCACAATTTGTAAATAATGACTAAAAATTTCATCTTTAAATTGATAAATCATTTCAAAATAAAAATATTTGTTTATATAACATACTGTCAATAAATACTTTTTGCAAGCATTATTTCTTTCCCCATACCTTTAGACAAAATCAAGAAAAGGCTGGTGATTTTAAAGGGAGTAGGGACACTGAGCTAAAATCAAAATTGCTTTCATCTTACTAAACTTGATTTTCATTTGAAGTATTTTGAACGTTTTTAAAGACACTGTAATACTAAGAGTCACAATGAAATAATAAAATCAGAATTGTGATCGTTAAGTTTTTTTCTTTTTAAAATTTTTCAGTTACCTATTTTATATTTAAAATGTGCATTAGAGATATACAATTAACACGATAAATATTTTTGTCGATAAATAAATATCATTAGTGTTCTATATTTGAAAAATGCATGTACATTGTTAAACATCTCATAGGTAAACTGCAAGCAACTAATAAAGTGGTAAGTCCAAAATTTAGATAAATTTTAAGATATTAATGGCTAACAATTATGAAATTCTAAAAATTTCTCAATTTCATTTAGTAATTAGATATGTAAGAAATATTGAATTGTCCAGATACCACTTTTTAATTTGAACTAAAGTTGGTGCATATGAATATTATTTTAGTCAACTTCTATATAAATACATGTTGAAAAACAGACTCAATGTACATAAATGAATGCAAAATGTGCTAGAATTTTGGTTCAGAGGAAAATATTAAGTTTTCATTATGTATATGTATTATATATTTATATTAGGGGGGCATGTTAATGAAAATGCCATCAATTTTAATCATTTGTCAAATCTGAACCCAGTAAGATGCAATTGGAAAATTTTGGATTATTACAGAAAATATAATTTAATTGTCTAGATTTTTGTTCATTACTGAATAGATTAATCTGGTACATATTCATTATGCACCTGCCATGCAATTGTGTGTGTATTTTTCCATTATGTAAGTGCCACACATATGTGTGTACATGTATGAGGAGATGAATGGTTTTGTCTCCAGAAAGTGCTATCATTAGATCTCGAAATGTGTTTGGTTTCCCTTTCATAGGTGTAGAAATGTATCCTAATTTTTAATTGAACAATTTTACCTATAGACTTTAAAATTCTTCCCTTAGATAGGAGAAATTCACAACTGGAGAACCACCACTGAGACTGAGACTTCACCACTGAGAATTTCATGATTAATGCAATTAATTTCACACAATTGTTAGTTAATAATATCATCATAATGATTTAAAATAATGTTTTAATGCATCAGCAACATTTTTATTATACACTTAGTGA
>KK112506.1:5275-25635 GCA_000611955.2 Stegodyphus mimosarum | reverse complement strand
CCACCATGAGGCTCTAGGCACAATAAATTTCCATGTTATCTTATTTCTTGAGAAATAATCTAGGACTCTTTCCTTTGAAATGTTCTTCCAGATTTCTTTTAGTATTGAATCAGCTTTGATAAATGTTTTTGCGTTATCACTGTAAACTATTTTACAAAGTCCTCTTCGTGCGAGGAACCTTCGAAGAGCTAGAATAAAGGTGTCAGTGTTCAAATTTGTTACCAATTCTAGATGTACGGTCCTAATTACCGCGCAAGTGAATACTAAAATATAAACCTTTTCTGGACCACATGAAGTTTTGATATAAATCGGTGCAGCAAAATCTAAGCCAGTTGTTTCAAATGGCGGAGTTTCAATAATTCTATCCTTAGGTAATGGTGCTACTACTTCCTTACCTGGAGTAGCATTAAATCTTTTACAAATTAAACAAGTTTTCAGAACCGATTTCACACATCTTCTTCCTTTGATGATAAAATATTTTTCTCGAAGATGTGATAATGTCGTAGCTATTCCAAAATGATATAACCTCTCATGGGTATCCATAATCAACAGCTTGACAAATTTAGATTTGTCAGGAAGTATCCATGGGTGTTTTTCTCGTTCTTGGAATTCAGAGAATTGTAGTCTACCTTTCAGCACAAGCAATCCACTTTCATCTAATTCGGGATTAAGGTTATATAAATTTGATTCCTTACTAATAGATTTTCCACATTTTAGTTGGTTTATTTCAACGTTAAATGCCGTTTCTTGAGTACATTTAATCCAATACATTTCTGCATTATCCAGTTCTGAAGCTGTCAATGGACCGCAGACCTTAGAGTTTCTTTTATTTGAATTATGCATAAAGCGCATTATCCATGCCGTGATACGGTAAAGTCTTTTGAGACTGCTAAACTTCTCAACGTCTAAAATTGTTCCCGGTGTTATGGTACAACATAATTGAGTAATTTGAGGTTTCAACTTTCTTTCAATTAGCGCGTCTTCGCTTAATTCAGTCACTAATTCTGACGGCCATGAATGTTCGTGAAGTGATAACCAAACTGGACCTTGCCACCAGACGTTATTTCCTATAAGTGTTATCAGCTTTTCACCTCGCGTCACTAAATCAGCTGGATTTTCTTTTCCGCTACAATAGTTCCAGTTTTCAGGATCCGTAAGGGATTGAATTTCTCTGACTCTGTTGGAAACAAAGGGCTTCCAATTCGTAGCAGATCCTTTTATCCAATGAAGCGTTATTGTTGAATCTGTCCAAAACTTTATTTTCGCATTTTTAAAGTCTAGTGCCATCTTTAAAGTCTTAGACATCTTCGCGGCAATTACGGCTCCCATTAATTCTAATCGCGGAAGCGTTATTCGTTTCACAGGAGAGACTCTACTTTTTGCCCAGATGAAACTTGTTTTAATTTCATTATCTTTGGTGAAGTACCTAAAATAGGCTACTGCACCAAATGCCTTAGGACTAGCATCACAGAAAATGTGGATTTGTACCTGATCTTTTACCAAATTCATTACTTGTTGGAAATACTTCCTAGGTATCTCTAATCTCTTAAGATGTTCCGTTTCAGAGCACCAACCCTTCCATTCATTTTCCAAATCTAGGGGTAAATCATCATCCCAGGCCAAACCTCTTTTCCAAATTTCTTGCAATAAGATTTTAATTCGTATGGTGAATGGAGATATAAACCCTACGGGATCATATACCTTTA
Organism: Stegodyphus mimosarum; assembly: GCA_000611955.2. NCBI lineage: Eukaryota > Metazoa > Arthropoda > Arachnida > Araneae > Eresidae > Stegodyphus > Stegodyphus mimosarum. The sequence goes on along the minus strand of KK112506.1, from coordinate 23,929 downwards.
ACATAGTCTTTAAAACACAACGCTTTGTAGATTTGATACTCTCTAGGTTATCTATAAGAGGCTGAGCATCCAGTTGAAAGGTATCAGAATCGGTATTCCATAATATTCCTAAAACTTTTAAATGGAGGTCAGAATTTTCTTGTTCACTGCATAACATATTTTCTTTCCACATTTCCCTTAGTTTCATAGAATTAGAGTTAAATTTACGTAAATGCATCCCAGAATCTTTAAGAATTTTAGCGGCAGTAGAAGATAAATAGTACGCTTCTTCATCAGAATTTGAACCGGAAATTAAATCATCAACATACAGGGATGTATCTAACATTTCATAAACTTTATAATGTTCTTTCTTATACTTCTGAATATGACATTTGATAGTAGCAGCTAAAATGAAGGGGCTACAGGTAACATCGAATGGTACACGCGTAAATCTTTTAATTTTGAATAAGTCAACTGCCTAATCATCAAACCACAAAAATTTTAAATAATTTCGGTCTTTTGGCGTTAAGCCAATTTGGAGAAAAGCCTTCTCTAGATCCGCGCAGAATGCCACTTCATGTTTTCGGAAATTGATGATAATATCTAAAATGTTTGGGTTTAAATTGGGCCCTGGCCATAAACAATCATTTAAAGATTTAAACTGCTTTTCTTTTGAAGAAGCATCAAAGACCATCCTCACTTTAGTCGTGGATTTGTCGTCTCTCGTAACGGGTCTATGCGGCATGAAATAACCGTCATCAACGTCATTATCTGAACAGTCTTCAACTACGTTATTTCCCTTTTGTTCAGTAACAATGTATTGTTGGAGAAGATCGTCATTTTTCGCGAGCTTACGATTTAATTCAAAGAAAAGATTCTTCGCTATTTTGAAATTAGTCCCTAACCCTTCTTTACTGTCTTTCCACAATAATTTCGCTTCATATCTGTTATTAACGAATTTTGAATCGTTTTCAAATTTATTAATGATTTCTTTATCTATTTTTGAAAATTCATCGTCACTAATACCAATTGCTTCAAGGTTCCATAATTTCTTTAATAAAACGGATGCGTCTTTATTTTTTCCCTTTTCGTCATTATATATGGAACCACAAAGCGACCATCCAAATAAGCTTTCACACACAAATAGCGATTTTGTTATTTTTTCTGCTGTTCCAGGAATGTTTATTTGCCATAAATAATCGGCGCCTATCAATAACTGCACTCGAGAGCCGCATAACGTATTCCAATTAGACAACTCGTATCTCTTTAATTTGCTTTGGACATCTGTGTTTAGTCTAGGCGGATAAATCATCGGGGTAGAAATCGTGTCTGTCACCAACGCCTCAATGCATATGTTTCGTTCGGGAATTTTCACATTCTGTAAGGTGACCTTGACCACGTCATAAATTTTTTGTTTTGCTTTAAGCGCGCCGAAAGAGTATACTAGCAATTTTTCCTTCCTTACTACTGGGAGTTTTAAATATGAAGTTAATTCTTTGGTAATAAATGTCCGTTGACTGCCACTGTCAAAAAGACACAAAGCAAATTTTGGCTTTAAATCGGATGATATTTTCACGCAACATGTTTGCAATACAACTTCATTAAATAAACCTGAGTTTTTAATCTCACATTGAGAAACGGAAGTTACTATGGTATCACTTTCATTTTTAGGAACATCGGGGGGCTTTTCATTTGATTTCATGCATATCGAAAGATTATGAAACTTACTACCGCATACTTTGCAAGGCTCATTTAGAAGTTGACACTTCGCAGCAATATGGAATTTCCTAAAGCACACAAAACACCTACCATCGTTCTTTAGTTTTTTACGCTTCTCAAGAATCGAAAGCGATTCACAGAAATTAGAATTATGTTCTGAACTGCTGCAAAAGAAACAGTTATTCTTAACACTAGTTGACAAAGCAGATGCTGTAGGAATATTACGTTTAAAATTTTGGTGTCTATTTTTTTCTGGTTTATCATGAGATATCCTTACGGAACTATTCAAATGCATTGTAACTTCACGCGATTCTATTTCTTCTTTAATAAAGGTGATTAGTTCATTGATATCCCAGTCCGAACTTTTGGCACGCCTTCTTTTAAATTCTAAAGCAATATCTGGTGGAATCAACTTAAGTAAAATTAGGCATAATAAATGACCATAACTTCCAGATGCAACCCCTAAAGAGTTTAAATTACGAATCTGAATTTCACAATTGTCATAGTTCCCTCAAAGCTCTAAAGTTAGAAGAATTTTTTACTGGATTGAGATTTAAAAGCTTATTCATATGGGCGTTAATAACGACATCAGTTCTACCAAACCTTTCTTTCAAAAGGGCGATAGCAGAACTATAATTTTCGTTAGTTAACGAAAACCCAGATACAGCATTAGTTGCACTTCCACCAAGCAGTGATTTCAAATAGCAAAATTTATCAAGTGGTGTCAAATGCTCATTACTATCTATAGCATTCGAAAATTGGCTCCAAAACTCAAGCCATAAGCAAGAATCACCATAATATTTTTCGATTGTAAGCTTTGGAAGCTTCATAAATTTAGGTCCAGTATTGTTACTAGGAACACTATTTTCACTACTTAAAACACGTGAATCATGAGAATTAATTTGAGGGTTAGAGTTCAAATTTTTATCTAAATACCGCGTAATTCTATTTTTCCATTCAATAATTTTTTCATTATAATCTTCAACAACTTCAATTTCGGATTCAATATCTTCAAGGGTTAAACCACTTTCGATTTCACAATTCAGTTGTTTAAGACAATCATACTTTTCAATTAATTGCTCTTTGAGAACACTTAACTGATCAAATTTCTGTTCATAAGTCATTTCCGACGTTTCAGTTAAAATAACTTCAATTTTCGTTAACATTTTTGTAGTAGCGGTACGCAAAACTGCGCGTTTCCGCTTCAGTTTATCAAGACTATCCATTACGTTTATACTATATATCGAAATACATCAAGGTATAAATAAGCATGCGCTTACCTGATAAATTTTATATTCCGAACTTTCAATTTAAGAGTCCTGTCGCGGACGCCAGAGAAATGAAGCACCATTTGCACTTCCAAGCAGGTTAGTCAAAATTCTTACCGGATTCAAAAACACGGTTCAATAAAAACACTTCAATACGTGAATAAATCAGCACACTAAGTAAAACTATTTAGATGTTTATTTACAAGATCAACTATTTTAGAATTACTCTCAGAACGAGAGTTCAGAATCATTATTACCGACTCAGTCGGTTCTTGTAACAGTTCTACAGAGCAGAGAGCAACAGGGTTGCCACAAAAATATGCAAAATGAAACATTTACTTCAGCGCTGCCTAACGGCCAAATCGGCAATCACAACACCTTACAAGTCTTTAGAGCCGGTTGAACAGTGACTTGCCCACAAATAAAATCGTCAACATACAATGATTCATTAAGATGTTTAGAAGTCAGAGTATCTACGTACCCTATCAAGTGATGTTTGATTGTAGCTGCAAGGAGGAACGAGCTAGATTTCACTCCAAATAACACCCTTGTCATCCGAAAAATTTACAGTTTCCTGTTTTCATCTTCAGTTCCTGGATCTTTTTCCCAGAAGAATATGGTGTAGTTTCGTTCAGTTTCATCTATTTCGATCTGAAGAAAGGCCATCTTTATATCTGCAACAAATGCTATCGGATTCGTTCTAAATCTGACCAAAAGAAAAAATAGGTTTGGCATAAAATTACACGTGTATATCCCGTGTATAAGCAATCGTTCAAAGATAACTGACCTTTCGCATGCGCCGAAGCATCAAAAACAATGCGTAATTTACTTGTAGTCTTATCCGTACGTATTACAGCTCGAGGTGGTAGATAAAATGTATTTTGGTGTAAATTTACTTCATCAACTGGGACAGGTTCAATAATATTCTCCGAAAGATAATTCTTTAGAACAGTGCTATATTCACAAAATAAGGAAGGGTCATTTTTAAAAGATGACTTCAATCTCAAAAATCTTTTTATTGCTATCTGTTCGTTATTTTCTAAGAATGTCTTCATATTTGGTTTCCAGAGCAATTTCACTTTGTATCGCTTATTTTGATATGTTATTCCGGATTCAAATTCACTCATTATATCTTTCTCAGTGGTTTCTATGTCAGCCTCGATACCCAGATTTTCTAAATCCCAAAATTTCTTCAGTTGATCAGAAATATTGGATTCGTTTAACATGACACTCATCGCAAACGTTTCATTTAAGTTCGTGTTTCGGCCTTGTAAACACCACCCGAATATTGTTTCAACTGCAACGAGGGTTTTGTTTGGGAGTGAAATTCGACCAGTGACAATATTATAATAGTAATCTGCACCTATTAGTATTGATATTTCTTTATTTTTAAATTCATAACAGTCCGCAAGTTGTACATTTTTTAAACGTCTAAATTGTTTCTCAATATTTTTATCAGGAGTCGGTAAATGTGTACCCGAAATATGTTCTGTCTCCAGTGCTTCAGTTTCTATGCATAAATCTGAATCATCTCTATTCTTTAATTTAAGTTTAACTACATTAAATGATTTTGTTTCCGTTTCTTTAGCACCAAATGTGCAAATGGAAAGGCTCTCCTTCCTAACAACTGGAAAGTTAAACCTTTTCGAAATAGCTGACAAAACAAAGGAACGGAACTTACGGAACAGACGTTATGCGCATGCTCACGTACAAATCGAAATATGCTTTCGCTTCAAAGCCTGCCAATGATCGGCCGGCTATTATCCGCCAATTTGTGTAGATTTTCGTTAGTAATTTTTCGTTCGCAATTTCCGTATTCAGTGTAAACAATGAAAACTGAACTTTTTTTTTTATTTCCGTGAACAAACTATGCTCAGTTTTCGGGCCATCGCAGCATAGAACAATCGTTTTTCGAATCTTAGGAAAGCATTTGAGAGAAGAAAGTAGTCGTAAATTCAGTTGCACTAAAATGAAAATGGTAACTGATATGAAACTTTACAGCTGTGAAGAAAAGATGTCACTGGACTGTATTAAATTTTAGGAGGGTTACAATTAGGAATTTCTGAAATGAACGTAACAGACTTAAAGGTTGAAATCTTATAGTTTAACTTGAAAATAAATCAAAATTCCAGTGTAATAAAAATGAATGTTTTACTGAAAACTTAAAATATTCTACCTTAAAATTTATGTTATTGATTTTGAATATTACATTTTCTTTTGTTCGCGAATAAAAACAGTTTCTTCTGATAGTGCAAATAAGTGATTAGACTGAATACAACTTATTAAGTGACTACATTTCTCTGAAATCAGATTATAAATTAACATTAGGGTATACTGATTTCCTGAACACCAAGACGAAGAGGCTGGTTGTATATTTGATTTTTATGGTTTTCTCGATGTGTAAAGTGAATAGGAACCAGTTTCCCTCAGGAAGCCCTCCCTTCCCTTAGGGACATAGGCCTTGCTATATGAAATCAACCTAACCTAAAATAATAATTTTATTGAGGTTTTTAACGCTTTCAAATATAAAAAAAGATCTACAAATTTGAGAGTCTTTTCTTTAATAATTACAGCCATATTTATTTAGATTTTGTTATAATTATTTGATTATTTTCCATTCATAGATAACTTACTGCTTATGTAGATTATGAAAAATTTTTTAATTTAAAAATGTACTGTGCGATAAAAGATATTACATTGGAAGAAGTTTGCAATTTTAATTGAACATAATAAAATGTGCGAGTGCTAACTAAGGGAAGGGAGACCTTAATTAAGTGTATTCTAATGGATTAGGATTATTTGATTATGGCAAAGCACTTTAAGAATATATGCTTTAAGAGGGATGCCTTCATGTAAGGCTTTGTAAAGCAAACTGGCTCATATTCTGTTTACAAATGGGGAAAGCTGCAGAAACTTTTATGTAACCAACTCATTCATTTGAGCCCTTTCAATGTTGCCATCCTCTTTAACCAGACAACATGATGCCAAAATTATTTTGGCACATTTTCAAGTCTGTTAGTGTAATGTGCTTCTTCAGCTATTGAATACAGGATTGCTATAAGCATCTTAGAATTTTGGCTCCCAGTTTTAAATGTAGTAGTAATTTTGCAATATTAGTTTTAGAAACAGTTCACTCATTCATTTCTGTTCTGTAAAGCAACTGCAGTAAAAGTCTGATAGTCCAGCATCAGGGGTTTTATGCTCTCATTAGTATGGCACTCTTATGACATTTCTGCCATAAGATGGCACTATAGTGGGTAATGCTTAATAAAATCACTGCTTTATAAAATCAACTGCTTATTAAAATCAAAACCCAAGGAATGAATTCAAATGAATACAATATGATTATAATATAACCACTTAATAAAATGAATGCTACTGCTTACAAAAATCAAATTTCTTTTGAAATTGTAAAATCAAAACCCTAAGTTCATGCTTCAAGTTCAGTGATTTTATTCAAATTCGATTCACTTTCACATGTGCAGGTGGTGCAAATGCTAGAATTTTCTTATCCGAAATTGTCAAAAACCCGAAGTCTGTGTCTCAAGGTCAGTGATTTCATTCAAGATCAATTTGCTTTTACACATGGAGGTACAAATGCTAATTTTTTTTTTATCTGGACCAATCATGGGTGGGGGTGGGTTACAAGAGGTTTGCTAGAACTGTCTCTCAGAACAGTTGGAGGGGGAAGGGGAAACAAAAAAAAAGTGAGTGAATCTGAATGAGTAGTGAGGAAGAATCTGTATATATATATATATTTTTTCTTTACATACTCACAGTTCATTCAGTTCGCCCATCAACATGTTCTTTGGTCACGCCTCAAAATGTGATTTAGGATGGTTTCGAAATTTGATAAAATTATTGATAAGAAATGAAACGGAAATATGAATTCTGGCCAACTGATAAAATTGCAATTTTAACAATTCACCAGAAGCTGAATAATATTAATCCAACCTATGTATTAAATTATTCAAAAATTTAAATGCAAATATAGGTAATCTTTTATGCAATATTTTTCAAAATTCTGATTGCAGTGTCAAAGACATTCAAACTAAATTCAATACAAAAGAATGTAATTTTAAGGCTACTGTTGCTTGAAACATATAAGCAATACAATGTAACAAAAGGCGTGGTGAAAATTGTAACCAAATGCCCTTAAGCAAAGTTCTTTAAAAATAAGATGTCGGTATTGATAATCCAAACCAATCGTTCTGAGACACTGAAAACAGCTGAAAGTCTTCCTTTGAACTATTTATTAATTAAATAATCAGAAAATGAAATTATAAAACGTTATTTACAAATGCCAAGAACTCTTAATGCTATTAGTTCTACACTTTATACACTGGCAAAACTGTGACTTCAATAAGTAAAAACTGTTGAAATATATTTAAGCTAAGAATAAATTTATTTACCACAGTCAAACCTCTACTTAACAAAATCACAAAATCCCGCAAAAAGTTTCACTAAATGGAGGTTATGAAAAAATATGATTTAAGATGATAATTTTTTTTTTAATTTTAAATGTAAATGAAATATAAATGCAAAATTACATACATTAATGTATCTTCCATCAATGTATGAAAATTACAAATATTCATTTCTAAAAATAATCAGTTACTTTACTTTGTTTTGATTGTAAGAAATAGTATTTCATGTCATAATACATCTCACATCTTTGTAATGCATGGAAAACATCTTTTGGCTCCCTTTCTTCAAATTGAAAACTAAGTTATAAAGTATCAAAGACATTTAAAATATATTTTGTAATACATTGAATTTTATGGCATAATAACAAAGTTAGATTTAAAAAAATAAGTCTCATTCTTTTTGTAAAAATATTTAATAGCTGAAGTTTTAAAAAACAAAATTGGTTATACATTTATTTTAAATAATAACTTCTCGACATTCAAGTAGTATAAAACTATCTTTATAATATTATAATGTTATAGTAGTCTTGGTTATATAAATTCAAAAATGATGCCTTCATAATGAAACGTCTAATCATATTTGCTTTTTTAAGCATGCAGAGGTTTGGTTAGTACTTCTAAATAGTAGAACGGACTAAAAAAACTTCTTAAATAGTAGAATTTTTAGTCATTAAGTTAGTCATTTAATTTTTAGTGATTGCCACTTAGACAGAAGTCAGCAGCAATATTGTGGGTGACTTTACAACTGCTCCTCTTGAGAGAATGTTTCTCAAGAATAAAAATTAAAATCTTCCATCAGCAGATGAAAAAAAATATATGTTTACTCTTGTTACATTCAGTTTGGAGTTTATGTGATTACGGCAAAGCTCACGAGGGCTATCTGCCTAAGGGGAGGAATGCCTTCGTGGAGGACTTTCTAAGGAAAACTGGCTTATATACACATTACACAAGAAGAAAACCCCATGCAGCCAGCCCGTTCACGGGATTAGAACCTTGGTCCGAACTACCAGTGTTCAGCGATTTTACCGCTCGACCGCTGGTGGGCCTTGTTACATTCAGAGAAAATTTTAATACAGTGAAGTATCAAGATATTTTTAGTACATTTTGTAAAAATATTACTAAAGGAGGACCTGTTCAAGATTCTTAGTACATTCACATCTGAAAATAATACGAATTCGTGTAAGTGCATTGGTATTTGTACTGATGGGAGCTCGCTCCATGTCTGGTTACTATGCAGGATTACAAGCACTTATTTTTAAGAACATCATGAAACAGCTGAACAATACAGTTTTGAATGACTCAAACTCAGCCTGGATAAAAACTAGAATTAGTTTGCATTTTTCTTCCTTACCTTCTGTTACTATAACACAATCAATCAATTACATTCCAGTGATGTTTGAATAGCTGTTGTTTATACCGAGACAAATTATAATGCACGACTGGATGAAGAGATTGTGTACCTGTTTCTCAGTATATTTGTGTACATTATACTCAGACAATATTTTGAGTATAATGCGCAGAAATTTTGACATAGTTTCTGCATATTTCAGGATGTCTTGCTCAGTAAGGATTGGAATGAATTTTCTAATCTTGTTCTCATCTACTGAAGTTCTTCCAAGATGTCAGTTACAACTCTGCTTTAAAAAAATGGCATATACATAAATACTGAGTACTGAAGTTTCATGTTAATAGTTGCAATGTAATTAAATGTTAGGAAAAAAAAGGGTTTCGAAGTATTTCTTTGCTAGTGAGATTTAATGGTTGAAATCTCAGAATAACAAATTTAGTTGCATAATTTCTTTTTTAATAATAATTTTTCTTACTGCTTCCTTTATAATATTGTAACACTGTAGTAGTGTTGGTTATATAAATTTTAAAAAAATATGCCCTTCTATTAAAATGCCATAACATTTATTAGAAGTTCAAACAACAGAATAGAATGTGTAATACTTCAGCTGGAAGAATAAAAATGATAAAAGACAAAATTGTGCTCATCTGACACCAGTGCAAACAATGGTTAAACAATGAAAAACAATCAAACATAATATGTCCTGTTAAGCTCATTAATAAAAATATCTAAGTCCAAGCAACTCTGTGTGTTCAAAGTGATTTCTTCACTCAGTTTTCAAATATGATAAGATGTATTTTAATATGTATTTAATAATTAAATTAGTGGTAATTTTCGCAATTTTTGCAGTCTTAATTGCAGAAAATCGACGCTGTATGTCAATTTTTTTATTAGCTGGTATAAGACTATTGTTGATAGAAAGTAAAGGCATTACTCTTCTGTTAGCTGATACAGCATCTAATCTACAGTTAATTACATTAATGCTTGTAATAACCGTGTCTAGTTCTTCTGCTGTGATTTCAGGTGACTGGCATCTTGATAACAAACTCTGCAGTTTAGAAAAAGTAAGAGCCTTTTTTTGATCGAGATCAGAAATGACATTTTGTTTTAGCTCACCACTTATAGCTGCATGTTCTTCATTGCGATTAATGTCTTCTTCATCTATGTCAATGGTGAGGTCATCATTACTGTTTGTAAAGCTTCCAGGTTGTTTGTTTAAATCATGACAGTTGAAATGCTGTACAACAAAGTGTATATGTTTTGCAAATAACGAATCTTATCGAATAATCGTGACAAGTGCAGGAAAACTTGTGAATGCATATATTACAATCGTTGCAGCGTATTTCACAACTGCACTCTTTTTCGTATGTCACACTGCATGGTTCCAAATAGGATTTGGATGTATTAACTTTGCTTGAAAAAACAATTCAAGCTTTTTTAGGTTCCATTTCGATGCCCGATATTTCCGATAGTGTTTTCGCAACATCATGACGTTTTCGTATCTCTGAAAGTTGAGATGTTAGTTTAGAACGTTCCAATGTTTATTATTCGACCAATCAATTTTTTTGCGATAGTTTTCAGAACAATACCTAAAGATTTATCTAATCTTTTAATAACTTTTCCGTCTGCTTCTTCATACTTTATTTCCCGATGCCATCTTTCAACTTTCATATTAGTATTTATCTGAGAACCTACACGATAGCAATATGCCCATTGCTCCACTCGATTTATATAATAATTTTGAAAATATTCTCCAAAAGCTTGTATCTTTTCAAATGCTATAAGATTTTCAATAAATACCTCAATGCTGTGTAAATGTTTCCAACTCAGTTTCTTGCAAGATTGTCATCAAATTATTCTTAACAACATTTCTTTCTTCTTTATTTTGTATTTTGGCATTTAAATTCATATTCCAGGCTCGTATAACATGCCATGAACACAATAAGCGCGTTTCTACTTCTCCAAAGACATTTGCAAATGCATTATAAAATGCGGGATCGTCGTCTGACATAAATACTAATGGTTTGAAATTGCATCTTTTTTTTATTTGCATAAAAAACACATAAAATGTTTCAGCTGTTGTTTTAGAGGAATACATGATAGCAACTGGAAATCCTTCATGATTAGCATCATTTACCATCAGAGTTGTTAGCTGATATCCATACTGGTTTGTACCATGTGTGGAATCAATCATTATTATATTCTCCCCATATAATTGCAATAATTTTAATTGGGCATGATTCATAATGGCCAATAAAAAATCCTCTTTTTTAATTAAAGGGTGTGATGATTGATTCATCAACTGGTTGATTCAACTGGATTCATCAACTGATGATTGATTCATCAACCAATGATTCATCAACTGGTTTATAAACCAAAATAGAATTTTCATCTTCCTTTAGCATTTGACGAACACGTATGTCAACTGACATAGCATCATTCTGATGGAAAACATCATCTTCATTTATTTTATAGTCTCGGCATATGTTGTGTAGATCTTTTCGATGAGTTAAACTCAAACGCTTAGTTGGTGAATAAGTTTTCCTCAGACTATTCAAAACATGTGATTTAGGCACACCAAGATTCATATGACCTGCTAATTCCACTTTCTCATTTTGAGAAAGTGGTAGTCGTGCAACCTCACATTTATGTCCAACATGAACCGACTGGTAGTGTACCTGGATTTCAGTAACATCCAGAACAGTTTTTTTTATATGCTGTAATATATGCAGGACAGGTTTATCCTATTTTCTGTGAACCAATATTCTTCACTCTGCGCATCCTGTCCTTCTTTGGTTCAAAAACTTCTGTGACAATAAAATCTCATGCAAATTTTCCCATCAGCAAGCTGCTGGTCCCCAGATTTTTTAGAAAAATGAGATTGCGTTTCCCTTTCAATTTCAGCTTTCCATAGTTCAAAATCTTCAACAGAATGAAATATATTTTCTTGGAATGACAAAGTAATATCAGGATGATGTGATTTGAAGTGGGAATGCAGATCTCTCATGTAAAAAAACTTTTGATTACAAATGCTACACACTAAAGTCTGTTTATTGTCCTTATATTCACCCTTATTAGATGGATGAAAATTTCTTCCATGCTCATGAAGGTTTTTTCTTGCTTTGAAGGCAAACTGGCAATGTGAGCATTTATTTTCAGATGTACTGTTGTGTAGCAACTGCATGTGGGTTCATTCATATTATCAAAAGTCTCTAACCAAACTCTGCATTTCGTTCGGCTCTTGAGTTCATCTAGAACTAGAGAAGAATGAAACTTTCTTACATGCTTATATAGATTTTTCCGAGCACTAAAAGTGTGCTGGCATTCTGGGCATGATATAAAATTTGTAGACATAATTTATTCTATTAGTGAAAAAGAATGAAGAGTTTCGAAAAGAACTTTTCTCCCCTCGTAAACGAAATACGATAAAAAAATATTATAGAAATTATAATGAAAAAGGCTGATGAGTTCTGAAAAGAACTTTTTTATTATTGTTGTTACACATTTGACAGTAGCTAGGAGATGAAATACGAAATGCTGGCGAGAAATACAGTAGGTTTACCATCACTTGTTGGCGATAGAAAGAAATGACGCATGCGCAGTTCATTTAAACATTTTACTCGTAAGGAGCCGTTTCACGGCCATTCTGATTTGAGACGCTAGTGGTGACTGTTCTCTCATGTATTCCAAGAAACGATTGCTTCCCTCGAAGAAAGGAAAAACAAGTAAAAATAACAACACACATTCCAAGAGGAGTGCCAGACAGGAGGACTCTAGAAGGATGATTCATTAACATGAAATATTTCCGGTCAGGATTGTTGATTTTCGAGGCATGGGGTGACTCTGTGCCCCGCGCGATCTCTCCCCGGTTAAAATCCCATTAGATAGAAGTCAGAACTTTTTACTTTATTTTTGAGAGAAGAAATTTACATAATAAAATTAAAGTTTTAAAATGTAAAATGGAAAATACAAACGTAGAAATTAGAAACATACTTACATTATTTTTACCAAATATAACAACTATATATTTTTGTTTCCAGTTTTCACTTTACAATATTAAGTGAACCTATCGTGACTCGTGATGGATTGCATATATGTATTAGCATAAAATAAATCGGTTGCACAGTGCACAATGCACAAGCACTGTCCAACGTTGAAAAAAATGTGTTTGCTGCCAGTTGCGTACAATGAATAGCAAATCAAATACGTTTAAAATTAATTTTTACATAAACCCGTCAAACCCTAATAAAATCATTTCTTTCCTATTTACGTTAAATTGGTTTGGATTAATTATTTTGTTATGGCAAAATATAGTTATGGTTTTATGTGGGGGAGGGGAGGGTAGATTATAAAGGAGAACGATCTTCTAAGGCAGGACTTCTTAAACTTTTTTCTGTCGCGAGCCCTTTTTATCACTGAGACTCTTTCGCGACCCCAGGACCCCATAATATTTCCGAAAATTTTGTGGTCTTGCGCAAATCTGACACACGTGTGAGTGAAACTGTCAATTTTTTCACTTCTACTGTAACATACTATTGCAATTTTAGGTCATTAACTTTGATTTCTAATTTTAAGACATAGAAAAATGTGAAAATTTTAAATAAGTAACAGACGAAATGACAGCACCACGTGCAAAGCAAGTAAAATAGACGTTTATACAAGTATTATAAAAAGAATGCGTCGAAACATTTCCTTTTTTTCCTTTGTTTGTATTGTATTATCTTTATCTACTTTCAGGTACATTGTGTAAAAATATTAGGTAATTGTATAATAAGTTAAAGAAATATCAAAACTGCTAAAATTTTTGGCGATCCTCTGCTTCAGGTCCCGCGACCCACAGTTTGAGAAACTCTGTTCTAAGATAAACTTGTTCGTGTTTATCTTAAAGGGAGAAAGACCATAAGAATTTCCATGTAGCAATCTGGTTCCCGAGGGCTTGAGCCCAAATCGAATTACCAGTATTCGGCGAGCTTCTCGCTCAGCCACTGGAGAGCCCAGATCGGTATATAATCAGAAATAATACTCTGAAACTATAAATAATTATGTAAAATATTAATTTCTCTTTTCCCTCTGATAATGTAACTGCGATTTCAAAAACGATCATTCGCATTTAAATACATTATTTCTGAAAACAAAAGCGTTATATAACCAGCTTAATAAAATAAATTGAAATAGAAAATTTTAGTTGAACGCTTATTGTGATAGTGAATTAAAATTATTATTGGATAAAACTGCTTTTGGTAATACGCAAAGGGTGTGAATTTTTATCGTAACGTATAAAAAATCAGCATGTAAAGCAGGTAATTTCTTAAGTTTTACTTTTCAGCTTTAAAAATGGGCAGTGTTTTGTACAAAAATGCAAATGCATTACAAAAATATGTAAGTTTCTGAAACGTTTACTCTGACAATTTCCTTAAGAAAGTCCTCCATGACGGCATTCCTCTTTTTAGACAGTTATCTGTCATGAGCTAATGTCATAAAATCATCATTTCTGTGACAGTTATTTCTTTATTACGGTAAACAAATGTAATGACAATAATATAACAATAAGTTTGACCGTCTGGATAAAGTCCTGAGTAATCAGAAATTTAAAAAAAAATATTTTTAAAACTAATAATATCGCACTTCTTTAAACACTTCTAATGAATTCAAGTCATTTGTGAAAAAATGAAATTCTCAGATCACATATCGATGTATCGAATATATTCAAATTTCCTCTGATTGATGTCTTATGAAACGCCGTGTCAAAGCAAAGTGGCTCATCAGTTGTGGAATTAACTGTTTATTTTTTAATTACCTGCTTGCTTTTTATGACGAGCAATTTTTGTTGTGAAATTTCACTTCATGAATAGGAAAACTGCGTCATTAGCGAGGCTACACCTAATGAGGCTCTATAGGTGCCAAAAAATTAATTTAAATAAGTTGTTTCCATGGTGTTAATATTATATCTAAAGCCCCTACAAACACCTTCTATTATGATGCGAAAATATTTTTGTCTGGCGATTACTTTTACATTCTGAAATGGCGGTCCACTAGATTAGACTTCTTTGTAAGAGACACAACTTACACATACGCAAGGAACGACCAAGGCTTCTAAAGTAGTCGTCGAATGTAAGCTTCATCTTTTAATTTCAGGCCTCACCAATAGTTGCATGGTTAGGAGCGCTTTTTGTTTCTTTCAGATTTAAAAAAAAAAGTATTATAAATGTGCAAATTTATATTTAATGCAGTAGATACTAAACTGAAACGATAAAAACATAACATTCAAACGCGTGATGTACATTTTTCTTTAAATAACAACAAATTAAAACTGTTGAATATGCTATTTCACAAAATACTTTGTATGGGAATGTAGTACATATTATTCGCATCAATACCATTAACCAGTGACATCTGCTACATTCAAAATATTAGGGGCCTCTAATTTTGCAAATCGAGTTGTTCTCAAAACCTGTGCATTTAATTATCATTTTCCAAGTTTCACCTAGAAGAAAAGTAAACTCACAAATGGCCAAGTTTTGCAAAGATTTAAGAAAATTTGCTCAGGCAATTAGATTCCTGTTTTAGTCCGTACAAATGGTACCTTAGAGCTATTGTCTGTTTCAAAAGCTGTCAGTCATCATGCCAGTAAGAGTTATTATTTTTAATATTTCAAGTAAATTAACAAGGATTTTCTATTTCAACTATGCTTATTTACAAAACATAAACAAATAACTGTGATTGCTTTTGCTCTGTATTCGAAGAAGCGTATTCCTTGGATGTACAAATTGTAACTTTTCTACACCTCACTTTTTCAGGTAATAAACAAAGCTTTCTTTTCAGGTTTTCAATTTTTTTCTCAGTTAGAATCAAAAACAGATTTTAATAGTAGTAAACTGAAAATAAAAGAAGAGACATACCGCTGTTTACAATAGCGTAAAAATAATGCACTAATTTGAATATATAGAACTAGGGATTTTTCGTGACTCATAACCGATACAATCTCCTAATGGTAATGGTTTAAAACATGGCCAAGGACTCCACCAAGGCTCTTCTCCGATGAATATCCCATGATTATTCATGAGCCCCAGAGTGTCCGCTGTGTCAGAAATAGACTTCTTGAGCAAAGGGCAAAATGGGAGAGGAGATATAGAAAGAGTAGATCCGAGTGAATGAAATTCCAGAAAGAAAAAACTGAAACGAATGAATAGGAAGATCACCATGGCGGCTAAGGGATCTTAAAAGGTGTAGATCCGAAAGTTTTCTCAAGAGGATGGTGGAAGAGAAAGATGGGTAAGAGACAGAAATTGTATCTGGTATTCGAATCGATAAGGATCAACGCTGCATGGGTTTAGCCTTTCGGGAAATTTTATGGACACGTGTAACTGAACGGAAAACTGTTAATACGATTGCATGGAACGGAAAACTGTTAATACGATTAATATTATGGAAAATGTAATGTTGTAGACGTAGACTTAAGTGTAAATATATGCATTCTATCGTTTTAATTATGGCTCTGAGGAGAGCCTTAGATCCCATAAAGGAATCTTTTGTTCCTGCAAAGGGCCTTTATTTTATATAATACGAAATTAAATTTCTGGATATGCAGAATGTAATGTTGTAGAAATAGACTTTAGTGTAAATATATGCATTCTATTATTTTAATTATGGCTCTGAGGAGAGCCTTAGATCCCATAAAGAAATATTTTGGTCCTTCAAAGGGCCTTTATTTTATATAATATACAATTAACTTTGTGGACATGCATCTCTAATTATTTTTAATAACTCTGTAAATGTGTCTTTATCTGAAAGCTGACATTTTCTCCGAAATAAAAATTCTGATATATAATTTTCGAGTGATGCTTTGCATATCCCTCCTCTTGTTAATTTTGTCTTCAGTGGTCGCCAGTTTGATTCGATTGATTGTGTGTTAGCTCCTGTAACCGGATCTACAAAGTTCCTAGAATGGTTAACTGTCATATGGCTATATCCCATGCTAAATAGCCTGCTATATGCCCGCCATTGGTCTGTCATTATGGTTGATGCCACGGCGACGTGTTTTAGAATCAGTGGGATCAAAGCATCCGCAGATCTTGAATTGTTTAGACATATCTTATTCGAAAATCTTTAGTCTAACAGTCGAACATACCCAAAATCCACGTTCCTCTAACAACACGACCTACGGGATATTTCTGCCGACCAATCAAAGACTCATCTATCTCCACAATGTGACCAAAACCTCCAATTATCCCTTCTTCTTGCTCTTGTTGAATATTAAATGTATGAATCAGGGAACGGCAGCGAGAATACCACTGTGCGATTGTCTCTTTAGACGTAGTTAAATCATTCAGAGATGTTTCACGAATTGCTTGAGCATAATTAAAGTCTTGCGCAAAACAATAAGTCAAAGCTATAATTTTTTCCGGTGGCATCCTTGACATCTTGAACCAAGTTCCAGCGGCTCTGGCTATATTTTCTTGCTTCCCTGAAACATGCTTTCTTTGGCATCGAAATTGGCCGAAACCGCTCCTTTTAATATCAAGCGACATCTCATGGCCTTCAGAGCATAACTTATTTCTGGAAATCAAGCCCTGCTCTTCGCACCACCTCAAACAAGACTCTCTGTCAACCAAAACCTCCTTAGCTAATTGAAAAAAATTCAAAAATGGCATTTTAATACAATGTTGCAAAGCAAGCACTGAGCAGCAAAAATGAAAAAGCACTACTTGATAAGAACGTAGAATGAATGTTCGTATGGGTAGGATGAAATTATATTTAAAGCTGCCGAATGAGGGGGAATCTGTCTTTATTGTTTCTAAATAAGCCAATTCTGTAAACCAATCGTAGCGCTAATCGAAGCCAGAGGAGGGTAACTTTTGTTATAGCCCTGGGAAATAACTGAAAATAGTAATAGGGAAACGCAGTAGGTATAGTAATGTTTCCCCTTGTCTGCCCTTCACCCCTTCGTTCTTAAAAAATGTTATTAATTCTCTGCAATGGAAGGAACTTAATTTAGGAACAACCGAAAACTGAGCTTTGAGAAAAGCATATTTAAGCAACAATAAAACAACGGGCAAAAGTATCATCGTATGGGTATCCATGGGTGGGGTGGCTAGAGCGGACGTGGTCAGAGCGGACACATAAGATTTCGTGGTCAGAGCGGACACATTTTTTCCTCATCATGGAACACATAAAGGGTGCAGATAAATAAGTACATAAAAATCACAAATATAGTTCTCCTCAGAGGCTCACTTTTGTGAGTACGGGTGTGGCGATCCCGAGGTACCCTAGCTCTTCAGGGGATCATCTTGGTGAGACGGGTGTCACGATCCTGGAGCCCCAGTGATTTGTCCTCTTTTCCGTCTCCTCTCCTCTCCTCTGAACTGTAACTTCTGTCTTTCTTTTCTCCCTCGTGGTTTTCCACTTCGGAGGTTGGGGCTCGTTATGAGCAACTGGAACAGTCCTTGTTTCTAGTTTGCATGTGGCGAGAAAACCGCCTGCGCGTTTGCCGTGCGCAGCGACCCGTGTCGTTGGAAAGGAGGATCCTGGTAGTTGAGGGGCGAGGTACTGTCCCCAACACACTGCTTTGGCCTCTGCTTCAGCTAGACGGGGGGCACTTCGTTGTCCTCACGAGTGTCAATCGGCTGGTCTCCCGATCCTGTGTCGGCGGCTTGGGGATAAGCTCTCGGGAGTTCCTGCTTTCGGGAAAGCTGACTGTGGGGCTTCCGATTGCGTATAGACACGGTTAACCCTGGCGCAGGAATCTGCGTCCCCTTGTTGGACTCCGTGGTGGGTGGGGCTGCCGGGTCCGAATCTTAACTTCTTTTCAATATGGCATCCTCAAATTTAACAAACACAAATGAACATAATTACGCGTCAAAAAGAATAAAAACAATTGTAAATGCAAATCCAGATGTAACTTCAGCAACTCCAC
>KK112505.1:752847-783346 GCA_000611955.2 Stegodyphus mimosarum | reverse complement strand
TCTTTCCCCCAAATTTCGAGCAACTCCGAAACATTTGCTATTTTGTTTACGTAAAAAACTCGCACAGCGCTGAGTGTATTTAAACACTGCTTTCGCGTTTGCGCTCAAAACTCCCTTTCTCGCATTCCTTTTATCATTATTATACATTCTGTTTCTTATTATTTCAAGATAAAAGTGAAAAAATTTCAAGAAACATCGAAAAATTTTCTATTCTGTTTACTTGCAAAACTCACTGAATGCAGAATGTAAACAAACATTTCTATCACGTTTGTGCTAAAACCTGACGTCAGGAAATGAATGCATCATTAATTTACACGATAGTTTAGAGAATTAAATCAGCTAAATAACATATGCAAAAACTTTGCTTAGCTCTTCAAGCCATCGAGGTTATTTTAAAATTTACAGATGAAGAGAAATTCGGATGACTTAGCAACGACGACGATAGCCGAGCGGGGAAAGGCGTCGTGCCACGGACCAGAGCATCGCGAGTTCTGTGCTCGGTGGTGTTTCTCATTTTTGGCCAGTATTTCTTGGGCTTCGAACATAGCCGCTTTAAAGTTTATTTTACCAGCCAGTTCTTAGTAAGCTTTTGTTATCCAAATATTATTTTGAAGTCTGATATAAAATATAATTTTTACATTAAATTTAAATAATGACGTCAAATGCGTGAGAGAATTTATACTTTGAATCAAAGTATTTTATACAAAGTATTACAGAATAATTTTTATTCATCTTCTGGTTTAAAAACATATTGCTATATATAACTAATGTTAGCAGACTTCCGGCATTTTCCAGGATAGTCCTCCGTTCGTAACTATGCGTGGAGCTGTGGCCTGAATAAAAACGTGGATTTTTAAAGGAGGGGGTATGCAGATTGAAGAAATTGTTAATTTATGAAGAAGAAAGAGAAACTTTTGAATGGTATTATTGGAATTCGGGTAGTTTAGAAAAAAATCAGGTTAATTTTTGAAATCATAGTAGATAATTTTATTGATATACCTTGGCATAGTGTACATCTTTACGACAGACTTACTGAAGAACACAATTTGCTCTTCAATATTTGGAATATTTTTGTTAATCGAGTTTTCCGCTATTTTTTTATATCAACTTTTCATTAAATGCGGAAATTTAATAACTAGGTATACGTAACTTTTATGGAGATTAAATTAAAAGTTTACGAGAATTAGCGATTAAGTTTAAAAACATTAAGTATTTCTGAATGAAAATTGATTTTTGATTTGAAGCCGTTGATGATTTGAGAAAATGTTTGTCACATGTTGTTGCCATTTTTATTGAATATCAGGAGAACAATTCGGGGATCAGTTTCTTAAAAGAATGCTTTGAAATGAAATTTTATCTCGTAAAATGCAGATTCAAGTAGCTTCCGTTTCTACATTTTATCCAAAAATTATGAAACTGATTTAGAATTTAGAAAGTTCAAACTAGAGATTCCTTAACATCTTATGGCGTCAATTACATGATTTAAAGAATTCTCTTGACCATCAAGGGGCTAGTTGGTTTGGAGATAAAACCGAATTCATTTTAACAAACGAAGAAACCGACTTGGATCAGAAGCAAAACATTATATTGATAATAGCTGTGAGGAAAAGTTGAAATAATTTGGATCTGCACATACCATTTAACTTAACACAAAATGAATCCTGTAAGCATATTTGTTGATTACATTGTCCACCTGCAACGGCGGGGATTCCTACATCAACTGTGAAATCAAGTGCTTAATTTGAATGCTTCTCTAAAATACAATTTTTAAAGAGATTTCTAGATATGAACTACTTGATGGATAGGAGCATCTTCATAAGCCTCTTCTTACAGTGGTCAATGAGGACCGTGCCGTATAGATTCCTAAAGCAAGAATATTAAATTACAAAATCGTCGCAAAGGTGCAGTTCAAAGCCTTCATAGTCCTGTTAACGTGGATGCTGAGAGATGTTTTAGTAGCTATAAATAATATCGTAGAAGACAAAGACTAAAGGAAGAGATTTTTAAGGCTAAAACGATGTTAGTTTTGAGTTATACTTTTCAATATAATCGCATTAATTTATTTGATAACTGTTAAGTTCGAAATCAAGTGATTTGTATTTCATATTTGTTTATTCATTTTTGCGAAATTTCCTTTTTTAATGTTAAATTTAAGTATTTATGTTGCTTTAGTTTAAATGCTAAAGCTTAAAGCTTTCTTAACACTGAAATTAATCTTTTTAAGTGGTATTCCTGTATTAACCTTTTCAAAGTATGGTAATTCTATCTGTTATATAAGGTTCCTTGGTATTTGTCAACAAAAGAAATAACTATACTTTTAAACAGCAAACTCAGTAAAATTTAATCGCAAAAGCATTTTTGTATTAGTTATTTACTGAAGTAACCTCTAAATCATAGGTGAACATTTTTTTACAGCAGGCCAACTGTAAATTAAAAACTTTTGTGTGGGCCTGATGTAAGAAACATATTAAAATATCGACATTAAATGATAAACACAAATTACCTATTTATTTCCAAAATAAGCAAAATGGCGTTATAAAATAACACAAACAAAGCATATAATGCAAATACTGTAAGAAATTAGCAAACGACAGTTACAATAATAAAATTCTTAAGTAAATTATAATGAGAAGCGTTAATTTTTACAGCTACCTGGTCTTCGCATAGAGCTTTCAAATCGTAAGCCATTTATCTTTAGTGGGTTGTCGCTTTTAATTATTTCATTATACAAAATAATTCCTAACAAATATAAGTACTTCCAAAAATTGTTATGATTTGCGTTACATGCGTAACTGTGGAAAGTTTTTGAAACTTGTGTAACTTTGATAGAACTGTTGGATATCGACATTCTGAAATTTATTTCGCAGATCATTGTTGTTTTGAAAGTCTATCAATTCCATTTGTAACTCACGGGAAACTGTTTCCAAGTCTATATTAAATGTTTAGGGAAAACATTAAAAGTAAGAATGGATTTTTCTGATGTAATTATTTTAATTCAAATTCAGTTATGAACAATTTGTGTATCTGCTAGGCATATTTTAGTGTTTTTGAAGGAGTTTTCTATCTCAAACACAAAAAGTGTTGTTTGACAATTGATATTTTTTATAAATTTTGAATATGCTTTGAAAAGCTTTAATTTTTATCAAATATGTTATGTGTAAACTGGATTTTACCTTGAAGTTCTATACTTAAGTTAATAAGACGCTGAATTATATCGACGAAAAAGACAAAATCACACATCCATTCTCTTAAGTTGAATCGGGGAAATGGATATTCTTTCATTTCCACAAACAACTGAACTGTGTCACGTATTTCTCGGCCACCAACCAATTAGTTTCTCCATTATTGCCTGCGATTAGCCAGCAAGAAAGAGACAGTCGGTTGAAGAATAGAGTTGTCTGCTATAAGATAGAGTTTTCACACCTGAGCTAGAATTTCATTTTCAGCCGGTGTGGCTTGTATAATTCTGGAAGATGTTAAGATAACTCCTGAGTTAAAAGCCTTTAAACTCATAGATTTTTTAAACTACGTCGAATTAATCATTTCGAATTTTCTTTACATGTAAGTTGTGCAAATAAGCAATAAAAGTGTTTAAAGAAGATTTATCTTAGATATGATATCTGCCATCCTGTCAAGCACGAAAAGTTGAATTTCATTTTTCAGTTTTAGTCTCTTTTTAGCATAGCTACCCTTGATTACCAACCTACTATTCGTTTATAAATTAGATCACCAAATTTATTTTCCAATCTTTTAAAAATTCTTTAAATTGGCAATGATTTAAAGCTAGAAATTTGAAGAAGTTTTATTACAAATATGTTAACAGTTGGCAGTTTTTGAGTACAGATTCTATTAATGAATTATGAATAGACTGACAAGGATTTCTCTCCTGTCGAGTGTTTTGATATCATTAAATAACATTCCCGTGCCTCCTACATTCATGCTTATCATTGCTCGTGCTCCATCAGTTGATACGCCGATAATCTTTTCCAGTGAAATTGATAAGTTATCCAATAACGATATTAGTTCATTGAACAGATTACTTGCAGTATAACATGAGGCATTTTCTGTCATTTGCATCAATGAACTCATTTCTTCATTTACATTAAAAATGGAATCGATTGCAAATATCGCTACTTAAGATGTGTCATTAAGGCCGCAGCTGTTCTTAAGCCCTAAGGAACACACTTTAAATTTTTCAGTGAGTTCATTTAAAGTTGCAGTAATGTTTTCGGACACATCTCCAGTTCTTGCAGATGTAAATCATGGCAATCTAATTTTCGAAATAATATCTTTTTTATCGGGAAAATCTGTTTCTACAACAGCAATTAAACATTCTTAATCACCTCTCAATCAGCAAATGGTTTCTTTTTTTTTTTTTTGGCTAAATTTTGACGAACAATATAACTAGTCTTCCCTGCCAAAAAACTTTAAGATTTAGATATATTTTGCCGTTGCTTTAAGCTTTTCTCGGGTTCAGGGAATTTATCTTTCCACATTTGACCTTCGATACTTTTATCGTGACAAAATGCCGTTTTATATAATATTCTTTTAACACGTATACTGAAATCGAAAATAAAAGACAAACAGCTTTGTCTTTTTTCATTCCTTCTACTATTTTCCCTTAACTTTTCGTTTGTTTCTTTTTTTCGAAGACATTTTTCTAACTGTAAAAATATGGCAAGTGTTTATTAAAAAAATCGTATGAAAATTAATCTTCTACCGACGTAATTAGTTTTTAAATTTATAAATATTGCCTGTCTTTATTACAATGACGCACTAACAAGTCCTAATAATAGTCAACATAAAATACAGACAAATATGTTCTATGATTTGCAAAAAAATATTTTGATTTAACTTTGAAAACTATAGCGAAACAATCATTTCTTGTTATTGCCAGTGACTATCGGTATAGACGATTAATGCCAATGACTATCAGTCCATGCATCCCTTGCATGCAAGCCGTTGCCTCGAACAAAACCAGCTTTGGTACGCACATACAGAAAAATGCTACATACTGTTCTCCTCGCAAACCAGTAGCTTCTTGTAATAGTTCACGGACTACATGGGATCATTGTCGATCAATGGGATCACTGATCATTGCTGGTGTTTCAAATCGAATTCTTGCGGAGAGTTTGCATAAAATATTTGTGAAGATTCAAGGAAATAAGATGGCTGACTTACTGAGAAGGACGATTAGCTTTTATGCTGAAATTTTGCATGGCTTTGAATTTACCGCTGGCGGGGCGAAAACTACAGCTGATAGAACATCCTCATCAAAGACAAGGCCTAAGCAGTATTTAGATGATGCAATCGGAGTCAGTAATGACATATTCTACAGCAGAAGGTTTAGGTTCTAACTTATGATTAGTCAGACTGTTATCAGCTACGTTGTGTGTGTTAAAGAATAAAATAATTTTTAAGCCTTGGTATTGTTAAAACTTCATTTTAATCATTTACCTGATTTACCCTTGTGCCGTACGGGCGCTGCTTTCGAAACGTTACTTTCCATACGCTGTACGGGCAATCTCATTTCTCTGTTGCTTTCACAGCTTTGTTCTTATCTCCTCTGTTTTTAATATCAAATTAGTAGTATAGATGGCAAAAATGTCCATTAAGTGGTAGTTCCTGCAATTTATTTTTTTCAATTGCGATTGGTTCAACAGTGCTCAATTGTTCCACGTTATCTGCCTGGGTCAGCGAATTTTTATCTTTCAGTGCTTAGCTTTTCGCATGTATTTTATTTGATAATCTTATTTATGTACAAGAGTTAAAACTTTTTTTAGCTTAAAATAAAGCTTATTCAGAATGTATGTAGCTAATGTCTTGAAATTCAGACTGTGATTCGTATAAAAACCTTAAATGTCTGTAATGAATCTGATAGCAGTGAAAGTTCTTTAGGTGACTTAATACTAGTATAAAAATACATGGCGGTAAAGATACGGAATTTATAATTTAGATCGGATACTTAGAGTTTGACTGAGTGAAAGTCATGCAGCAGTAAGAGGTAAAGGAAAGGTCTTTCTGGATAGATACCATCTTCATTAAGTTTGATAGGAAGACATCTTAGAGGTGATTGTACTTACAGAAAAATATAAACTAAGGCACGTAAGACTATGAGATGTGTATTTACTGAAGTAAAAAGAAAATAACAAAAGAATAAAAAAAAAGACTTGGCATTTTGATACGTATAGTGCCTCGTGGCTTATTGATGCTTGAAAAGAAAGAGGGGTAAGTAGATACTAGTGCTGTAATTATAATCGAACATAACTGTAAGGTAATTGCACTTTTTTTATATACACAGCCATAAATGTAACTTTCCTGTAAAGCGCTCATGTAGGAAGAAAAGATAACTTCCATGGAAACTATTGTTATTTTATTTGCAGGAAAAAGTTGTTCTTAAATGCTTAAAAATTCTATAAATGTTAAATTTAATACCATTTTCCTGCTTGCAAATCTAAAATGAACTTTACATATATAAAGCGAACAAAAAAAATGCATTAAAAAGGTGTGACTTTTTTGGATCGAATTTGAGAAAAAATGAAACAGTTCAGTAGTTAAACACCTGCCAGTGTTTCTTCTTTAAAAGCGGGAACCTGGACACCACGAATCGTAATCTGTGGAGCTTAAGCTTTAACCGGCGGCAAAAAAAACTGAGCCGGACTGCAGGTTGTTTTCACTCTTGCTCTAAATGTTCATTTTGTAATATCCTTCATTTCGGATCGAAAAATTCCAGTTCTACACTGATAAATAAATAAATAAAAATCTAAAAGTTTTCAGATTTTACGTTACGCCCAAAGGGGCATTTTTTTAAAATTTTGTGTGTTACCATCATTTACTAAATATCATATTCTTTGCACTTAAACCATAAAAGTCAGCTTAACAGCAATATCGCAATATAATTTTAAAGTGAGCATATCTTTAGAATTTCCGATACACATTGATCATAAGCCTTATCTTATTTGAGTGGTTTTCGACCGCTTTGGCCTTTACCGCTCTATGTTGCGTGTCCCTAGAAATAAAGAAAAAATGAAAAATCCAAAAATTTGGAAATTACTTGTACACCAGCTGTGCTGCATCTCCAATAGCAGAGTTGCAACTTTTAGCAAATATATAGCAATTTTATGGCATTTTGGTCGTATCTTTGAATCGCTGTGGCAGCAGCGTCCATCTGCAGTAAAGTCTCGGCGAGGTCTGGGTACCATAATGCTACGCGTCAAATATGAATAAGCCATTCAGAAAGTAACGTTTCAGTACACAGAATTAATGCAAAATTCTACACCCGCTTTGGTGTGTGCAAAGTCCAAAAATCCTGCTTTACCAGGAATAATAAAAAAATGAAGAGATAATGAAAGTAATAAAGTAGAAAATAACTATATACACTATTTACATGGATCACCACTTAGCATCGTGATGCATTGTCCTAGATCGCTTGAAACATAGACTTACTAAGTAGTCGTAATTTCTGGTATTTCTCACAGTCTCATTGTTGTGATTGTCATAGTTTTTAAAGAAATTATGATATAGCTTTCGTATTTCTCTCTAGAGCAACAATTTTAATATTGGTGTGAGTAACCGTGTTACGTACGAAATACGGAGAGTTTGTAATTATGCGTAAATGCTTATTTTGTAATTTTTGAAACAGCTGCTTGTTTGATCGTCCTGTAGCGGCCCAAGGATTGGCCTAATAGCCTGTAAGTAAATTATCCTTGTCGTATTTAGATGCAATTTTGAATTCCGCTCGATTAATGCATAAATGGCAATAAAGGCTTTGTTTCTGATATATTAAACGTGCGGTCTGAAGGTGAATTTCTCGTCCAGTAGGACTCCTAAATATTTATTTAGGAATTTGGAATTTTTCTTTAGCGCGAGTGGGAATTGCACAAAATGGCTGTATTATCCGCGTAACAAGCTAAAAGCAAGTATGGGATGGGAGGCATAGCTTTCATATACAAGTTGAAAAGGGTGGGCGAAATTATGCCACCTTGAGGCACTCCGGCATGAATAAATTTGTAGATAGATAGAACATTTTTGATTTTAACCTGGAAGGTTCTGCTAAGTAGTTTGCAATCATGACAATTAATTCAAGTGGAAATTGGTAGTTGATAAGTTTGATAAGGAGGCCAAAGTACCATTCCTTATCAAACGCTTTATCAATATCTAAGAAAAGAACTGCGACCGTTTATTTTCTACTTAAGGTGATTGCGATGTGTCCGACCAATCTTGTAACTTCCTGAACAGTGGAAAAATTGGGTCCGAAACCAAACTGATAATCCCTGAGAAGATTTTTACTTTCTATAAAATTTTTAATTCTAGTGATGATGACTCTTTCAAATGCTTTTGCAATGGCAGGGAGCAAGCTTGTAGGTCGATAGCTGCACGTGACAGTGCCATCCTTCCCTAGTATTTTAATAATCGAGATAATTTCATACTTCCAAATTACTGGAACATAACTTAATTTAAGACATGCATTGAAAATTTTGATGACTTAAACTATTCCTTTATTATTTAAGTTTATGAACGCTTTATATCCAATACCTTCGAAACCTGCAGCTTTCCTCAGGTTGAGCTGATTAATGATTTCTTTGACTTGCCTTGGAATGGTGGGAGTGCAGCTAAGATTCGGATTTAAAGTGTGAAAATCCGAGACATTGTTTATAATATTAGTATCATTTAGTTTGGGGAAATCATTCGTAGTGAACTGTTTTTTTATAGCCGCTTGCGAAGATGTTTTCTATTTTTCTATGTTATGAATGCTTCGGTTATTGAGAGTAACAGGGGTGATAATGTTTTCTTCTTTCTTTAACATTTTATTAATCCTCCATACCGTGTGGTCCGTATGCGAAAGACTGCTGACAATATTGTTCCATGCTTCGTCTGGGTAATTTGTCATCATTCTTCTGTGTTGCGGCGGTTGAAGTTACTATCTATCTTGCGGATAGTTGGTCCTCTGTGCTATTTTCTAAGTATGTTCTTTTGGCGAATTTTAACTCTTATATTATAAGGTAATGTGAAGTCTTCATTTCTTGTCTATTAGGCCTTATTAATGACTTTACGAATTTTGTTGTTAAGACTACTGATAGTACAGTCGATTTTTTCTGTAGAAATTTGCAGAGGTAGAGATGCTTTCTTTTATTGAGTTTTGAAATTTTTCCCAGTTCGCCTGTGTCTTTATGGGTGGCAATCCGTGACGCAAACAGTAAAGCGCACAGGCAAGTGGTCTGAGTATAAATCATTATCTACGTAAATATATGGCTTTTGTGAAACATTAAAGGTGAACATGATGTCTAGAATGTCCGTGTTTCTCTGATCCGATACACAGTCTCGCGCTCTGGAGATAAAAATGTTTTTCTTTCGTACGGTGTTGCCATTGCTAGTTGTTGAATAGTTGAGTCTGTTAATCAAAAAGTCGTTAAAGTGTTAAAAAATATGAAATCGATAATAAAACAAATTCCAAATTAGGACTTCCAGATGCTCATATTCGGTGGAGGGTTACGTTATTTAAATTTTGATGGCTCAAAGAAACATACATACATTTATGCAGATTCTTCAGTACTTAATTGCTTTAAATATAATACAGGGCTCTAATATTTGATGGCAACAATTTAAAAAGTGATTAGCCGTTTATAGTAAATCAACGTAAAATGCCAAAACGAAATTAATAGTACTCGTGGGCAAATTGCCCCTTCAGTCTAGGAAAAAAAAACTTAATGACCCATAATGATGCTGTAGAATTGACAGTATATTTCAGATTATATGGAGGAATAACCAGTATTTTTGTTATTTACATAGATAAGAACATCAATCGACAGTCTAATGGTGTAAGTACAAATATTCAGTATTCAACTCATGTCAAAACGTTGTTCGGAGGTTGATTTTTCAACAGTTAAAAAGAAAAGGAACACGAACTCAGCAAAAATTTCGAACGCTAAAGCAGTTTTAAGTATACCTCCACATGTTTTTTTAACTTTAGTCGCTGGAAATGTGAAATTGTGGCTGTGAAAATAAATTTCAGTCAGTGTTTATGCCGAGTGACGCGTGTTGGCGTAAGAGTTTATACAGATCAAGTAATTTCATGCCTACCGACGCATAAATTTTCTCAAATAAAGAAGATGTTTTTCTTTGTCATTTTCCCGGAAAGCCTTGCTTTCACAACTCTTAAGTTTTTATAGAAATGAGAACGTGAGAAAAAATAATTTGGCTTTTCTCCCTCTCGTTGTTGGTTATGCAAAAATGTAAAATAAGAAGTTTGGTTCGGAAAACATTTGCCTGCTTTTATTTTACTACTGTTGAGTCTGTATAAGATAGTATGCATAATGACAAGAAGAAATTTTTAGACTGAAATTTTAACAGGTGCATATATTTTATAACTTACTATAGAGAGCTCGGTTTTGGCTTAGAACTCAGTTCATTTTAAAGTTCAACGCAATATGTATTAGGTTTTTTTTTATCTATCCGCAGGGTGAGTTAGAAATATAGCTGCACATTTTATCGCATCGTATAATCAAAGATGTTTATCACATTTACTATATAGCCAAAGTATAATAATAATATTTCGGCTATAAGAAATTTGATGGTTTCATTTGATATTCAGTCAATATTTCAAACTCATGTACAGTAATACCAATTGGATACTATTTATTGCTTCAAACTGCTCCCTGCTGTCGCTGCATCTCTGTAACTGGGTTCCACGAAGTTTCATTTTCCAGATGATTTCTTGTTGCAAGCAGTGGGTTTTCTCAACTTTTCCAGATCGATAATAACAGCTCTACATTAAAATTATGTCTCTCCATGATTCAGCTCTACATTAAAATTATGTCTCGCCATGCCAGTCATGTGTCGCCTGATGATTCCGGTATTTAATCAATTAGGCTGCAACCGTACTTCCTCTCTATATTCAGCGTCGCTTTGGTTCAGTGCAAAATATTAATAATGGCAAATTAATCTAATATAATAATAAGAATCTAAGAAACGCGACTCTTAATTCAAATAAAGGAATTTTATTATGCAAGTTACAATTCCCCTTTCCAGTATAAAGAAGACTTCCTCTATAAGAAACTCACATATACGCGTACATATTCGATTTTGAATATTTGCATAATTCTTCGACGGCATAATTAGTACCTTTGGTTCAATGCGTTTCGTCAAAATAGACATAATACTATGTAAATTCTGCTTATTTCACACAGGAGTGTGCTTTGGTAATCATGTACTAATAAATGCTGTCTATTGTGTTTATTTATTTATCATTTCTACTTTCCGTTATTTTAGCCCTCGATAGAATATGAAAACTATTGCATTTTTCATTTTATGAAATCTGTTATTATTGAAATGTGAAAATACTGAAATTTATATATTACTAAAATGAAGAGTAAGGAGAACGCCAAATCTGACAATTTTTGTGTTAGATAATGATTTTATACTAGTAACCGTACTTTCTCGTTGTTTAATAATGATTTTATTTTGGCAGATGTATTATTATTACTATTATTATTATTGACAAGCGAAATTAGTGTAGTGGAACAGTAATACATCCTGTAACTTATATAACGTTTAGTGTGCGCGATGCCGAACTTGTGCAATTATCTGATGTTTTCTAAGTGTAAACAGAACGCTGTGCATATGGGGAGAAAAACAATAATGCATATAATCTAATATGTGATGTTTAATGTGCGTAATGTAGACAATGTGCACGATCCGAGTTTGCGCAATTCTCTGATGCTTTTTAAGCGAAAACAGACCGTTGTTTACATGGAGAGAAAAACATATAATATATTGCATATAATAAAATTTCCAATCGTTTCAAAATTCATTAATGAAAACTAAAATAAAAAATTTAATATGTATTCATAGTCGAAAGTGTAATAAATTGGTGGAAAATAAAATGAATAAAACAGAAGTCAGATTTTGTTTCTCTATCTAAAATAATAAATAAATAAAAGCTGTAGATCGCATACTACATGAATACCGATATTTTATTGAAATCTCAAATTTTCCAATTTTCCGCTTCATTTAAAATACATTCACTTCCCAAAGTTAAGCACGGAGAGGAAAATGCTAATTTTCTGAAGCCAATCAGAATTAAAGAGGATGCAATTCGCTGCAGAGGTAGATGGAAGTATGCAAATAGGTTAGGTAATAGCCAATCGCGCTTTCATGTCAAGAAATATGCAAAAAAGGCAGTCTTATAAGGAGCCAGCATTATGAAGGGTTACGGAAGTTCACTTAAGTGCTGATAGAAGGTCTTTAAAACTTTCGTACAATTTAATTTCAAGACATACGTGTTTCTATGACTTCCAGAAGGCGAATGGAAGGTTCTGAGAGCTCGCGTGCTGTAGGGCGTATTGAAGCAGGACAGTCGATCACAGATGTTGCTGTTTTCTTCGGCGTTCATCATTCTGTAATTTCACGTTTATGGAAACAATTCCAAACCACACAGACAGTTGTCCGAAGGCCCGTAGCCGGTCGCCCAAGGGTTATAACCCCCGCGGAAGATCGATATATTGCTATTGTAGCCAAGCGGAATCGCAAAGCGATCTCCACACGTGTGACATGTATGGTTACAGTGTCCATTGGTAAGGCGATATATGCAGCTACTGTACGCCGAAGATTGCATATGAGTGGACTGTACGCCCGGGTACCTCGAGTTTGTGTTCCTCTATCCGTCCAATCAAGAGGGGCACGATGACAATTGGAATGTGTCTGACTGGGGCAATGTAATGTTTACTGATGAGTCAAGATTTGCTCTGGAGCCGGATGACAAGCGTATAAGGATATGGCGTGAACAACGAACACACAGTCAATCCCAAAACATCACCGAACATCACGCATTCCGAGGCGGAAGCTTTATGGTGTGGGCAGGGATTTCATTAGGATATCGCACCGACCTGCACGTCTTTAAACGGGTTTCTTTGGCGGCTGTCGGGTATCGAGATGAAGTCCTAGAACACATTGTGAACTTGTACGCTGCAGCTGTTGGCCCTACTTTTGTTTTAATGGACTATAACGTACGTCCCCATAGAGCTGACATCATCGATGACTACCTGGAGAGTGAAGGGATCGCGCGTATGGCGTGGCCAGCACATTCGCCCGTTTCTTAATCTCATTGAAAATCTTTGGGATGCTCTCGGCCGTGCTGTATCTTCACGTTTCCCACCTCCAGCCACTCTTATTAAGCTGGAAACTGCTCTACAAGAAGAATGGCGATTGCTTAATTGTGCGGTGGTTGACCACCTAATTGAAAGCATGGTCACAAGGAGTAAACTTTGTATACAGATGAGGGAGGATCATATACCCTATTAATGTCCTTTTTAAATTTTATGCTTTTACTTTTTCACTTTATACATAATTCTGTTTAAGTCTCCAGTATATCATTATTTGATAACTTACAAAAATTTAATATTGTTTTCATTTATGTATATAATTATGGATTTTGTTTTATGCTTATATATATGCTACGTTCCTGTCGAATTTTGTGTCAATCAAAGCAGTATTTGTTGATTTTTTTTTATTTTTCATCTTCGTGCTTAACTTTTTGAAATGAGTGTATCAACATCGATATGGTTTACATGGATGGGCCAGCAGCCCATTCATAGCAAAGCAGGCTGGCTCATTGAAGGTAAATTGCTATATAATACGTCCGTTATTTAGATTTTAACGAAGTAAACAACTGTTGCTAATACAGCCAAATAACGCTGATTTAACAGTGTTAAATGTTATCAGTAACAACTAAAACACTGTTAACATCTTACTGATATCTATATTGTCTTTACATTGATGAATTAGAAGAAAAGTACAAAAAACTTACTTTCTTGTAAAGCAATCTCGTTTGAGCGTAGATCTTTTCCCAGTCAAGTTGGCTGTTTTCAAGCTTCATGTAGTCAACAGTTAACAGGTAGAGCCTACTGTCAATAACTAGAAAATAATGGAGGTGGCTCAAGGAAGGAACCGACTCATCGATAGCAACTTTACCCTAAGTTTGGTGCTAACACGATAAAAGAATTTTCTCTCATTAAAATGTGTATGACGGTCCTTGTATTCAAAGAGTTTACTGCTCAGTCGGTGGTGGGTCTATTATATAGAGTTAAGCAAAATGCTGTGTTAGAAGGCAGCCGTTCTTCATTAGTAACAAATGGCTTGCGAGCGTATGAGTAAGACCGTCAAACGACGGTGCTTCGATTCGGGTGCCAAGCCTGGACGAACAGTTCAGCATTACGGATGACTTTATTGTTTTCGTTTCGTGTAGCAATCCATCAGCAGGCGAACGGCACTGAACAATGGCAGTTGGGTCCGGGTTTCGCCGGTGAATGGTCTGGCTTACTTGGGTGTTTTCGTGTTTTTATCCCATGTACCAGCCAATTTCTCTTAGAAAGTAATCAACGAAGGCAGTCCTCCCCTTCAGAAGATAGCCTTCGAGGGTTTTGCTGTAATAACATAAACCAAACCATATGTGCAATATAAATATGAGTCACGTTGTCTCAAAGTCCTCAAAAGAAGGCATTCTCCACTTACAGAAATAATTTGTATATGCTTTACTGCAATGTTCTTCAAACTTTATCGAGTCACGAAACCTTTAGGAATTTTCTGGAAGCTCTATTCTTACCTTAGAAATGTATGTCATAAAATAATGTTTAAAGTAGGTAAACGTGTTATAAGTACTTTGTGTACAGACAATTAAAGAAATGTATTGTTATTAAAATATTTTAATATAAAATTAATGTAATTTGCTCATTAATAGAATTAACTCGAGCTCTAGGCATCACTTTACCTTTGAGTTACATTTAGTAACTGGGTTACTTTTGCATTTTTCATATCCTGCGGTAAGTTGTTTCGATGTTTTGTTTTTGTTGCCAGATACGCTGAAAAGGATTTTTCACGTAAATAAGATATGTTGTTCCGAATGGCATTAAAATGTTTATAGCTACATGGGAAACTGCTCTTTATTTTGCCTAAGTCTGCAACCAAAAATTTGGAAGGTGCTCTTGCTTAAATTTATATATTAACTTTGGTTCTATTGCTATGTCCAAAGTTGTTCTATTTGTCCTTCATTGGCAAGCCATCTAACTTATGACAGCATTTGAACGAGTTTCTTAGTGAAGTTTTAGTTAATAAACACTGGTCAAGTAGTGAGTGCTTTATAATTTTCTTTTCGAATTTTTATTTTGACTCGTAGAACCCGATTTTTGTCTCGAGGTACCCTGGGGTTCTGCGGAACACAGTTTGAAAATCACTGCTTTACTGTATTCAGTTTAATAAGCAAATGGTGGTAATCAAATTACTGAAACGCGTGCTTAGAATGAAAATAGAATCAGCATAATTGAATGATAACCAGTTCTGAGCATTCTGCCTTCTGAAAGGTCATAATAGAATTGATCAAGGTGGTAATTAAGCGGAAGATGAATTCTGTACATTTTGGAACATATTGCATCTCTTAAAACATAATTGCATTTTTGCAAAACTGAAGAGTAATGTGAAGTTATATAATAATTTTTAAATAACGAGTCATACGTAAATGTTATATTTTAAAATCTTTTATATTACAACCGTTTCTTAAAGAGATCGAAGCTATGCAGGTGCAGATTATTAGATCACACCTCGAGGTGTTTACATAAAGTTTGCAATTTTGATACAAAACAGCACATAATTCGATAATATTTCATTGATCTCAGATATATAATTATTATCAAACTAACTATTATATTTCTATAGCTTTTTCATCTGCTAGTCTTAAAAAATAAAAACATGGAAGCACTTTTTTTCAAAATGCTTCCGCTAATTAATTTCTTAGATATTTTCAGTTTTTCTTTCTTATTCGTTTTGTTTTTTACATATTATTTGTGAGTGTTTATTATTTTCTGATATTCAGTTTTTCTTTTCAGTATAGTCTAACGCCACTAAACATCAAGTGGCACGGAAAAATTACATTACCAATTTTTTCAGTTTGCGTTCGAAGAATATTCATTTCCTTAATAGTGTTTTTGCTTGATTAATTTTCTGTCTTCTTAATTAATCTTGGCCGCAGCATGGAGGAAAAAAACATGCCATTCGATAATTTTCTTTATCAAGTATGTTATAGCAAGGATTTTTTTTCTTTTAAAGGATAAGGTCTTTTATTTCTATTTTAATTATCATTTTAGTCAATAACATGTAATTGATATGATGCTTTATCAAAAGCTCAGTCTCGAGCAAAGCTGATTAAATGTAAACAGGACTCACGTATCTCATTTAATTGCCTTGTCTGACTTATATACATAAAGTTTCAGTTTTATAATACGTAAACTTGCTAAATTACCTAAAAATAGGCAATAATTGATCATATGAAAAACTGATGGTGATACTAAAGATTTCCTCTTTAGAGTATAGGAATGACCAGTCATTTTCATATATAGCCTTAATCTTACCGAATATTACGAAAAAGAAATAAAGTAGAGACGTCAGTGCAGCCATTAAAACCCTGCTCAGTAAATAGTGTGTATTTGGCTTCTTCCAATCATGTTACTGGTGCGCTTGGTAAGTGTACTACGTGGAGCGTAAGATCAAACTATAATTCACCTTCAAACATGCACCTATTTGTTCAATGAATTTGCGTGAAGTAAGGGAATGTGTAGATAGTTTGTTTCTAGTAATGTTATTGGTGATAAGTGTGCTACGTGGAACGTACGATCAAACTGTGATTCACATTCAAACACACTTGTTCACATTCAAACATACTGTGATTCACATTCAAACATACTTGTTCAATGAATTCCGGTGTAGTAGGTAGTGCATAGTTGTTTTGTTTCCAGCCATGTTACTGGTGCGTTTGGTAAGTCTGCTACGTGGAACGTAAGATCAACCTATGATTCACCTTCCAACATGCATCTACTTGTTTAATGAATTTGGGTGAAGTAGGTAGTGTGTAGTTGGTTTATTTCCAGCCATGTTATTGGTCCCTAAGTGTGCTACGT
Organism: Stegodyphus mimosarum; assembly: GCA_000611955.2. NCBI lineage: Eukaryota > Metazoa > Arthropoda > Arachnida > Araneae > Eresidae > Stegodyphus > Stegodyphus mimosarum. The sequence continues at coordinate 766,403 of KK112505.1, read as the reverse complement.
AGGACGTACTATCAAACTATGATTCACAGTCAAACATACATCTACTTGTTTAATGAATTCCGGTGTAGTAGGTAGTGTGTAGTTATTTCGTTTCCAGTCATGTTACTGGTGCGTTGGTAAGTCTGCTACATGGAAAATACGATCAAACATACATCTACTTGTTTAATGAATTCGGGTGTAGTGATTACGTTTGATTAGCAAGGTTTCGCATAGTTCAAAAAGCGTTCACAACACTGAAGGTAACCGTCCCCATCAAAACTGGGGACGGAACTGAACGAAGTCGCACTATCACCTGTATGGTGCTCAATACTCTTGCCAACGACATGAGCAGTCTTGCACTCCTTGCCCCGATGACTTTGACGTTACCGTCAGGCAAGTGAGAAAAGTTACATAACCGGTTACTCTTATGGATAATATTTCTTTAAACGCGATTTTACAGATATTATCATAAGCATCTTTATTTAAATTTAGATATTGCTTGTTGCATTCGACAGGAAAAAGGTATACGAACGCATGTTGCTTCGCTTGTAGAATTTCGAATTTTTCAACATAACGTTCTACAGTGAACACACCTGTCATCTCACTGGGGGCGATCAAGCTAAATTGTGCCCGATCGTTCTTTGCTGCGGATCGTGATGAACATGTTTATCATTCAATAAGGTCAAGGCTACGTTTAAAAGTGATTGGCTATTCCATATCCTAGTGATGGAAATTTTTAATGTTTCTTCATCACATAATATAAACAACGACAATATTTAGATGCTCGCGTATAGTTAGTTAATCATATCTCGTCAGCTACGTTTCAGAGTGAAGTGTCGACGATGAAGGACCTTAATAAAAATGAATAAAACCGCTGAACATCTTTGGTGTATTCCAAGTTTGACTGCCAGGGCATGAATAACATAGATATTTACCAATCTGCTCATGTATAATTTATGTGTGATGCAGAAGGCCTTCTGCCGAGGCATATTTCCACTAGATATTGCTTTACATAATAAATAGTTTAAAGTGTATGCTTAGCAAAAGCATTGTGTTACACTTTAGCTTAAAGTAAATGCAACCTTTATCAGTGCAGTTTTTACATTATTATTAAAATATAAGTTTGTCTCATATTATTAGTATTTATAAAAAGGTTTCCTTTCGAAATCCATACTGAATGGCAGCTGAACTACGTTTTGAAGAAACCGAAGGTAGTTTTTCTGTCCAACATCTAATTTAAAAAATACTTGTTTAGTACATATCTATTTGTTCCCCACTGTATGAAAGGGCGATGGAGCTATCTTCACATCATCAGCACCTTGAAATATTTGTCCTCTCAGCGGATCGAAAATGTTAAAATCGTGCAAGGAGAGACCTCAAGTGAGACATCGAGCGACTGCTGGAATTTTACATTCAAATGCAAATTTTGTTTCATGCCCCTAAACTCAAGGAAGCGCTATGTTTATATAGGAAATATCTTTAAAGGGGTTGCCTGGGCAAATTTCACCTGAATTATGTCTTGAAAATAGTCACATGTAAAACAGTACCCGGCTTCTGACTTTCCGAAAAAACTGGGAGGATGGAGGAAGAAAAGATTAAATACGCATACTGATTTGCTTTTGGATGCATTTGGCAGCATCGATATCATTAATATTAGTACTACGTTTCCCATACACAATTCATAAGGGTAACGAATATTTGACTAATGATAATGACTAATCACGTTTCATAAATAGGTTTCTCCTGGGCATTATGTATGTTACATATGGGACCACATTGCTATCAAGCTGAAAATTTCCTATAAACCCTTACAACACTAGAGACACTGACAATTTTATTTAATGTATTACTGCTTTGAATTTGAGTATTAAAGCTAATTAATGCACATAAATGAGAAAGTAAAATGTTCTTGATAACTGAGTAGGATGATTTTAATTTAATAATAGATTCGTGGCAATTCATTTTGAATGTTTAAAAACATAACTAATATAAAACAAAGCAAATTCATTGTAATTTTGCTTAGAAAAAATCACTCGCTAGTGAGAGCATAGAACAACCACTAAACAGATGCAGTTCGTCCCGGGTTTAGGTCTTAGTGATTGGGCTGGCTTCATGGGCGTTTTCACGGTGTTCTTTATTTATAACGTTCTTTATTTATAACATGAACACAAGATACGTTACCCTTAAAAATGTGCCATGAAGTTATCTCTTTTTTTAGACCGACTATGAAAAAGTAATAAAAAATGAATGAAAATGTTATAATTGCCTTTAATGCTCAGTGCTCTTTGATGGCGCTTTCTGTTTTCTGATAGAAAATGTCAGTCACTGTCCGAAAATAACTACTATTACGATTGGAAGCGAGTTGATGACGAACATCTTTATTTCGACTTTTGAACTACAACAGAACACATTACGATCTCACTGAAATAAATGAAACAGGCCTTGTTCAATTTGGAGCTTTCGGAACAGCACATGTAATTCACAAATAGAAAAAACCCATCCTTATTTGGACAAACACACAAGTAATCCGTAACTATAGTTTAACAAACAGCTGGAATGAAACGCAAACTTTCTTGCAAGGCTTAAAGAAAGAAAGCATTTTATTTATCTAAAAGCCAACTTTTTCACTAGAGAATTGCCTCACTACACTTGCCTCTTTTAGTGCTTATCTAGCCGCGACTAACTTATCTCTTTTTTTTCCCTTTCTCATCGACCAGTATGATATATCTATACAAGTGTAACTTTCTGTCAATTGGGCTTGCCCTTCTTGTAAAGAAATTAAAGTGATTGTACGATCTTACTTCCTTAGGAAGTTTTAAAGATTTTTAAGTTTCATTCAGTTTTTAAACGTTAGATCAAAACGTTAAAGCGTTCGTTCTCAACTACAGGATAGCCACTAACGTATAAAAATTAAACAAGTTATACTTATGTAACAGAAGTACAGTTTCTTTTACTAATGACGTCATACAGCTGTTATAAAGATGTAACATTTATTTCGTAGCTTTTTCGCATTAGCTACCTATTAATTTATTAGAGTTTTCGGTTCATTGGCAATTAGTCACACACATCATTATTTACTAATTAGAATAATTAACACCAAAATAAAATCCAACTTGTAGAGTCATTAGATTTTCTGAAGCAAGAGACATGAAAAATAAACAATGCCCTCGCGGGGACTCGAATTTCGGACCACCTCTCGAATACGCACCGAGTGAGCTAACCGCTACACCATGAAGGCATGCTGGGAGGAGATAGAAAATACCTTATATACTCCCCCTTTTAAAGAGAGACTGGGGATTAGGGGACCCATTCGCCAAATTCGGGTGAAGAAGAATTATCATTCACTACCTTTTTAGTTTAGGCGCCACTGTAGAGTCATTAGGTATTTTTAAAGCAGGAGACGTGAAAAATGAGCAGTGTCTTCGCCACGATTCGAATTTTGACCTCTCGAACACGCGCCGAGTGTGCTAACCGTTGCATGCAGAAAGGAGAGAGAAAATACCTTATAAACTAAATGTTTTATTCATTATTACTTACAGAGTTTAACCATTATTACTTGCAGAGTTACAGGAATAAAATATGATTTCAACAGTTTACGACAAGTTATAAGGTTATACCTTAAAATTACATTATGAATATAAATAATTTAGAGTGTAAGTTAATTGCTTTACATAACTGTCAAAATATGCATACTTTGGTGTAATACCTTCATAAGCTCCCGTTTCTTTACCATTAGTAAAATTTAAATACACTTACCATTTATGGATAAGGTGAAAATTTCTACTTATCGGTCAATCCTTAAAGTTATAACAGAAATGGAAACAGTAAACGTGTCCTGAGAAATTTCAACAGAGTTTGCTAAAGGGCAGCGAGATACCAGAATTTAACCATTCGTCGCCCACGTATAATCATCCCACTTCATTAACTCTGCACCTTCGCCCCAATTTTGGTGGAGAAACGTAGTTAGTTATTTTCTATTCAACTAAAGAAGCATATAGCCAATATCCAAATAATGGAGGATGCCCCAAAAAGATGTAACCAGTTTAAGTGAATGTAAAACGTTCCATATGAAAGTTACTGTACAACAATATTGTAATTCAAAACAACTCATTACTTTTACCCACAATCAATATGTGTACAACGTACTTCCCAAACAATATCTAAAAATAAACAACAAAATCTGGATAAGCAGCTTCCAAATTATCAGTATAGATATTAATTCTTCTAGTCTTTCCTCCGAAATTTTTTCTTAAAATTTGCAATGGATGTAATAGGAGAGGGATATATAACAATCATCCTTGACAAATTTAAATGGAATTATCTTAAGAAGTCAAATCATGTGAATATTTGCCATGATTCTTCATTTCAGACAGTGTCCTACTAAATAATCCTATACCTTATGTATCTATAATAAAATAAGTTCACTAGTTAAACTTCTGAACAAACATAAAATTATTACTTAGAAGTCTTGGGGAGGGCAGAAATAGGACATATTAATTTTGACTCAAATGTTTTACGTTAATTTAAAATTCCTCAAAAAGAACTAACATTAAGAAATAAATCACTCTTCCAAGTTCAGATATTATACTCCAGGTATTAGAAAGAACAGAAAGAATACGAAAGAGCATTTAATGATATTAATGCCTACTAATTAAATAACCCCAAAATTAAATAATCGCAATTTTAAAAATTTAATTTACAAATAATGTATCCTTAAGAGATGGTGTCCTTAAGAGAACAGTCTCACCTCATTCTGCCACCCCAAACAGCCTTCGCATCCCTTCATTCTGTCGTTAATAAGGAGTTTAGTTCACATTGTTTGCAAACGCCATCCATAATGTATTAGGTTGTCTGAAAAGTCATGACGCATTTTTTCTATGTTCGTCAAAGGTACTTTATTTATATAAGGAACAATGAGCAGCTAAATAGTATATTTCCCTTTTTGCTCGATAATATTTTGCTTTCTTTTAATGAGCTTCCTAATTCCTCATTAACAAAAAAACCTGGCTTTATCGGCGAAAGGTTGAACAAGGTTCTGATTTACGGTCTCATTTGACTTGAATAGTATACCGCGAAAGAAATTTTGAAGAGAGCGAAACAGATGAAAACGTGATGGCAGAAGATCATGCGAGTATGTTACACGTGGCAACACTTTTCATCCATACACCAATAATTTTTGTCAGTGATCAAACTTGCGTGTGGTCTTGATTCCAAGCTCCTACCAACGAGCCAACAAATTATTTCGAATGTGTGCTGTCACCAACTGGACAGTTTCAAAGAATTTATCTTCCAGAAACTTCCGAAGCTCATTAATCATATAGGAACTACATTCCATCAAGATAACACGACACCACACGCATATTTGGTCACCTGACAAATATTATTGGATGAACCATGTTGCTACGCTCATCATCGCCTGATCTTGTGCTCTAAGATTTTCACTTGCTTCACCTTCTTCAAAATTTCTTTCGTGAAATAACATTCAGTTAAGACGAAGCTTTGTTAAACCTTTCGCCGATAGCACCTTTGTAAACTTTGTTAAACCTTTCGCCGATCAAGCTAGGTTCTCTTGCGAATGAGGAATAGCTAAGCTCATTAAAAGAAAGTAAACATTTATCGAACAAAGTAGGCAATGTGCTATCGACTGCTCATTGTTCCTTTTATAAATAACGGACCTTTGATGAATATAAGAAAAATGCCTCGTGACTTTTCAGACAACTCAACATTATAAACACTTCTTACCATAAAGTTTTTCATTGGGAAAATACGTCATTACTCCTAAAACTACTTTTATTTCTCTTCTAAAATAGAACAAAGATATAAAAATTGCTGAACTTAAACTCTGAGAAAAAGATATTTTATGTATGATTAAATTGATAAAATATCATAACACTTGTACATTGTAATTATAAATCCGATTATACTACAATCGCTTTCAGCAAGCTTGTAATACATTGTTTAGATTTTATCTTCTAATGCAACATGAATCATGTGATTAGCGAACTCCTTAATTCATTGTATGCATGTCTTATATCTGATAGCTTAAATTTCAGCTCTCATTCTTCGGAAAGTACTCTTTTAAAAATAGCCCTTTTATAAATAGTGTATTAATGAACCTCTGTGAAGACAAACGTGTATCTATTATGTGAACAATGACCGACTTCGAGCTTGAAGAGTAAAGCTTCCTTAACAAAAGATGAAATATGGACCATTTTCTTACGAGACAAGATTCGGGTGTCGTTGCCAAGTCAATTAGTTAAGGATGTTCAACTCTGCTACTGTGAAAAAACAATGAAATGAAAACGTAGCAAACATTCTTACATAGTTTCATATAATCGGGCTGTCATTTATTTTACACAGCTATGCAAGAAACTTTTTTATATCGTTTTACGTTATCAATTTTTTTGTTGTTGTTTGGCTATCATTCTTTACGAAGCAATAGGTTTAGAAGTGAAAGTATCTAATCATCAAACTATTAGTTGCAATAATTAAAGAGTTCTGTCAGGTCGTTATTCGAATATGTGAAACTAAATCTAAACAATTAATCTAAAAGAAAAATGGTGTGACTTGAGAATCAATGCAATTAAAACAAATTTGCTTTATAATGCAAGCTACATTTTATGCAGCATTTAATCTTTTTTTAGTTCATCTTTGCATTACAATCCTGAAGTTTTTTTTATTTTGGCTACTGCATTTTATTTAAACGAGCCTGTTATTTACAATAGTTTATCTTACATAATTATAAAAGAGTTGTAGCCTAAAAGCCTAATTATACCTATAGTCATATATAATATTCAATCAATATTCTTGCCAATGTACTTTTATTTTTACTTTTTAAACTTATTTTAAAAAGTTTAAATAATTTATAAATAATTTTTAAAAAAATCTGAAAACTTTCAGATTTTATGTTACGTCCAGAGGTGCGTTTTTTTCCCTTTACGTACACACACACGTTCCAGAGCATTTGGGCTTATGTCCCTTTGGGCTAAAAAATATTTACAAACAGCATACCTTTAGAATTTCTGATAGGCAGTCTCGATAAAAATGTTTTTTTTTCTCGTATAGCGTTGCTGTTTGTTGCTCGCTTTGAAATCCTTCAGTCAATCAAAAATTCGTTAAATTTTTACAAAATATGAAACAGGCAATAAAATAAATTTCGATTTCGGGCTTCCAGGTGCTCAATTTCGGCTTGATGATTACGTTATTCGAAATTTGATGGCTCTTGATCGTTGTTCTTTTACAATCCAAGGAATATATATGCATTTATGCAGATTCTTCATTATTTAATTTCTTTAAATATAATACAGCGCGATAATATTTGATGGAACAATTTGAACAGTGATACAACGCTTTTAGTGATTCGACGGAAAATGTTCTTTCGAGACTAATGTCCCTTGTGAGCTTTTGTACTTAGAGGTGAGCTTTTTGATAAAAATATTCGAAATATATTCGAATTCGTTCATCGAAAATGTTGAATTACTTACTAAGTCTAGCTCTCTAACCGGCAAGGCCGTATATATACGGCCTAGAATATTTTTTGTGATATCTGTAAAAACGTATACATACGTGCATATTAAAATATGTCAAAGAAATTAAGGAATGTATTTAAAGTACACAAATCCAGGTATAAAATAACAGGAGAATGTTTACATTAAAATCAAGAAAATAATTTTTTCTCATAGTAGTTTTGGGAAATTTGTGCTTTTTTAGCGAAACCCCAGGCTGGTCAGAGGGCTAGAATAACTGGCAAAGTTGCAAACAACTTGCAAATAATTCAATGAAGAAATCGCTCGGATACCGCTCACAGTTTTAAAGTAAAAATTACCTAAACTAGCTTTTCAATTTAAGAAATTATAAATTTCAATCTTAGACGAAGAGCATATTTTTACGCAAGTACGCGGAAATTTAACAAAGTTAAAAAATATACATGATTTTATAAGGAATCTAGTAACTATGTATAAGAAAAAAGAAAAAAGCCTTTTAATTACAGCAATCATAAACCAGTTAATAATATATTAAATTTTAATTCTATGTATATGGAGAGGGAAAAGGAGACAGACAGTACATCAGCCTGCAATTGAAACATTTCACTGCCAAATATTGACAAATTACAACTTAATTAAATTTTCAAAATTTGTTTAATATAAAATTAAATTAGAAATAAATTAAAATCTCCTTTCTAAGCCATGCGCAAATAAATATTCTCTAACAAGATACGAAATATATACCATCATTTATTCATTATAATAATGGAGCAAATATTTATGAAAAATCATCTGTTAGATTTAATCATGAGTCTCACGATTTAAATATATATATAAATTATAAATAAAATTACAGTAATTACGGATAATATTAAATATCGTATTAAGATGCAAGTTGTTAAGAAATCGGAATATTTTCTTAAAAATTAAGCAATGTCTAGTTTTAATTTGTAAGATAAAGATCTTATGGAATATGGCAACATTTCTGGGAATTGATGATTTTCCAGACTACGTAGGTAATAATATCCAGGTATTGCTGCCGAAATGACAAAAAATGAGAAAATTAAAGTAAAATGGAAGGAGGCAGAAAAGAAAAAGAAAAGAGAAAAGGAAAAAGAAAAAAAATCAAGCTTAATTGGCAAGGGAAATAAATGTCAGGTTAAAAGTCTTCAAAGAAAAGTTACTTTTTCCCCCTCAGGTGTTTAAAGAAAAAGAATAAAAATAAAATACTTTTATTGAAATGGATTTTTAGTATCATTACAATAAACCTTAATTAAAAATCTTAACAAAAAGTAAAATAAAATTTAATTATTAAACACATTGCTGCTGCTAAGGGGACTAAACCCTATCATTCGTTTCTTACATTCCGATTTCATTGTTTACAGGTCACACAGATGATGCACAGATCCTGGCTTGGATTCAAAACTAAGAATAAATTGCAACAAAAGGGAAGAAAAATTTACTCTCCAGTACCTTAAGAACCAGAAACAAAAATTCCCAGTCTACTTTGTGAGCAAAACATTCACAGTTCGCTCACTTAACTTTACTTCCTGGTATCAGAGCTGAGATGCTAAATAAATGTCGCTATCTGAATTCAGAGTAAAGCGTCACCTAGTTCAATAAAATAGGAAAAATGGTCTTTTTCACGATTGTACAAGTTAAGAATTTTTCAAAATGAATTTCATTTTAGGTTGAATTTTTGAACTATCTTTCACTGCAACGCATTCCTTTTTCATTGAAAAAATTGTAATACAAAATAAGCACTTTCTATGTTTAGTATTTTTTGTCTTTTTATGCAAAACATTACATTTTAAGTATATATTCATTAATGTTGGAAAACTTCTGTAGCTTTTTTATCTTAACATTATGGTATAATACGTTACTCTTTCACAACGTCAACCATTCGTAAATTTCTTTCAGCATATTTACAAGCAATTTGACAGCGCATGCTGGTGAAAATGTAGATAACAAATTAAGAAATTACAGAGTAAAATTTATCAAAAACTGTAAAACTTAGTGCAGGTCTAAATCTATACTGTTCTATATTCCAACAATAAGAACTGCGCTTAACATTTTTGGCAGTTCAGTTTCTTTAACAGTTTAGAACTGCTTATATAGATCTGCTTTCTCAAACTATATAATCCCACCAGCAGCCGAGCGGTAAAGTTGCTGAACTCTGGTCGTCTGGTTCGGGTTTCGAATCCCGGAGAACGGCTGCGCTTCCGTGATTTTCTTCATTATGCATCGTGTTAGGATCCAATATCCATTAGAAAGTCCTCCCCGAAGGCATCTCTCCTCTCAAGCAGATAACCTCCGAGTACTTTACCATAACGAAATAAACTAAACTTTCAAACTATACAATACTCTGCAGACTGCAAATCTACTTTACGCGTAAAATCGCTCCTTATCCTTTTCTTTAGAATGTAGTTTATATCGCATCGTTTATGAACTTTACACTTTCTCTTCGGCGTAGCAATCGACTGATTATATGTACTTTTTTAATATAGAGCTCAATAATGCAAAGTTTATTTTGGTTTGACATTTTATGCCATTTTAAAAAAAATTAAGATAACATTTATTTTTTACAATTTGTGTTGTAATAAGTTTATTTTGGTTTGCAATTTTATGCCATTTAAAAAAAATTAAGATAACATTTATTTTTTACAAGTTGTGTTGTAATAAGTTTATCCTGTGTAATAACTAATATTCTTTAATATGCTTTGAGAAGGGACATTCGAGTGGTATTCTAAACTTACGATATGCCCTCAGAGGGGACGATTGTGTGTAAAGGGTTAATCAGTTATTCATGTGGCACTGTAAACTCCTGAGGAACTGCCTTGAATGAACTCATTATTAACCGCTGCTGCCTCATACTAAGTTTCCACGACATAAGTATTCAGCGACCCGGCAAATAGGCAATTCAGATTTTCAACAATAACTTACAAAAATATCAATTGATCATATATTTATATTTATTCTTTATAGTCTTACATAATACAGTGGTACAAACAACTGAGGATAAACCTTACTTTTACTTGATAAATCCAACTTTCAATCGAAATAACACGTTAACTAGGAGTGCAAACGTACTTTTATTCTTAGACATAACAAAAGGTTTAATTAACAGTAAAAATAAAGAAAAATCAGCGACAAAATTCTAAAATAAAAATTTTCAGAGGCATTTCAAATAAACATAAGCAGATTTTTACCTCAAAAAATTGAGGATACACCAATGAAATTTTTGTTTAACTACCTCTAGATTTTTTTTCTGCTTGCTGCTATCATAATCTAAGTTTGGGCAATTTTATCTTAAATTTTTTCGACTGTTATTCTTGTCTTTTGAAGTTGGTTATGTGAATTTAAAGTCGCAATTTTAAATGGAAAATGGCTCCTCGGAGGAAGACCAGTATTGATGTAAGAAAATTTATATTAAGGTTATTTAAGAAAGGAAAATCTTATCGTGAAATAGCTGAAATTACGAACGGTAGAAGCCACTCGTGTGTACAGAAAATCATTGGAAGATATAAAAGCGATGGATTAATTGGAAATAAAAGTGGAAGAGGAAGGAAACGTATTCTGAGTGATGTAGCCAAAAGGAAAATTTTGAAAGATATCAAGATTGATCCTAAACTAAGTGCAATCAAACTAGCTGCAGAAACTTCTCGAATAATGTGCAGAAGTGTAAGTGCTGAAACTTTGAGAAATGTGATTAGACATGCTGGATATAGCAGTCCAGTAGCTAGAAAGAAGCCATTTATATGCTTACAAAATCAGAAAAAGCGTTTGGAGTTTGCAAAAACTCATCAATTGAAGACAGATAACTTTTGGAAGAAAGTTAAATTTATTGATGAAAGTAAATCCAACATTTTTGGAAGTGATGGTCGTCGCACCGTTTGGAGAAAGCTGAACACCACTTTGGATCCAAAAAATGCACGTCGTACAGTTAAACATGATGGTGGCTCCGTCATAGTTTGGGGTTGTATGGCTTCGAATGGAGTAGGAAATTTAGTTTTTATAGATGGCGTAATGGATCATAAGCTTTATATAGATCTACTCCAAAACAATCTTAAAGAAAGTGCAAAAAAATTGGGTTTAGATGGAAATTTTATATTCCAGCACGACAACGACCCCAACCACACGGCACATAACGTCAAAATGTGGTGTCGTTTTCATTGTAAACAGCAATTGAAAACACCACCACAGTCCCCCGACAGATGTCATAGAAAATCTGTGGACCGCACTCGAAACAGCGGTCCAAAAATACCAAATTAGGTACAAAGCCCATTTAAAGCAAGCGTTACAAGAAGAATGGGATAAAAACATCTCCAGATACAACCAAAAAATTGGTCGAATCACTAGCAAGACGTTTGGAGGACATTATAAAAGCGAAAGGACATGCAACCAAATATTGACACTGTTATTGTATGTGATATATCACAAAAATTTCATCGGTGTATCCTTAATTTTTTGAGCTAAAGATCTGCCTATGTTTATTTCAAATACTAGTGAAATTTTTAATTTTAGATATTTTTTTGTTGATTTTCGTTATTTTTATTGTAAATTAACCCTTTTGTTATGTATGAAAATAAAAACACGTTTTCTCTTCTAGTTAATGTGTTATTTCCATTGAAAGTTGGATTTATCAAGTGAAAGTAAGGTGTATCCTCAATTCTTTGAGCGACTGTGCATATAACTGATAGTTTTTAGTAACAGAATAAATAAAATACTTTTTTCGCATTTTTCACTTCCGTAAACAGCACGTATATTGTGTAAGGATTATGTTTCTTTTATTATTTGTAATGCAGCATCTCAATTGATGGTATGCATTAAACTGCCAAGTTTCAGAATCAGTTATATAATTTGAGTTGCGTTTAAAATTAATATAAAAAATGTTATAACTAACTTCGATTGGTTTTAAACTTTTAAAATTTTATAATTCAGTGAAATTCTGCTGGATATTAATAATAAACTAGTTAGGGAATCATTTCCTTGTTCTTCAAAGCTTTTCCTGATGGATACGTACTTTGTTTACCATATCTATTCTTTGCAACCAGATTTCTTCATTTTCAAAACTTTTCCTGTGTTACTGTCTCATTCATTGTAATTATTATATTTGGAACACGATATATGTATTCTGTTCTGATGCACATATATTTTTGATGCAACATATATATATAAAATGTCAGAACGTTTTTATAGCCCGTGAAGTGTTAAAAATTGCAAATAGTAAAGCATTTTTTTTTTCTTTAATCAGATACAAATTTTGGCTCACTTTCGAGCAAAATTTGGGGAGAAATGTTTGAAAACATTTCGAGCATAAATAAAAGAGGCCAGCTATTTTTTGTTTAGGAATGATTTTTTTTTTGGCTTAAGAAGAAACTATCAATCACCAAAAATTTATTCTCCAGGATCTTGATTTTAAAGCAGACAAATAACCTAATAAATTCATCCTTGGATATCTTCATGAATTTTACATGCTTGTCGGAACAATTCGTTGTGAACTGAATAAAGATTTTCAGTATTTTACTAGGATTAATTTTATCTTTCGGGAATCACGCAGAAATACTAGATTCTTTTTATGAAAACCAGTTCATCTGCAAATTTTGACTTTTCTCTAAATTGCTAATTTTAAGTAACAGAAAATATTTTAATTTTTAATCATCTTATAGACTGTACTACACGACTGCAAAAATCATTTGATGTATCTTTAAAATGTTGTAGATAACACTTTACTCAAAAAAAAAGTTTTATTTCCATGTTTTCACTTTTTATACCTTGCATCGAATTCCTAAATTAATAATATAACAGTTAATCTAGATAAAAGCTTTTCGCATTCTTTTTTTAGTAAATGCAAGTAAATTTTCTACGCAATTATAAATAAAAAAAGTACATAACTATATCAGTAAAAACATTAGAGACAAACGTGTGTTATTTGAAAGTAAAAACGCTTTGAAGAAAAATCAATGAAATCATTTGAAAGGCATCTACGGCTTTAGTAAATTAGTCCATTTAATTATGAAGTTCTGTTACGCAGTTTTTTGTTTGTTTGTGACTTAACTACTTTATTTTTTTTTTCTTTTTTTTTTTTTTTTT
>KK112505.1:731134-752817 GCA_000611955.2 Stegodyphus mimosarum | reverse complement strand
TTTTTTTTTTTTTTTTTTTTTTTTTTTTTTTTTTTTTTTTTTTTTTTTTTTTTTTTTTTTTTGTGGGACTGTGGCAATCTGGAACATTAATCGGACTAAATCTAATAAAAAATCCCCGAATTTAAGCTATTTTTTCTGTGATAAGAGCAAATTAATTTTGCTTTCTCCACTAATTCTGGTTATTTTTAATTTTACTTTTGCTGGCAACGTAAGCGTATACTTATGGCGGAGAAGCGATATGTATTATTCTCTTCAGTGTGTACTTTTGTCTGGGTACACATTTAAGAATAATGTGTTTGCTTTAGAACAAACGTGTGTCCTATCAAAGGTAGTCGGGATTTATCTGTATAATAAAGACAAAAAATATTTTTCTTTCAGCATCATAATTTCACAGCTCAACAGAAAAATTACGTAAATTAATGTATTTTTAAGCAATAAACATTTTACAAGTATGTGTATAGTTTTGTCAAAAACTATTTACATAAGATTAAAGTGTGTGCGTTCATTGAGAATTTAGGCGAAACCAAACGAATTCTTTGTATATCAATAGGAATTATTTGTATATCAGTCAAAGAAATTTGTTATGATATAATCATACGCAATATATTTGTTTACTATGAAGTAATGAGATAAATAGAATAAACAAAATTGTTCATGCAAAATCAAATGCAGTAAATTAATGTTTCAGCTTTCTAATGTAGGCCGAAATACTTGTGAAACTCATTTTTAGATCTTTTTGCCTGGAAAAGAATTGTTTTTAAAACCCATGACAGCTAGAAGGTGTTAAAGCAGGTTCCAACGCCTGTATATAAAAGAGTTTTGGCAGTTAAACCAGACTATTTCCTAAGGAACCGGAAGCAAAATCATAAAAACTGTGGTAAACTTGGCAGTGTTTTTATTCCTCGTAAACCTACAGTTTATCTTTTTCATGTGAAATTGTCGATGCCAGCTTTTCCTGTTATGCCTCTCTGAAATTCTTCAGTCTCAGCTTGTTGCTGGGGGTAGAAAGGATACACATAAAAATGGCGGTCAGATCTGTTACTTTCTAAATTTTGTATCAAATAACTGAATCGGCAAGACCAGCCGGGATTTTCGTTCCTTTAGCTGCGGCTTAAAATCAGGAGATATAAAATATTTTGAAAATTTCTAAACACGTTTTCCATCAGAACATTTTCCATGAAGCTTCCATTTCCCTTTCTATATAAACACAATACAAAACTTTCTATATAAACAAAGATTTCGAGGGCTATTAAATTTTGTAAACTTTAATGCGAAATTTACGGAGAAATTCAAAAATTTGACTTGGCGAATTTTTTTCAGTTTGAGCCAAAAATAATTTACTCAAAGAACTTCTTAATATGTGGCAGCCTATTTTCTTTCCCTTCCATTGTGCAGGGGAGGGAGAAAAGTCCCATCGTTCCTGCCTTTTTACATTGTGGATGAGAGGAAAAGAAGTCATATCGTTTTAATTTCAAATAATTTTAACAACGTGCATAAATTAAATTTTCGTTATTATCGCTTTCAACAAATATGCCGAATTTCAAAACGCGCCAATATATAAATTCACGTATATCTTCGGAAATTTTTAATAAAAAGCTCTAAATTTTTGCAGGTATGCTTAGAAATACATCTACTTTAAGATGATTGTAAAAATTTTTTAGTTAATAAATCAAATATTTTTCAAAAATAATTTACGTGACGAACTTCTTAAATTATGCCAACCTATTTGCCTTTCCTTTTTTTAATTGTAGATGAGCGGAAAAAAGCTTCAAATAATCTTAATAAAGCGCGTAAACCACATTTGGCGTTATTATCGCTCAAACAAAAGATGCCAAATTTCAAAACTTCCCATTATGTAAATTCATATATATCTTAAAACATTTTGAATAACAAACTCTAATTTTTTGCAGATGTGTCTAGAAATACATCTACTTTAAAATTATGTTAAAAATTTTATAGATTGTAAAACAAAATGCTTTCGAAAACTTTATAAAAATTATTTAAAAATACAAATTTTAAAAATAAATCATAAAAAATGGGTGAATTTTATTTGGAATGAACCTAAATTTCGAACTGCATAAGAAGGAATCAAATACGTTTCATAAAAAAAGAGATATAAACATATATACCAAATTCAATTAGCATTGAGAGCTAAAATTTTGAGAGCTAACTTTTTAAAAACTACTCGTGCGATTTTTACAAAACTTGGCAGTTTGGCATAATTTGAGTCGTAGAATCGAAATATGGAAAAAATTGACATGTCACTTCAGAAAAAGTCCGATTTTGTGTCAAAATACCTGTATTTGAACAGTGGTATATATAAATCTAATACATATCCTAAGTCGCGCTTTCGAGACATGAAAAATGCAATTTGAATTTCGTCCATCGGCCCATTAGAACGGGAGAAATAGAACTGTCCCATTTTTTTTTCCGCAGTATACTTTCTGTAATCTACACCACAAAGATTTCCAATGTTACGGAAATGTTTTACATTCTTCCTTTATTTTGCAAATTTTCATACATGCCCACAATGTAGTGTTCTGTGGACAGTCTGGTGGTTACCCTTACAAAAATGTCTTCTAAAATACTATTAAAAAACCCAAGGGCGAACATCTTTAGAATCCATAAAAATTATGGTTCAATTTATAAACTAGGTCAGACCTCTTTTATATAATTTTATAAATTTCAGGTATGGCTTATATAGGATTATGAGAATAGATTTTATGCAGATGCACGTATATATTCCATACAAATTTGTGGAGAGGTTGTTTAAAACATTGTACAATTTGTAAAGATTCCACGTATAGAATCAACTAATAGAACTCTGATGAAAATATCAGATACAGTTTATAGAAAACTGGGTCATACTTCTAAAGGTTTTTAAGCATATTTGTGTTATTTTTATATAAATGTTCTATAAAAGAAGTTGAGTGTTTAAAAGCATTGAAAATAAACGAAATTTACTTTATGAATTATAAAGAATAAATTAAATTTTTAGTTTGGATAGCTCTTTTTAACCTTTTGTGAATTCGAAATAATTTATGATATGGAAAAAAATTAAAACTTCCGGAATTCGTTCCGGTTTTGGAACTTTTGGAGTATAGTTTTAATTAAAAAAATATTTAAATGAAGATAAATACATTTTAAATAATAATTAAATTTAATCAAAATTAAGAAACCGGTTCTCTTATCAGAGGTATATATAAACACAATACTTAAAAGCATTAATTTCAGAAATTAAAATTCTATAATTATCAGAAGAAATTTAATATTTTATCTAAATTTAAGATTTAAATTGATTTTGTGCTTTTACGACATAACATTTTTGTATTATATCAGCAATACTCTAAAAACCTGCACAAAACGTTGCATACATTTAGATGTTAAAAAACTTTAAGATAAAGGAATAAAGGCAAAAATTTCATTCAGAAATTATTATTATTTTTGAATAAGAAATGTATACTTTTTGCTTTTTTGTATTCCATATACAGTATCAGAATCTAAACATTTTCTTCGACTAAAATTGAAAAGCTTTGCAGATTTCTATCAAAAACTATGCTATAAATACTTTAAAAATATTTAATTTTACTAAGCAAAATTCTATAGAATTGGGTCTGTAAAAGATTTATAAAATTTCTTTAGAACTTTGTAGAGTAGTATGAAAAATTATCTATAAAATTCCTTAGGAATTTCTTCAGTCTCTATAAACTTGCTTTCGCTGGAATGCAATTACCACTTAATTTCATAGCTCTTTCTCAAATGAAATTAGAAATTTAAGACCTTATTTCGGGAATCAATTTATATTTTGTTATTAGCACGCTATTTAATTTCTGATAAGACTACTAAAAAAGAAAGAATCTTCCTTTTCATTTTTAAATAATTTCTTAAAAACAAGTATTGATGAATAAATAAAATTTAAAATTTTATATCTTCTTCGTATAAAAATAAAATCAACTTTTTTGAAAACTTTCACAACTTTTTTGTTTTCCCTCAACTGCACTGTTAGTTGCAATAGTTCTTTTCGCATTACTGAGCAATGATATTAAATAAACAGGTCGGCTCTTTTGCATGCATGAGAGCATTTCAATTATTTGCTTTATATATCCCAGCAACAATTTAATTTCTAGGACTTTGAAATATCTCGAGGAACATCTAAGAAGTCCTATATTTAATGTCGGGAATATGAGTTTAATTATAATTTTGACATATAAATCATTCGAAAATGAATTTGCTAAATACATCTAAGTACTTCCTTATTAAAATAACCCCTTCGCTTAGTCGCCAAAATTAACAAACCTGGAAATTTCAAATGTCGCCAAAGGCTTTATATGCTGATAGCTTTAACAAGCAAGTTCCTGCTTCCGTTTTCAAAGATAAAATAGGTAATGAAGTTCCAGAATAGAATAGTAAACGAATTTACATAATGTACTGACATAATGACTTTATATTTAATATAAATTTTGTACCTTTTAAATTTGGTAACATAAAACTGTGTTTGGAATTATCATTAAGCTTTTACTTTAATCTGCAACCATTAAAGAAATCTGAGCGAAACCTAGAGCCATTTAAGAAATCTGAATTCTTAATACACCTGTTACGATAATTTAACATAAGCATTAATCCTGGCAACCTGAAAATGAGAAAACAGAAAATGTTAGTGAGTTGTTTCTCTCTAATTAAAGTTACACTTGTGGCACGAGACTGCTAATGTGTTTACCAAGTTAGAAAAATTATTCTTACGTCTGTAATTTTCTCTTTCCTTTCCGTGAAGAATGAGAAAATGGATTTCTCAGTTGTTGGTCGAATATTATTTCGGTGGTCACAAAATCCACATTTTGTGTTTCGCTTATGTTTAAGCGCTTAAGTCTTAAATGTTTGAATGAAATAATAATAGAGAAATAATAAAACTTTCTCTTAGTAAATCAGGTTGGCTCAGAGTGAATCCATATGAGATTTTTTAATTGTTTATGTTCATCACATAGCTAATTATTTACTATAAATTCTCGATAGCGATGATGTAGAAGATTAAGAAGTGTTTAAAATAAGAAATTCTTATCCTTAGGAGATACTTGAATAAATTTTTAAGGAAAGGTAGACGTAATTTATGATGCAGAAAAGCAAAAAAAAAAAAAAAATTAAAAATACACTGGTAACGTTTGTATCCTGAAATATGGGAAAGAAAGTGAAAAGAAAGAACAGAATACGAAATTTAAAGCTGGATATCCATGACTTTATAATAATCTTAAGCGAAGTATTTTTTCAACTTTAAGATTATGTAATAAAATACCAAATAAGAGTTATATTGGGATACTATAATTCAAAAATCACACCAATTTATAAAATCATTACAAAACCATTTAAATAAATTATTTTAATGCGATCAATTATTATGAAGTTTTATGTAAAAAAAAATTAGTCGGCTTCATATTTCTTGGGCTAGCTGTGTGTTTCAAATTCTTGACTGTTTTTATACTATTAATCCCACAATTTTCTAGGAACTTCTGGGAACTTGGAAGATTAATTGGATTTTGTAATTACTGTTTTATTTTACAATAACTCAGCAAATGTTTAATAAAAACTGAAATTGCATTTAACTCTAATGTAGACGATTCAAAACGATTCCAGTGTTATGCATACTGATTAAAATAATAATTTAAAGCATTTAATTGCTCACCCCCTACACACATACGCACACAAAAAAAGGGACAGTTCTATTTTTTCCATTCCATTAGGCCGATTGTCAAAGGTACATTTTTCATGGCTCGAAAGCGAAACTTAATATATATATTAGATTTATATATAGCATTGTTTTAACATACGCATTTTGACCCAAAATTGAACTTCGAACAGTTATCTTGGCGCACTTTTTCTAGTTTGCTCCAAGAATGCTTCACTTGGCAAAATTCATAATTTATGGTAACCTATTCACTCTCCCTTTCATTTTTCATGAATAGAAATAAGGGTGCATAGTTTAACATTCCAATTATTTTTTATATTGTATTTATTAATCATAATTGTTATTTTTTGGTATTTTTTTCCTTTTCAGAATTTCATTTTAATTGCTTGATTTGCATGATTGAATTATATTTCTAAGTATAATTATTTCAAAATTTGCTATGCGTTCATTCGAACTGTGTATTTTAAGCATATTTGTTCATATAAATTTTCGAGAATTTGGTTTTAATTATTTGAATTGCATTTCTTTCGAAACACTACTTTGTGACCCAAATTAAAAGGTATTTCAAAATTGCATGTATTGAAAGCGAAAATACAGTAAAGCACTGCTAACATGTCTTTCAATGGGCGGTTCAGAAAAGATACATGAATGAGAAAATGCATTATTGACATTTTAGGACGTGCTGTATAGCTCTCGTGGTACCTCGCCTCAAGTGAAGCTGCATATTACCCCTCGCCATGGAATAGCCGTATATTGTTGATTGGTATACTGCATCGAATAGCCGTATATTGTTGATTGGTATACTGGATTTAGGTAGAGGGTCCTGTTCGCCAAGCAAGCTACAGTCTCTTCCGAGAAAAAAACTTCCTATTCTTCGATGCAATGTCAACAGTCTTAGCACGGAAGCTACTCGGATAAAGCTTCTCCAAATCTTGGAAATTACAGATCGACTCTTAAGTGGAAATTATAGCACTACAAGAAACAAGTTAACCAGAAGCTAGTTAACTTAACCAGAAGCGAGTTTTGAACATTAGAGGATACAATGTAGTCCGAAAAGATAGAGTTTCAGAAGGAGGTGGTCTCATGTTTCTTATTAGAGGAGTGCATTATAAGAAACTGCCTGATATAGACTATGCTTCGGAAAACACTGTGATCCTAGGGGACCTCAATGCTAAGAATCTTACCTGGGGAAGCACCAGTACTAACAGTACAGGCTCCGACCCTGACAATTTGATCAAAGACAAGGCCTTCCTGTCCTTAAATGGTGGAACTCATACTTGCTATTCCCACAGCTATGGCACAACTGATGTGCTGGATTTAACTGTAGTTAGCCCTTGTTTATTCCCATACAGCTACTGGAAGGTTCTCGCGAGTATCGATAGCGATCACCTACCTATATTAACTGAAATTGATCTCAAGATAAATTCTGCAGAAACATGGGATCTCCTTTGGAACTTCAGGAGGGCTGGCTGGAAACTATTTGAAGCTTGTGAAATGACCTTTTCTCTCAAGAACCTCCCTTGGATGACTTGGAAGGAGAATGGTCCATCTTTAAGTGCATCATCTTTAAAGGCGCCAAGACCCTAGAAGAAAACATAAAAGAATTCGAAGTCGACATATACACAAAGAAGATCCTATCCAATCGCTGCTCATCAAGAGAGCTTGCCTATTAAAAGAAATAACTCGGAATGGAGGTATCGACAAAAGAATTGAACTGAACAAACTTAATGCATAGATTAAAAGAAACTATATAACAGTAATAAAGCAAACTGGAAAAATCTATGCAAGGGGTTGGACTACAGATCTCCGAATACTAAACTATGGAACTTTGCCAAAATGATTGACCAATTGAAGCCTGGCAGTGAGGATAGTAACGCCGTCACTGATGATAACGGCCATGGTTTCGGTGGATGATGGAGAAGGGGCTGATGCACTAGCGAAGCACTATGCCAAAGTTAGTAGGCTGAACTTTAAGAGATCTGATAAAATTTAGCCAGGACCATTAGAAATAAAATCAAATCTTGCCGCGACGTACCAGCTGCCAACCGGCTTTTCAAAAGGTATTTCACCTTATCTGAATTATTGTATGCCCTCCAGAATTTGGACCAATCTAAATTACCTGGTATAGAATATGCATATATGTGTACGTACGTACAGGAAAAAAATCTGTTCTGAATCCATTTAAAATTAATTTTATAATCTGCTTGGGAATAAAAAATGTCCTTCATTCTGTCCTTACGTACAGATGTCACGCGAGCACATCGAGAACATTATTAAATTGTATTCTATACCCGTGAAAATGGATATTTTCGTTAAAATATGATACCTGGAATTTTTCGTGGTTACAATACTTCCTTTACTTCGTACAAGCAAGTAAAAAAACTTAAGTTTTTGCAAGTGTAGCTAGAAATATATATACTTTAAGACAATGGTAAATATGTTGTAGGTTTTAATTCAAAATTGTTTTTAAAACATTTATAAAAAGTATTTAAAAAGTACAAATGTTGAGAGTGCGTCAGCAAAAAGAGTACGAATTTTATTTGGGTTAAATTTTTGTTACTAATTTTAAAAGAAACAACAACTTCTGTTATCATTTTTACAAAATTTGGGTACAACTGAGTAGTATAATCGAAATGTGAAAAAAATTAACATATCATTTCAGAAAAATTCCGATTTTGTGTCAAAATACGTATGTTATAATAACACTATATGTAAATCTAACATATATCCTAAGTTGCACTTCTGAGACATCTTCTGGATTTCTGAGACTTCTGGACTTCTGAGACGAAATTCAAAACCCAGTTTGAATTTCGTCAATCCACCGAGTTGAACGGGAGATATAGAATTGTTCTATTTTGATTTTCAGTCGGTGTACATTATATACGTTTTTCATGTAGTATTTATGGACGGTAGTTTTCCAATGACTTCTGTAGCTAAACAATATAAACTTAAACAATGCAGAAAAAATCAATTTTCTAATTCTTATTATAAAATTACTGAACTGCTTAAGTTTTTGTCAAGGTTGCTAAAAGGACGTTCTTATGGCAAATTCTACAAATCTGATCTTTTATAAGTTGTGTAGATGTTAGAAAATTATTTGGCTTCCTGCATATTTCCAGGCATATTTTGTGCAAATATGCTTTGTATGAAAACTACTTGAAATTTGAGTTTTATTCACTTGTGTATGAAATTTTGTTTACTTCTAAAATGAAACCTTTTCCAACTTTATAGGTGCCAAAATTTTTAATTTTATAGCAGTAATAGTATACGTATCAAAATTTAGAATCATGCTTCACTAATCTCAAAATCTCAATAAGTTTAATAATTATTTGAGTAAACCACTAAATCCTCTTTTCATTAATTCAGTATTATTTGTCTAACAATTTCAGTTCGTTGTAGCATAGTCAATATTCTGTCTTATTTTTTTTAAATATAATTTAGATTTTTAGGTAAAATAAAGAGTCTGATGCAAAACACAAAATAGACTGGACTTAAATGCTTTATTTTATTATAAGCATCTGAGCACAAGCACTGTTCTCACATAAATATTATAAGTACTTCCCTGTGCTTAAGGGAAAAGCTTTTAGGGGTTCCCTTATTTTGCATAACAAATTTATTTTAAGTTTGATACCTTTCCTGAGCCTCTCAACTTCTCCTTGTACTTTCTCGCCAGGATGTAAATTTAAAGTTAAACGAAGTGAGTATGTAAACGGATAAAACTCTGAGTTTATAGAGAGTGTGCTTTCGCTAGCCTGCGCATGTTTCGTTGCTACCTGGCTATTACGCCAGCAAGCCTTTTGGCCATTTCGGATTATCATGACGCCTCTTAGGTTTTTGAGAGTCAACCAGTTAGGTGTAAATTAACGTGCTCATCCAGCACTATTCTATTTTAGATTCGACTTGGAATATATTCTACATTTAAGTTCCCATCGCAAGTTGAGGGTGTTTTGTAACGTACGAAGATTATGCCTTTCTGTTGAACTTTGAATTAACAAAGAGTTGCTTTTCACCCTTCTTCTGTGCTGGTATTTATTCACGTCTGTACGAGAATTCGACAGGTTCATTGTAGGATCTAGAAGTAGTTTATGTGGAGTAGGAAAGACTGATTTTACAAACTCTAGTTTATGTCTCATTTTATAATATTTACAATGAATATAACAGTAATTGTCTAAATCATTAGCTTATAAACACTTATAAGTTATGTTAGTTACCAAAACATGAGTTTAAATATTTCGTTAGTGTATTTGCGTTATTAAACTAAACAATTTAAATTTATCAGGCATTTTTCTGACCTTTTTTGTAGTGCTATTTGACCTTAAATTAGAATGGTTGGCATGGCATGTCTGTCTGTGATCGTCATTATTTTCGTTTCCCACTAGCAAAATTACAAGTTATTTTTAGTGTTCTTTAAACATGTTCATCTTTACTTAAATCGAAATAAATTTTGAATTGTATGTTTTGCTGTTTTTTTTAAAGTGGATTTTCTATGCTCTTCCTCTATGTTTTGCTCTATTCTTAAAAAAAAAAAAAAAAAAGATACACACTGCAAAAAAAAGGGGGGGAGGGGGCAGTTTTATATATCTTATTTATATCTTATTTTATACGTTTTAATAGTCAACTGATGTCAAACTGACAAGTTTTGTAAAAATCGCACGAGTAGTTTTTAAAAAATTAGCTCTCAAAATTTTAGTTCCTCAATGTTAATTGAAATTTGGTATGTATAGCTATTAATATCTCTTTTTTTATTCTTTCTTTCATAATTTGAGTTCATTTCAAATAAAATTCACCCATTTTTTATGATTTATTTTTAAAATTTGTGTTTTTAAATAATTTTTATAAATTTTTCGAAAAAAAATTTTGAATTATAAAAGTTTTACCATCATCTTAAAGTAGATGTATTCCTGAGCATACCTACCTACCTCAGTAGGTATGCTTCAGTAGGTACAGAGTATTTTTTTCAAAATGTCTTAAGATGCGCGCGAATTTACATACTGGCAAGTATTCAAATTTGGCATATCTGTTATAAGCGATAATAACGCCAAATGTTCTTCACGAACCCTTTTGAAATTATTTGAAAGTATGAACGATGACTTTTGTCTCGCTAATGTACAATGAGAAAAAGGCAACTAAACTAAACTCATACCACCGCCCGTTCAATTAAGAACATTCGGGGGGTAACGTCACCCGTTACCGATGACTATGCACACCTGCTGGGCCCGAGGTCCCACATCCTCGAGACACCAACAATTTTATTAGGCTTCCTCTGCTAAACGCTCAACGTTTAGCCAACCCACCGCTAAACACGGACCAGTCAAGACCACCGTCTCGGCCGGACCGAGACCACGGTGGGGTGGGCGATGACAACGTGGAGCGATGACTGGCCGTTGATTTAGGCTACCTGCCAGCACTACACGGGATGCCCCTCTCCTTAGGCTTTACATGGAATACCAAGGACAGCAATGACCAGACTCTCAATGGTCCAGTTTGCTATTTGGCTACCAATAACCTGGTGGAGGGGACTAATACCACCCGGCCCATGAAAAGCAAGTAAAGACTTACCCCATGGACCATCGGGAACTGCCAAGTTCATAAATTTTATACCCCCGTGGCCGAGACTACCTAGCTACAGATCCTAGCCAGTAGCTTCACAGAGTACTCTACGTCGACCCCCGGGGGGGAGAAAAAAAGGCAAGGAAAGTAGATTGCTATAAATTAAGAAGTTCGCTAAGTGAATTATTCTTGGCGCACTCTGGAAAAATGCGCCAAGATAAATTTTTGAACTCCTCCGTAAATGTCGCACCAAATTTTAGAAAATTTAATATTTAGACATAATTTGAGTTATAGAATCGAAATATGGAAAAACATTGGCATGGCATTTCAGAAAAATTCCAATTTTGTGCCAAAATACCTGTATGACAACAACGCTATATACGTATAAATGTAATATATATTCCACGTCGCGCTTAGGACATGAAAAACGCAATTTCGTGAATTGGCCCAGTAAAACGGGAGATTAGAAATATTGTGAGGAAATAATAATTCGGTTCGACGGAATGCCAAATGCGTGCCAGATCTTTAGAAGCATTTTACTCTGAAAATAATGATTATATAAATTTGTGCTTTTGATATAACGTTGATAATACTGTTCAAACACAGTTCTTTTTTACTATTAGTTTATAGTCACGCACGTAAATCATTTCTCAGAAGTTTCCGAATTAACATACGTACATCAGTTCTCAGAACTCGTTTCGTAGCATCAGAATTGATTAAAGTTTTGAACTAACGCAGAGAAACATATTTGATTATTCCTAGTTTAGCCGGGCTGTTGAATTTACTTCGAGCCGCAAGTTTTAAATTGTCTTCCTTGGCAACCCCAGCCGGAGTTATCACGTGATGTCTGTCTTTATCATTCACTTTCTTGAAAAGGAAGTTTCATCAAAATTAATCTGCCGCAGAACGTTGATTTATTTGGTACATGCAGGATTTACAGGCAAAAACTTTCTTAATGTGTTTTTCATGTTTATTTCCGATATTTCAGAAACTCTTAAGTAAAGTTTAAAAAAATCTGATGTATACACCACATAACTTCCTTGTATGGAATATTAAATTATAAGCATTTTTTCCTGCATTTCATTTAAACTTATTTCCTCGAATTTTATTAGAGATATATTTCTCATTCCCTTAATTCAGTTCTCACTTCGCGTACAGTTAAAACAATTAAAACAGCACATTTTACAATTAAAATTACACTTTCTACGCAAAAACAAGCAAATCATTCAGAAGGCAAAAACGCAGTTTTTTCGGAGCACAAAACTAAAAGTTTCCTTTCGGTTCCACTCGACAGAAAGACATTGAATCTGCAGAAAGACTTAATTCACTATTCTGCTAAGTTTCAAATGTAAACAAATATGGTTTATATGCTACAAATAAGCTTAGCCGCACTTAAACAACTTTAAATTGTTGAATATTCTTCAACTATTGCATGCAGATTAACTAAAGGCACACAAAGCTTAACCCGAAGATAAGAATAACATAATTTAACCAATTTGAAAGCAAAAAATCCATAATTTACCAAACTATAAGAATAAAATCTGAGCTCACTCAGCCGAATAAGAGATTGGATATATATATATATATATGCTTTTGGTGCGGATGATTGCAATCAAAATAGGAGGTGCACAGCTACATGTCATAGCAGTCCTATATACAACATTTCAACGTTCGGAAGCTATTCGTTTTTGAGTTACTTAAATTTCTAGATAAATTCATACGTGTACGTACGCACGTCACCGAAAAATCGCTTCTGAAGTCATTTTAAATCAGTTTTGTAATTCGTTTGGGGAAAAAGAGTGATTTATTCTGTCTTTACGTATAGAAGTCACGCAAAAGCATCGTTAAATTACATTCGATAACGGTCAGAATGTATTTTTTCGTTGAAATATGATACCCGGAATTTTTCGTGATTACAATACTTCCTTTACTTCATATACGGAAGTAAAAATAAAGACTCCAAACAATCAATTAATTTCACTGCGTATTTTAATCTTGATGAGTTCCATTGATCAGAGTCAAAATGAAACAAAAATAAGGCTCAGTTACCCACGGATAGCAAATTTTATTACTGCAGGGACCATTTACCTATTTGGGGGGAGGAAGAATAAATAAATAATACTAAATGATGTTTGAAAATATAACATTATACAAACACGCGCAATATATATATGCATTATTGCATATATATATTGCATTACTATATGTGCATTATTACATATATATTATTGCATATACAATTTGCTCTGTAGCAAATTGTGACGTTCGGGTTGTATACTAGCTACGGCTTCGTTATATAAAGTTTGCAATATTGGTTTACCACAGTTATGTTATAAATGCATCAAAATCCATTACAATTCTTAATTTAAATAATTAATCCTCTGTACACTGCAATGTTAATGAAACCTGAGTATGGTTATTATACTGAAACCATTTCGCATTTTTAAAATTATACGAACATGTTTCCGTCATTGCTTGAAATTCTCATATGTGCAACGAGTTTTATACACAGTCCAGTCACATTAATGTGACCATCTGTCAAAAGCCAGAATAACCACCTTTCGCAGAGCGGACTGCTGCGAGACGTGCAGGAAGAGAGTCACATAGGTCCCTGAAGGTGTTCTCTGGGATGTTGAGCCATGCCGACTCTAATGCCGTGGCCAGCTGCGCTAGATTACGCGGTTGAGGATCCATGGCGCGAACAACTCGATCGAGATGGTCCCACAGATGCTCGATTGGGTTTAAGTCAGGTGAGTTTGCTGGCCAGGGGAGGACGGTAAACTCATCCTGGTGCTCTTCGAACCACGCACGTACACTGGCAGCTGTATGGCACCTCGCATTGTCCTGCTGGAAGATGCCATCATCCTGAGGAAAAACAATGCGCATGTAGGGGTGAACATGGTCCTCAAGGACAGATGCGTACTTGTATTGATCCATTGTGCCTTCCACAATGATCAGTGAACCTAGAGAATGCCAGGAAAACATTCCCCAGACCATAATGCTCCCGCCTCCAGCTTGGACCGTTCCGGCAATGGTTGCAGGGTGGTTCCTTTCAGAGGTTTCACGCCTTATACGCCAACGTCCATCTGTCCGATGGAGCATAAAACGCGATTCATCCGAAAACGCAACCTGTCGCCACTCAGTGGACGTCCAGCTGCTGTACTGGCGTGCAAATTCTAGCCTTCGCCGTCGATGAACAGCAGTCAGCATAGGTGCACGAACCAGGCGTCTGCTTCGGAGGCCCAGACGCAGCAATGTTCGCTGAATAGTACTTTGGGAGACACTTTTGGTAGCCCCTTGGTTCATTTTGGTGGTCAGTTGCTCAACGGTAGCCCGTCTATCTGCCCGAACGCATCTCCGCAACCGTCGTTCGCCTCTGTCATCTATGGCCCGTGGTGCACCACATTTGCCACGTCGCTGATTTTGGACAGTCCCATTTTGCCATGCACGGTACACTTTTACCACGGCGGCACGCGAACAGTTCACAAACTCAGCCGTTTCGGAAATGCTTCCACCCTTGGCCCGAAAGCCAATGATCATGCCCTTTTGGAAGTCGGATAAATCGCTTCGTTTCTGCATTACGCCAACGATTGAAATGTTTTCCGAAGTCCTCACACACCCTTTATATACGCTCAACTGCACTGTGCTGCCATCTGCCTTCTGTGATTGGTTATTTAACTCTGACATGGAAAGTACGTGGTGGTCACATTAATGTGACTGGACTGTGTAGTTCTTTCATTTTTTTAACCTTTAACACATTTCCATAAATAATCCTCTTCGGTATGTAAAGTTGCAACTTTCATTTTAAGCACTTAAAGAGATCTTTTTGATCGCATAAATTCTTAACAACTACTAAGTAATAATTTCTATATATCTGGTCTTTCCATTAATGTTCACGTTCAGAAGTGGCCCGAGAGGTAACATAGGCAACTTGTTCAAACACTTTATTGTAGTGACAGGATTGACTGCATTTAGCCTTCTGTACCTCGAATATCAAACAGTTCTATCAGAACATCCTCCATAAAAGCATCGCTTCTAAAGCATATAGTGTCGCGAGCATCATTATAATAGATTCATCAATGAAATCAGTTTTTAATATTCACAGAATCTTTCATCAGTTAGACTATCCATCCCCGACGAAAAGTTTATTTGAGCTCGAGCAGAAATTTATATGCCTTCTAATTTAATTATGTCAATACTTTGGCTGTCAGACACTTTTTCCTAACAATCTCATGATATCTCGACAATAAAAGCATAATTTTAAAATTAATATCATTCACTGTTACTTCATATTTCATCTTTATTTTTATTGCGCCTCATCAAACACTTCTCTGTGTTAAATTTCGGGACTATGACAGGTGTTTATCATTAATTTTTATTCACAGCAACGAGTATTTCTCAAATTTTTTTAGCAAGAAGCGTATCTATTAAATGTATTTTTATATCGATCCCGTTAGAGTGAACGGAACAAAACTAAATTTTTTAAAAGATATTTGTTACGTCAAAATAATTAATTACATTAGAATTAACCAGAACAGTTTGTCTTAAATCTTCCACAATGTACTCAAAATTTTATACCTTCTTTTTTAGTTCTCTAAAACTGAAAAATTTATTTTTTATTTTAAACAATAAATAATATAAATTTATCTTATTGTTTCAATATAAACAGTAGAATTATTAAAAAACATTTATCTTACCTTATATCTTTACATCTCACTTGTCAAAGAATAAACCAATTTGTTTAATCCTTCGGCATCTGCTTCAGAAATAACTTTAATAAAACTATCCATACAGTTCCCGCGCAACATGAGTGTGACTGAGCCAAAAACTTCGATTCATGCGCCTCGTTTAATGGAAAATTTTATACAGAAAAGGAAAGTAAAATGCAATAACTAATAATATTGTATATTTCATTTTCAATTATCCTTGTTTATTCTTGGGATGCTATTGCAAAACTCAGCAGTTATGTCGCCGTCTATGAGACTTTGGAAAGTTTGTTATGACTAAGCAGAAAGCTTAAATGAAACTAATGAGAAACAGCAAAGAACAACTAATATCGGCAGTGTAATATTTTCTATGAAAGTTTAGTCTATACAATTCGTTACACAAAGTGCAATTAGTTCCTCAAAACTACTTTCAATAACAAATTTTAATGTTAGAAAATATTATATACTGTGAAAACTCATGTCTTTTGAGAATAAATTAATGCTATTAGTTTTTCTTTTTCTTTTTTTAGCTGAATTGCTTATAACGCAAAATTCTCTTAATATCCATTGATGTATTCCGAAATTAAAAGTTAAAAATAATAAGTTTTAAAAATAAATTTCTGAATTTTTGATCGAATAGGTAATTTGGCGCCCCTTCTATTTGTTCACCTGCGGCAAGTGTCTCACCTGCCTCACCCTCGCTCCGGCCCTGGTTGGGACTGCACAAAAATAGGCTTAGCCGCACTTAATTCACGAATTCTGTTGTTTCACATCTAAATACTTGACATGTTTTTAAAGGAATCTAAAGAATAGCAAATTCCAAATCAAATAGTCAACGTTTCAACACACACGTCCATTATGAAGACTAGTAGAGATATTAGGTATTTTTTGAAAGCAGGACAGATGAATAATGAGAAATGACTTCGACGGGACTCTAACCATGAACCTCTGGAATACACGCCCAGCGTGCTGACTACTGCACCACGAAGGCATGGTAAGAAGGCTGGAGAAATACCTTATATATTCCACCTTTTAAAGGGCAACTGGGGATTAAGGGGGCCCAATCTCCAAATCCAAAAAATCGGCTGGCTTGGATAATCATCATTCACCAGCTTTTTAGTTTGGGCGCCACTGTAGAGACATTAGGTATTTTTTGGAAGCAGGAGAGATGAAAAATGAGCAACGCCGTCGCCGGGTATCGCACTATGGACTTATCGAATACGCGCCGAGCGTGCTGACCACTACACCACGAAGGCATGTTAAGAAGGCGGGAAGAATACCTTATAATCTCTTGTTCAATTCTAATTGCGCAAACACAAGCACTTGAAAGGTAATATCATATACCAGCGGGCAAGCTCGCCACATGAGAGAGCTGCGGCTGCAGCAAAATTTATCAGTCCTATGTACACCTGAAAAGAAAATTTATAAGATTTCAATATGAATGAAATCAGTTATTTATTCTTCCGACGCAAAAGCCAGTTCCTAAATTAAGGTTTTGTTGCCAAACCAGGAAAAAAAAACTTTGTTATACAGCAACTTTTTCTCGATATCAATAAAAGAATTAACATGACAATAACATACAGTGTCAATTATTCTAACAAGAAACAAAAAGTTGCCAACAGCAAGTATTTATTTAAAATGTTGACATTAACGAAAACGTTTCGACATTCAATGACGTCACATGCAATCGGGTGCTTCGTTCAACATCAGAATATGAACATCAGTAATAATATATTTAATGTTTGGCAATGCTATTTTTATTTCCTATTTTGTCAAACTTACAAGTTTTTACTAGGAAACTCTACGATATGAAAGCGAGCAATGGCAACATTTTTGAAATAAAGCAATATTTATCTCCAAGGCGTGAGACTGTTACCACTCGGAAAAATAAGTGCGAAAATTAGCTTTTTCAGAGTTTTTAATTAATAACTCGGCTGATTAAAGTCGTACAATGATGAGAATTGCCGGAATGGCTTCCCTCGAAATTTCGGAACCCGGGGGGGGGGTATCTCTCTCGAAATTCAAATTTTTCATATTTCCAAATATGAGGTTTCCCAGGAAATAGAGCTATAGAAAAACTTCTAAAATGTTATATTTAAAATAAGGTGGCCAGAGAGATAGAACCGAATAGAAACAACAACAACAAAAAACTTTGTTGATATTTCATTGTAATTTAACGCCATGTAGAGACTTTGTGCATTTATTTAATAAACAAACTTAATTATTCAAGACAAAATCGCGTATGTTATTTCACTGCTCATGAGACATTATTTTCCTGAAGCAGCAGTATCTTCTAATTCATGCTATTAAAATATAAACTACACTATTAAAATGTTTGTTCAAGATGAAACAAAGCATGAACGACTACATAAAGAGATCAGTTTGTTTATTTATCAAAACTAGGCTAAAAACCGTTATATAGTAATATGTGTAGCCGCCTCTGGTGGCAAAGCGTAACAAAATGGTCTTAGCGATTCTGAACCATTGCAAGAACATAAAAGTCGGCGGAAAACGCTTCGATAGAGCTGTGAAAAATGCGTTGCATTAGAGAAAGTGTTATTTTTAACATGATAAAACGATGCCGTATTTTACTTTATGGCGTAACCAATGGGGAAAAAAGTGCTCGGGCATCTTGTTGAAAGCTGTCAAGAATGCACGAAAAGCATGCAGTTAGTCACGCGATCTCCATTACGGTTTGTAGTAATGTCCTGCGGTATTTTCTTAGTGTATGAATCTCTTCGCCTGTCTTTTATGTTTATTCACCGAGTACACAGCCTTGCCAGAGTGGAAAAAATACCCTGAGATGAAAAAAACTACCACAGCTATTTACGGATTTGTATCGAGTGCGAACTCTGCTTTTTTAAACAACTACGTGACTTCTTTCTTCTTTTTTTCCCGACTACACTGCCAGATTGCAGTGTTAACTCTTTACTGGCGAAAAAAAAAGATATGAGTGATAAAAGGCGTAGGTTATTGAAGCTCAAGAGTATGAGGGCCTAATCCTTTGCAGTTGGTGCCCAAGTGTACCACGTAGATCGGAAAAAAGATTAGTTGTAATTTATATATTACTTCAATAAATAAAGCAGTTTATCTTGGATAGAAAGTAGGAGTTAATTGTTCCTCCTGTAACTAAAAATGAGGGTGTTAAATATTGAGGTCCTCGTGACTTTTATCTTTTTCCTCTTCTTCTTTTTTTTTTTTTAGACTCAACAGAATTATTTCATGGCAATGATTCACGATAAATGGTAAAAGTGCGCAATTATTAGTTTAAAACATAGATGAATAAATATATTCTGAATATATAGAGTTTTGTCACGCCATACAGAAATTACAACGAGGTTAAAATTTCTTGAATGACCTTGACAGTCGACAAATTACTGCCTTTTCAGTAGCATGTATTAAATAAAGTAGAATTATTTAAAGCACAGCATGAGGGAGATATTTACTAAATTCAAAAAGAATTTTGATCGAACCTTTTACTGGGAAAGTGAATCAGAGACAACTATATAAAATCTATCTCTGCTATTTCACATAAACTAATTCTAGATCCTACAATGAACCTGACGAATTCTCCCACAGGCGTAAATGAATTACCAGCACAGAAGAAGGGCGAAAAGTAGCCCTTTATTAATTCAAAGTTTAACAGAAAGCCACGATCTTCGTGCATTACAAAAACACCGTCAACTTGCGGTGAAAACTTAAATGTAGAATATAATTTAAGTGTAATCTAAAATAAAATAGTGTTGAATTAGCACGTTAAATTACACCTAACAGGTTGATTCACAGAAACCTAACAGGCGTGATGATAATCCGAAATGGCCAAGAGGCTTACTAGTGTAACAGCGAGATGGCAACGAAACGTGCCCTGGCTAGCGAAAACACGCTCTGAATAAACTCAGAGATTCACCCGTTTAAATACTCACTTCACTCAACTTTAAATTTACATCCTGGCGAGAAACTACTGGGGGAAGTTGAGAGGATCAGGAAAAGTATCAAACTTAAAATAAATTTGTTATGCAAAATAAGGGAAACCCTACGACTATTTAGCAAGAAATAACGAAGTGACTGGAAAATTTATGAACTTCTAATTCTTGTCTATTTATTCTGCTTACCGTTCTTAAATACATTTTTCTTTTATTTCGAAGTGCCTAGAAGATGATGAATGGGCTTCTTACCTTCCCGGTAGAACTCTATACTACATCGAAGATAATTCAGCATTCTCCCAGAATCTTAATTTCACTCAGAATTCATATCAGTTCACCTATAATCATTCTGTATTTCTGACTGAAATCGCAATTTCTGATAAAGTAATACGAATCAATATTTAAATTAATTCTGTTATCATCCATCCACGACTAAATTTAATACGTGATGAAGAGGGAAGTTAAAGAAATTTCTGAGAGTTAATAATCTTAAATACGGAAGGTATTCCTAATAAGCGAAGTATAAAGATATTTCTTACATGAATTGAAGCTTATGACCAAAAGGCCTTCTTTTGAAACTAGCATAAAACATTGTCCTCAAATTATTAAAATTTGGAAACCTTTAATAAAATTACAGCAAGAAAATGTGACCACAAAAAAATTGTTCGATCAAATATTGGAAAGTTTTGTGGTTTTTGTGGTTTTGTGGTTTTTTCGATTCGTCTGGAATGTTTTGTGGTTTTTCGATGATAAATGCAAATGAAGAAATATAAAAGCATAAACGAAAGCAAAGTGAAGAACATTAGCAGCATTTTGTTCTAAGACTTTTGTCGTCTGTGTGGAAATTGGAAGGCAGCTGGAAAGTTCCTTTTAAAAAAAAAAGATGTTAGATTTTTATTTGTGAAGAAGTTACAGAGGTGCTGGACACTCGTCAAAGAAGTGAACTCAGAGAATTTTGAAGTGCCCTGAAGAGCTGAAAATCCAAGAGGCAAGATGAAACATTTGGAAGTGATCCAAAACATCCCAGCTATACTGCAACAGGTCGTTATCTTGACATCCATAGAAATGTGAAGCTGAGCATAAGAGTTGCCATTATGGAAGACAACATCTCAGCTATTGGTCAATTCTGAGCAACTTGCTTAGATTTGACTTTTAAAACTGCCATTTGGGAAGAGAATTTTTCCAGATATTTTGGCTAATTTGGTGGCAACAGTTGCTAATTTGCAGTTACTTTATAGTCCTACCATACGCAAAGCATTATTGTTTGAGAATGCAGCCCTTTCTCAGTATTACTAAAAGAGGTTCTTTTGCCTTATGCCATGGTTTTTTCTTGTAAGATCCTCTTCTCAACTCCAGTAGTGTGTCATTAAAAAAGGCCCTCCTTTATATCTTTCTACAAAGAATCAGAGATGAAAACTCGAGAAAGCATATTTTGCTCTGTTAAAGTATGGAATACCTATACATCTTAGCAGCTAAATGCCAAATCTTCTTCAAAAGACCATGTACTATACGTTTTGAAATATTTAGACTATATGATGGTTCCTGAACTGTATAACGTGGATTTTCAGCGATAGCTGCTTTTTGCAGGGTTTATTCACGCCAGATGGTCACCTTAGAGCGGCTATCATCTTTGGAGCCGAAATTTCAACGCTTAAACTTCTCAAACCGCCTTCAAACTGTGTCATTAGAAGCAACACGTTTTCTAGATATAGCACAAATTTTACAAGCAATATGACTAGTATTTTTACTTTTTTTTTTACTCCAAAGGGCCTTTGTCCCTGATGGACTATTGTTTTCGTTTTGCGATTTGGCATTGGAAACATTAAA
>KK112505.1:644572-731051 GCA_000611955.2 Stegodyphus mimosarum | reverse complement strand
TGCAGTGACGTCATGGAGATTGGAAGTAAGATGGCGAGGCCGCAATGAGTTTTGACACGATTGGATGTAAATATTTTGCAATTGCGTCGTAATTATATATATAAATGTATATATTTTCTATTTGTACAGTATTTCAGAGTCCTGAATGTACGAAAAGAATACATTTTTAAGCAAAGTTTATTGTTATTAACATTAAAATTACGCATTATTTCTTCTCCACTTACAGAGCTTCTACCTAAAATACTTTCTCAAATATGACATGATTTTATTAGCTTCTGAGGCATCTTTTAAATGAAAAAAATTTAAGTCAATTTGTAATTAATGCTCAATTCGGTCCCTTTCAAATTAACGCTCTTTTTATTTTAATAGTGAAATACATTAAACAGTACATAACTTTCTCTGAATATTTCTGAAAGGGAATAAAAAAAAGATTTTTTTTAAATATTATTTAAAACTTGTACCTGCGTTATTATAAAATATAGGGGAATAAATCTTTTCATTATCAGACTCTTTTACCTTTAATTTCAACAATACATATCCTAAAACTGTTCTTTATTACTTCCTTAAGTCGCATCGTCTCAAGGAAACGTGTAGAAATGTATTCCATCAGATTTCGACGAAATCTTACTCTTGCAATCCTTAATCAGCAGCATCGATACGCCATTAGAGAAAATTTAAAAAAAAATTGTTTCTGAAAACAGCCTTTTGTAATTAAAAAGTGCAAAATTAATAAGTTATAAATAACTAAACCAAAGCACGTTAGAAGCTAACAAGATTTGGGTAGAATCAAACAAACAACCAAATCAAAACAACCAATGACTGAAAAGAGAGGGACCATGCGCAGTTTTACTGATTGTGTTTCCACATCGCCTACGAGCGCTGCGGTCGTTTCGAAGCGCAATTTCTTCCGTTGAAGTGTCGACGCTTTACTTACATACAACTTTGCATTAAATGTCGGTTCACTTTTCAAACTATTGCCACCAACTATTGCAGCCCTGTATTATATTTAAAGAAATTAAATAATGAAGAATGCGCATACATGTATGCACGTTTCTCGCATTGTGATAAAACGACTGTACCAAGAGCCATCGAATTTTGAATGACGTAATCCTGCTGCGAATATGGGCATTTGGAAGCCCAAATTTGAAATTTGGAATTTGTTTTAATATCAATTTTATATTTTGTAAAACTTTAATGAATTTTTGATTAACTAAGTCAAGGATTTCAAAACGAGAAATGGCAACGTTTTACAGCAAAAACATTTTTATTTCCAACTCGTGAGACTGTGTATCGGAAATTCTAAAGATATGCTCAATTTAAAATTATTTTGCGATATTGCTTTTGAACTTAATTTTATGGTTTAGGTGCGAAGAACATGCTATTTAATAAATAAAGGTAACACACAAAACTTTAAAAAAACTCCCCTTTGGGCATAATGTAAAATATAACTAACTTTCTGAAAGCTTTCAGATTTTTTTAATAGCATAACTTGATGAACTTGAACTTCTGAGTTCTTCATTATTAGAGGAATTACAGAACATGAGACGAAAAGACTATATTTAAATATTCTGTTCAATCAAGATCGTTCCTTATCAGCAGTAAACAAACTAAGTGGAAGAAAATGGGCTTTGATTTGGAAAACATCAGAACTTTCTGGATGACCCAATATATTGTTCAAAATATAAGAAAAGGAGTACAATTTGTTATTAACAAATTTGCTCATACCATTCAATAAAGTTTTTTTTAAGTTTTATATCCTGTACTTAAATTGAAACTAATTCAATGTATAACGGATGTAAAAGGGGGGAAAATATCTTAAAAGTCTCTAAGTTTTCGCGTTTAAAGGACTAATGAATATTGAAAACTATTTATGTCTGCTAACTAAAAAATCGATTTCCTGTTTATTGTTAAATTATCGTCTTCTCCATTAATTTAAATTTTACAAATTCGACTTGTATATTTATTCAATTAATAAGCAGTATTATATATATATATTATTTCATTATTATAATTTTAATCATTGTTCCTAATCTCATCCATTAGTACGCTGGCAATATTTTTAGAAATTAAGTCCTGATCTATGTGAACAAAACCATGAATCCATTACTTCTCATTCCGGTTTCTACTACCAATTGCAAATGGAATATCTTCATTGATGATTTCGTCATTTTCTTCCTGAGTAAAATAAACACCCAACAAAATCCTCCCTGAAGATTTATCTCTTCTCATTAGGCAGTTAACTACAGTGAATCCTCACGATCTAAGATTCGGTTTCTTATCTGTTACGTCTTTACAAAAGCGTACGCTGCGACTCTCACTAGAAAAAAATTCTAGTGGTCAGGCAACTATTATTTCAGCTCACCTGATAACCTTGCAGAAGTACTTCATGACGCTCTTGAAGTCTTAGAAGTCTATGCACGTGTCAAGACATCACAACACATTATATACATTATACATATTACAATATATAATATGCGTAATATTCAACATTTGGAACTTAATAATCTGTAAATAGGCAGACGAATGTTCAACATTTTGAACTTAATAATCAATAAATAGGTGGACGAACGTTCAACATCTTGAACTTAATAATCAATAAATAGGTAGACAAATGTTCAACATTTTGAACTTAATAATCAATAAATAGGTGGACGAACGTTCAACATCTTGAACTTAATAATCAATAAATAGGTAGACAAATGTTCAACATTTTGAACTTAATAATCAGTAAATAGGCAGATGAATGTTCAACATTTTGAACTTAATAATCAGTAAATAGGCAGACGAACGTTCAACATCTTGAACTTAATAATCAGTAAATAGGGAGACAAATGTTCAACATCTTGAACTTAATAATCAGTAAATAGGTTGACACATTTAACCAAATCTTCAGTTTTATTCCCTGGTTATTCATATCGCATTTTCATCATGACTGAATATTTCTTCTAGGTACGCATGTTTTTGACACAGATTATATAAAAAGCTATTTGTAGAAAGTTTAATTTTTTAAGGGATCATCCAAACACAATAATTTAAAATTTTAACCAAACATCCAAACATAGGCACTTCATTAAACATTTCTAAAGCTAACTAGCTTGGTAACGTTACAGGTAAGATAATCCACGAAACGCCCGTAATTCAGCCGGTTTAAGACCTCAAACTCAAAATGTGAACAGAGTTCAGCCTTTTGTGTTTCAGTAGTAAGTCTTCAGAATCATTCAGTATTATGTACGGTATTATCAAATGAGATTTATAATTCAACCATAAGAAGTTCCTAAAAATAGTATTTGTAATATTTTCTAATTTGTAGTTTCGCGCTTGATCGATGCAGGATTGTTAGACATGTTTTTTGCGAAATGGTAATTAACTTCTTTACGTTTGTGTCAATATAATTAGGTTTTTCATAGCTACATTTTTTTAAAAAATTTAAATACAAATTATTTAAAACACATTTGTAATCTATGCAGTTTATTATATTTTCTTTCTTGTATGCCTTATATTGTATACCAAATAATTTCTGCCAAAGTGTAGTTTTGTTTGAAATTATTTTATTATCAGCAGATAAAATACAAGATGTTTATCAAGTCCAGGATCCATTTTGAGGTTTAATAACTCATAAAATAATAAAGATAGATTAAAATTAATAACATAAATGGTTAGATAGACTCAAAAGGTTTCATGATCCTTGTCAATGAACTTCAATGTGTGCCCTCTTCATCGCACGGAGAATATTAAGTCGATTTATTATTTAATTTCACGCCAGGTACCGGCAAGCATGTCGGCATCCACAGAGGCTATAGCGGTTGTAATTCTGGCTTTTAGGTCATCAATGTTCGACACTCTCCTCCTCTAAACGTTGTCCTTTACAAATCCGCAAAGGAAAAAGTCCAGCGGTGTTATATCAGGTGATCTGGGTGTCCAAGGAATTGGACCTCCTCGCCCAATCCATCTCTTGTGGTGCATGCAGTCTTCTTAATATCCAGTCGAATAAAACATCACATACAAAAGTACTAGAACAAACACATCAGAAGTAAACATAACATTGCAATAGTTGCCAAAAACAAAAGAGAGAAAAATGCAATTAATAAGCAGACGATATTTAGAAAAGTACAGATATTTAGACTGGAAAATGAAATTATCTGAAATTAACCACACGCGCAGACGATAGTTACAAAAGTAAAGATATTCAAACCTGAAAAGGGAAATATGTAAGTTATTCCATCAATAAATGCCATAAGTTTGTTTATATCTTCATTATTTTATCAGTTATTAAACCTCAAAATGGATCCGGGACTTTATAAACACTCTGTATTTAAATATCATTAAAATAGCCAGCTTACAGAATCATAAAATATTACTTTTTTCTAAATCCATTTTTAGCGATATGATCTAGCTATGCATACATTTTCATGATTTTTAACATTTTGTAAAACAAATAAAAAATGCATTACTTGGATGGACTTCCAAAGCCTGTCACGTTCTTTGGCATGACAAATTCCCTTTCCTTTCTCTTTAAATGACTGGTGCTATCTTTCAAGTTTGGGTATCAGACTTCTATGTTGAAATATTGATCACACATCCAAAATGCAACATCGATGAAAGGAGAAAATCAATTTTGTCCCTACTTTGATTTTTTACGGTGTCATTGCTCAAATTGTGCCGTTAGGAGTGTTGTTGTTAAGATAGGAAGGAAAATCAAAAAAAAGTAATAAAATACTACAACTTCTACCTGTAGTTTCTTTCATGTTTTTCCCTGAAGTCATTTGTGTGAGTGATTTAAGTAGTTCAGTGTTTTTCCTGAAAATAACGTTTCTTTGACTGAACGAGTGCCTTTAAATTTTACGAGCGATTACTTTACCTTTTACCTTAAATGAGAGGGCTTTTCCAAAAATTACCTGATTAGTGTTGTCCTTTGCAACTTCAAACTATATTTTAGTAATTCTGCGTATTCATGGCTTATAGTTTCAATGATGACTTCCGAGAAATTATAACTAGTATTTTGAGTTATTATGTACATTTTTATTCTTCATTGGTTTCTTCGATTAAGGTAAAGCACTTAAAGGCTCTAGCATTTGCATTTTACGTAGAAAGGCTGGAATTATATATAACTGGTTAACTTAAATAATAACCTGACAAGATCACAGTTATACTGCCCGGATGTTACTGGGATATTTGTTTGGTCCTATTGAATGCAAAATGCTATTTTACTGCTACATAAAGTGAAACTTCAATTCAGGAACGAAACTTCAATTTCATTACAAATTCTCTTCAACAGCCTAAATGTACGTAAATCTAAACAATATTCGCCACAGGAATTAATGTAAAATGGAATAATTGATTCTTGAAGTATAGATTGTTGTTATAAACTTTAAAACAGCATTTTGGGCACAAGTTCATAAGCCAAAACCGGTCGAAAATATTAAATACAAAGTAAAATATGAGCGCAATATAGTTAAAACAAACAAAACTTTATTTAATTTTACTGTACCTGCACAAAGAAGAGTGAAAAGTGTAAGTGCCTAATGATGAGAAAAATGTTATTGTTTGCATGCGAAATTTCCCTTCCACGTAAACATACGGTAACTAACTGCCTTTAAGAGGTATAAGTTTTGCTTTTCTGGGTATCCAAGACCCACTCTGCTTGATACTGTCTGGGCCTTTATTTCCTTCAAAATTTCCTATAATTTGTTGTTACCTACATTTTAATATTTCATAAGATTTTTTAAAAAATTTTTGCTATCATTATAGCAGTAAATAATGTTAGATTTAATCAAAAATATTTTACTAAATATGTATATATATATATACATATATGTATATATTCATTTCGGTCATGTCTTTCTGGATTTACTTCGAATTTATTACTTTTAAGTATACATACACTATTTTGCAAAAAAATCGAAGCACCATGAAGGAAGTGGTTGTTTTTGATGAAATTGATTATGTATATAGCTCATACACAGATGATAAAATGATTAAACAATCAAGGTCATAGTACCTGTTCACGCCTCACAATCACCCATTGAGTGTTCAAATTAGTAGTTGTTCGAACCACCGCTGGCGGCAATACATGCTTGAATTCATCGAAGCAAGGAGTGCCAGAGGTTCCTAATGTCATCATGCGACACATTCTGCTAGGCATTAATGAGTTGTCGCTCCAGATCTGCGATATTTTGTGGTGCCTGAATCTGGCGGTCTACCATGTCCTAGACATGCTCGATTGGTGAAAGGTCTGATGACCTTGCTGAGTAAGATTGTTGGAGCTATTAATTCTTAAGAGTTTGTGTTTATGTTTTAAGTTCAATACCAAAGGATAAGTCAATATTTGGATAAACAATTCTCAATAACATGAATGTGTAAAGTTTGTGACCACATGATAAACACAATATATACTGTAAAACTGGTGTTCAAATCAATAGTAAATAGTGACCATGAGCTCCAACAGAATAATTAAATAAATGCGTTGTGTAACATATATTGGGTCCAGTGTTCTAAATTTAAAAGTGAAAACATTACAAGAAAAGTTAAAATTAAATATGGAATTTATTAAGATATTACTGAATAATTTACAAATAGTTACATTGGTGGCGGTGTGGAGGAATTATTGAAATAATCATACCCATCCAAACAGTGAAGTTAACATAGAAGATACATTGCAGACTCCGTCTATTGCAAGGTTACTTGTTACAGAATCATGGCAGTAGACGTCACAATAACGGTAGAGACAGCCATTGCTTGCCTTCTATAAGGAGAGAAAAGAAAGTAATTAGTTAAGAAAAAGTTTAGACATTTGCTTCGCCCTCCATAGTAGCCTTCTCTCATTCATTTCTTCCGACATCGTTGGTTCCATGATAACGCTGACAGCTACTCTTCAGATAGTCTTTTCATTCGGGTCTCGCTTTCAGCTCCGTCTCCTTCCGTCAATGGCTGCGTGTCTACGTCGTGTCTGTCTCGTGTCAGTCTGCTCTCGTCGCCAGCTCCCAGGCTTTTTACTCAAATCGCCAAGACTGCTCGATTGGCGATTTTAGATGGTAGGAAAACCGCCAACAGCCCGGCAACCCCAGGGGAAAAACACGCAGGAAGGTGAATCTCCAAGTAGAATGAGCTCCAGAAATTGGCGAATATCGCTGATACACCAAGGTCAGTCACCTCTAGCCTCGACGAGGGGTCCCACTCTAGCATAGGAAAAGCCTGCGAGTAAGCAAAACACCCCGTCCCCCCTGAGTTTGCTGCAGGGTTAGTAGTGTAGAAACTAGCCTCTTCCGCAGGGTGCAAACGTTACTAATGTTGACAGATGTTTCACAGACTACCGTCTAGCGGGCGAAGAAATCGAAAACAAGGTCGTAAATCAATTGGAAAGGCAACGGAAAAGCTTTTGAAAGGATAGGTGTTAATTATTGATCTTACATACAAATTAACTTCAATACTGATAAGTACTTAAATAAAAATATAATAATTACATAGATAATTTTCTTGGGTTTATTCCAACACCAAACACGACCACCATAGTAAGGAAATAAAAATTACTTCAGTTAAAATACAATAATCAAGTATGAAAATTTTTTTTATTCTCCACAACACCAAAACGACCACCATAGTCAGAAAATATGGATCCCAAATTTAGCAGAAAAGGGGGCACATTAAAACTTAATTAAACTTTAAACACCAACTTGTGTAAACAAACTTTTAAAAGATTGACCTTAAGGGTCAACTTATCAAGAAATTAACATTAACAACCAAGGTTAAGAAAAAAATAATTAACTAAACAGAATTTAAATAGTTAACCAACCAAAAGTAAAGAAGAAAAATTAATTACTCAAGCAACTTAAAATC
Source organism: Stegodyphus mimosarum (assembly GCA_000611955.2). Taxonomy (NCBI): domain Eukaryota; kingdom Metazoa; phylum Arthropoda; class Arachnida; order Araneae; family Eresidae; genus Stegodyphus; species Stegodyphus mimosarum. The sequence goes on along the minus strand of KK112505.1, from coordinate 723,218 downwards.
AGCGTTAACCAAAACTGTCAAGAGAACAAATTAAATGACTACAATTACTTTTCAACAAGCCAAAGAAACTTAAGTTCAACTACAAAAAAAAAATTAAAAACAAATTAATCTTTAAGTCTAAAGCAAAATAAATTAAATCATTACCTTTAAAACAATTTAAATCACAACTGAAATAAGTAATACATAACAAGATTATCAACCGCACGGAGACAGTCCAGAGACATGCGAGTGGTATGTGGCCTGGCAATATCTTCTTGGAACATGGCCCCACGATGACGTGCCATGAAGGGAATGCAACCGGCCGCAAGATGGTATCAACATCTGACTAAAGATGACTGCTGTCATAAGAAATAGCTCACCACACTATCACACCAGGAGTTGTGGCTTGGTAAAGCAAAGACTAATTGGGACCGCTGGCCCCGTCTTCTCCAAACACGAACACGGTGGTCATCTGCTTCAAGAGTGAAGCGGGATTCATCGCTGAACACTATACGATGCCAGTCTGATGACAGCCATGATGATAGGCTGCGACACCACTCCAGGCAACTCCGCCTATGTTGTGGGATCAAAGGCAAACGTCTTAAAGGCCTCTGTGAGCGTAACCCTGCCTCAGGCAATTGCCGTGAGATGGTGGACCACGGGAAGTATAGACGTGGCTGTAATGATTTGAATAGTCGACAATGATACCCCTGGGGCGGTTCGGGCCTAGCGAACAGTCATCCTATCTTGCCTCGCATTTGTGTTCCTTGGCCTTCCAGAGCATTCATTTCATCGGCAATTTCCTTGTAGCATCCGTTGCTGCCAACATGTTTGCACAGCAGTGCACAGGGCTAATAATAAATAAATAATACCTCAAATATTAAATAAAAAGTGAAATATTAAATACCGATCTTTCAAATAATAAATAAAATTAAAAATAAAAAAAATATCAATCTTTCAAATAATAAATAAAATGTAAAATATGGAATGTCTGTCTTTCAAATAATGGATTGGTAATAGTCCTTTGACTTCCGTGTTCGTTCTACAAATGACAAAGCAATGGTTTTTCTAGCTAGGCTCCCTGTGATTTTGATGCGCTCTTGTCGATGGTATCTGAACCCGTCATCTGGACACTGATCTGTCATGTGGTCTGGGGTGCAATTCGGTATGAAAGGTAATTGCATCGCAACTCCCTCTCTCTCTTTGCTCTTCTCTTCTGCTTCTTTTCCCCGTGACGCCTTGCCGCTAGCCACGCAGAGTTTACTTTTGCAATTTCGTCCATTGCTTAAGAAGATGTAAGCTGTATAAAATTGTGGGATGCATAGCGCACCCATAGTGATGATGTGCATTATGAAGGAATCAAATTATGTGTGAAATTTACCGCCAAGTCTGTCTTCGAGTGTCATCCTTCTAACTACGCAGTAAAGCCTCTCCAGCGACAATCCGTTGCAACTTTCTCTCACCAAGTTATCTTATTATTTATATATATATATATATATATATATATATATGTGTGTCTCTGTGTGTGTGTGTGTGTGTGTAATAAAGAAAAAAACCTCCATAAAATTCAGATATCTATGTTTTAAGCAATCAGTTCTATCAATTAAAAAATAAACTGATTAACGTTTTGAACATATTTAATGAAAACTTCCTAATAAAGGCCTTCGTAGCAAACAAAGATATGTTTTAAGTTGTTATACCTCTTACACTCCTATTTACAGCAATAATTAAAACTAAAATTAAAAATTTGTCGGTTATTTCCATTTTCTGTATGAAACATCACTAGTCGATGTAAATTGCTTTTCACTTAAAAAGTATGAAAATAGCTCCTCATTAATTGTTAAGGAGAAATATTAATTATCGATAAAAGATTTATCTTCATCACTGAATTCCAATGAATGTTCTCTGAACGAACTATAATATTCAAAAAAGCATCTTTGTCACTTTTGTAGCGAAAGAAAATTTATTTTTCTTTTTAATTTTCATTCGCCAATTTCATAAATTAAAAAGATTTATCATTAATTAAACAATTTGTGTTAGAAAATATGTATAAACATTTTCAGAATTTTAACATTATAATGGGAAAATAAAGCTTGCCGTCTAAATGCTACAACTAGAAATAAATTACCCCATTCAAATATTAACAAACTATAACAGAATGTATAGAACAAAATATAACAAAATATATACAATAAAATGTAACAAATACATGCATATGTATATATAATCATAAATGAGTATATATACGTATATATATATATATATATACACATATAGCAAAAAATATATATATGTAACAAATCACGTATAACAAAATATATAACAAATGTGGGAAATAATTGACGAGTAGCCATAGCCGGCAAGGTGACGTCATCTGCTGCCAACCATGGACCTTGTAAGGTCTATGCTGTCAACACAGAGCAGTTCGTAAAGCCGTGGAGGTGTCGAGTCGACCCCAGACCCAGAAGAACATCAGACCTGCTAGGGAAGAGACGGGTTCCTTCGAGGTTTTGGTTCCGAATCCGAGCTGACGATTGCCAGCCATGGAGTAGATGACTCTGAAGTACGAGGCAGACAGCTGGTATGACAAAACGACGTTGACTTACCTTCCAGGATGCTGAGGGAGGGATAATTTCAATTAAGCTATGGAGATCCAAGCAAGGAATTCGACGATAAATGCAAAGACTGTGAGCAGTAGATTATTATAGGAATTGTTTGTTGACTGAGCTTAGCTCTGGGGTTGCAATCCTTTATGTCAATTTCATCTATCCCCAGCTATACGTTCATTTCATTTTTATCATCCTTTCATTCCAGCTTAGTAAATTCATAAATAAATTAAATTAGTTATGCTTATCTCGTGCTGTAATTGCGTAATACCCCACACAAATATAACAAATATTGTTGAAATGAACAAAATCACAGATAACAAATAAGAGCCCTAATAATTTAGGCTTATAAGACTTGCTATTTACACTTGTGCATACCTTTCATCATTATAAATAATACTTATTAATTTTTTCTTTCATTTAAATATTTAACATCCTTTTCTCAAGTCTAGTTCCTACGCAAAAAATAAATTGCTTTCTACTGAAGCAGACTTCCAAAGAAACACGCTAATCACAGTTTTGTTCTATATTTGCAAATTTAGGGAATCCTCTATAATGTAAATCAATATGCAAAGTTTGGCAAATATCAGTAAAAAATGAACTTTGAAAATGTATCGTCTAATATTTCAGAAATAATTAATAATTTTTCAAAAGCGTTTTAAAAAAATGTTATACATCTTACAGATATTTGTTCTTTTTAAATAAAAGTAATGTCTATCATTGCAACTAAAGGAGGTAAATATTTTATGTGGAATTAAAATTAGAACTCAATAACCAAACTCAAATTTTTATTTTAAAATTTGAGCTTGATTATTGAGTATTTTACTTTAAAATTTGAGTTTGGTCATTAGTTTGTTATTTTCATACTTTTTTTACGTAAAACAGTATAAACTGAAAATTTAAAAAAAATGCTACTTTAAGTCACAGTTTAAATAAAATTTAGAACAAGAAATATATGAGAGAACTGCAATCTGTATATTACTGCAAAACTTTGTTATCACAGTAAGAGTTTATTTTTGACGCACATAATTCTGCATAGAAGACGTAGAGTCAGACATTTTGAGAATGGTATATTATAAGATATCGGAAACGTATTTTATTTTTAACCCTTGTTCTGTAAAACTAAAGTTATTGCAAAATTTTTCTAAGAAGTACAGGGAAAATAATTTCTGATTCACTTTTATTTTATAAGTAACACACGTTTTTAAAATACAGGATACACGAAAAAAATCTTACTCTTTGTTAATAGCCAACAAGATGTTCTGATTTCTCCCAGCTTTATTTGCAACCGACAAAATATTACAATGTAGTATATATGTTACCGCTAAAGTACGAAAGTTTCTTATGTGCACATTACCAATCAAGAGTTTTCCACACATTTTATTTACGTAATTGTTCAGATTAACGGCTTCCGTATCGTTAAAGCCCGAAAGTTTGTTTCTGTCATTTCCTTCCTCCCCTTCCACTGTGCACATTACCTACTAGGCACTCACTAATCTGCACATTGCCTACTAGGCACTCGCTAATATGCACATTGCCTACTAGGCGCTCGTTAAATTGAAAATAAGATCTTTGATGGAACAACGTAATGTTATTTCTTAGTTTTTCCATGTGTAAAAAATCAAGTTTATGCAATCCAACAATCAATAAATTAGTTTACAGAATGAATCATCAATCACTTAAAATACTTTAATACAAAGAACAAAACGGTTTAAAATATTAAGAAAATGAATTTGCAAAACGTATGATAAGCGACAAGCACATCTATTTGTGGTACATTTAGATTTGATGTAACGTTTTCTGAAACCTTTCCCGAAACAAGTTAAAAGTGTAAGAGGTGGCTCTTTTATTCTTGTTGACTAATGCGCACTTGTCTGATCTATAGTCAGCCCAAGCCTACGGAATTCCTAATGGCAAGGACCTCTAGATACGTCTGTCGTTGGTAACACCTTCAGAACCTTACAGGTGACAGTGCGATTTAGCTCAGTTTCGCCCCCAATTTAGATGGAGAGCACTCCGGGGGGGAACGGGTCCGAGGTCTCCCACTCCTCTTTCTCTACTACTAACCTCTCAAGAGGATTTTCATCTCGCTGCATATTTAGAATCCCCATGCCGCACTATACATTTACAAACGTCCATGTCTTCTCCGAGATTCGAAACCAGGCTCTTCGCACGGCAGTCAATGACTCAAACCACTATACCTGTTGGGCGGTGGCGGCTGTTTTAAGAGTACAGAAACGTTGCTGTTGTTCCAGCAAAGATCTTATTTTCAGTTTAACGAGTGTCTAGTAGGTAATGTGCAAATTATTTATGTAATTTGCAGATTTCCTAGGTAATTTGAGAAACGAAACAATTTTCCGCACTTTAACGGATCATCCTAGTTAATCTGCAGATTAACTAGATAATCTGCAGGATAACTAACTTCCTCACTTTAGGGGTAACGTATATATTACAAATAATATCATGAAACGAAGGTAATAAAAATGTAGAAAACTACAAAATTGTCAAAAGATCCTCATCTTCAAATTCTAGATTAGCACGTGAATCAAACTGTCAATCTCAAGGAAAGAAAATCCTATATTTGTGATTAAAGAAATCCGTGGTTATTTTGCACTCAGAATACTCGTTCTTCATAAACGAGCAAAGTACGGTATACTGAATTCTAACTAGTCAAAATTTAAAAGAAAAAGAAAAATTATTATGAAAGTAAAAAAGCGGAATTTAAGGAAATTTGTTTCTAGGGAAAGTAATTATAACATCAAGCGTATTTCTTAAATTGCATTAATTAGCAAAATTTTATATAATCGAAAAATCTTCCGGAAAAAGTACACTTATAAGGAAATTATCTTCTTTCTTTTCGCGACCGTCCGCCCGCGACATTCAGGTGATGTTCGTTCATTCATCTCTGTATATACTGTGTTTGTGATATTGATATGCTGTGCTGAAAATCTGCGTTAATATTCCACGGCATATTTGAGAGATCAAAACATTCAAACCAGACCGTTGACTTCATTGGGAGCGGCGTTGCATAGTTAAATTATGAAGTGTCTTATAAAAGATGCTTATCATCATCTAAACGTCGTCGAAGGCTCCAGCTGAATGCGTGATGTCCTAACATGTTACCTGCATGCCTTTGTATTAATTAACCGTTTCTCGTACAAAATTAATTCACACGGCCGCCTAAGTTGACATATGGAAATTTGAAGTCTTAGGTCTGCAGACAGAGAGAACATTAAGTGGAATAAGCTACGGGTATCTCTTCATTTGGCCTGCTGGAGATGACGTCAGAGAAATTTGAAATCGCATATTTATGAATGAAGCGTTGATTACCGAAACCGTTCCAAGTGTATTGTGTTTCTTATAACCTCCTAAATACGCCATACAGCGCTATCACGATTTTCTAGAGCATTCTGACAGATCCATATAGAGACCGGATATGGGTTTCAACTGCTCACACCTCCCCTAAGAAAGCAGAAGGCAGCGGCATTTCTGTACTGTGGGAAAACAGGTGTTAAATAATTCAAGTAGTGGTTATAACATTCAGTTTTGCGAGACACGATTTTTTATTATGAAAGCAATAGTTATTGTTTACATAGTTATTGTTTACAGATACAGAAACGCACCTTCAAATAAAACTACCTGAAAGGCGGAATGCCTTAGAAGAGGGCTTTCTAACGTCAATTCGCTTGCATTCACCACTCTCGCGGAAAGCTATGAAAACGCCTTTAGAACTAACCTATTCGATAGCATTCATATTCATCTCCAACTTTTAGTATTCGTCAGTTTTAACCACTCGTCACTGGTGGGTTGAAATTTATTTGTTATATGGATATGTGACTAACTGTTCAGCGCTATCCCAGTTATTTGAAAATAGAATTCAAATACAGAAATCAGTAATTATAAAGCAGGAACTTGTAGTCACTATTTACCCCTTACTTGTGAATGAAGGGACTTGTAATCTTACATTTTAGACTAACAGTTTATTATTCGAAAGCCGATATAATATTTTTTTTAGAATCTGGAATTATTCAAGAAATTGTAATTAATTTTTAATTATAAGAAATATTTATTCGTATGTACCTATGACATAAAAAATCTGATTGTACACCACATGACTTCCTTGTACAAAATATTAAATTGTACGCATTTCATTTAAACTTATTGGATTGAATTAAATCTACTTTGTCGATAGCGCATGAAAGGCAATAGAATAAAAGCACTCATATTCACAATTCACTATATTTGTTTGCCATATCGACACTCTGGCGCTAGCTTCATTTAACAACGTTACATCTCATTCATTTTGTAACTCAGAATGCACAAAAAATATTTATATCATCTGAAGAATTATCTAATCGTTGCCACATGTTCTATTCAAATACTACAATAAATCTAAAACAATGTATAAAGTAAATTAAACAAACGAAAAAAAAGAAACAGTTTTTCACAGACGATTCAGTATTTCTCATTCAATCAGTTCCGTTCTCACTTCGCGACAAGACAAAAATACATAAAAACTCCAAATATCTATATTAAAAATTACGAAGTAAATCTTAAACGCTTACGTGTATTTCCTCGAATAAATTCTGGAAAAGTTTAAGCATGCTTTAATTCCCAATAATAAATGAAGGCGTTATCTTTGTTGCTGCGAAGCTTAGTTTCTCAAGATTGGCAACAAATCCACTACTCTGCTAAGTTTCAAATGTAAACAAATATGGCTCCCATATGGAAAACGAGTAGGCTTAGCCGCACTTAAACGACTTTTAAATTGTTGATAATTCTACAAAAAATGATAAAACTAATTTAAAATAAATTCCGAAGAGACCTTTTCGTAGCGTTTGTTAGTACGTACGTACGTATGTATGTATCTTACATAACTCAAAAACGAGTAGCCTCAGAACTTTGAAATTTTGTATATAAACTGCTATAGCATGTAGTTGTGCGACCCCTTTTTTAATGGCAATCGGCCGCACCAAATGTATATATATTTAATCCCACTCTATTACTCGGCTCCGTGAGCTCAGTTTTTTTATTCTTATGTGTTGGTTAACTTTGCATTTTTTGCTTTAAAAATTATTGAATTATGTTGTTCTTATCTTCCGTTTAAGGTTTTCATGCCTTTAGTAAATCTGCAGGCAATATTTGCAGAATTACCAACAATTTAAAAGTTGTGTAGAGGTAACTAAGCCTAATTATTTTTACCACAGTAGCCATATTTGTTTGCGTTTGAAACTTAGCAAAGTAGTATATTTGTTGCCAATGTAGAGAAACTAAGCTTCGCAACATTAAATGATAACGCCTTCTTTTTTTATTGGGAATTAAATGATGCTTAATCCATTCTGGAATTTATTTGAGGAAATAAATGTTTAAGGTTTACTTCGTAAATTTTGATATAGATATTTTGAGCTTTTATGTATTTTTGCCTTGTCGCAAAGGGAGAACTGAATTAATTGAATGAGAAATACTAAATTGTCTGTGAAAAACTGTTTTTTTTCTTGTTTGTTTAATTTCTTTTATACATGGTTTTAGATATATTATAGTATTTGAATAGAACATGTGGCAATGATTAGATAATTCTTCAGATGATACAATTTTTGTGCATTCTGAGTTATAAAATGAATGAGATGTAACGCTGTTAAGTGAACCTAGCGCTATGGTAGTGTATGGCGCTATGGTAAACAAATAGAGTGAATTTTAAAGTGCCTTTATTCTATTGTGGTTTATGCACTATCGGTGAAGTAGATTTATTTCAATCCAAGTTTAAAAGAATTGCAAGAAAAAACCCGTATAATTTAATATTCTGTGCAAGGAAGTCATGTGGTGTACGCATTGGGTTCTTTTGCCATAGCAGTCATATTTGTTTACATTTGAAAGTTAGCAGAATAGTGGATTTGTTGCTAGTATAGATCAAGGAAGCTTCGCACCAACAAAGATAACGTTTTCTTTTATTATTGCGAATTAAATTATGCTTAATCCATTCTGGAATTATCATTTAAGATATTAAATTATCCCGTATGTTAACTCAGCATAGAGTCCACAACAAATTAAATCAGTTTCTACGCTTTCAGTGTTTTTTTCCGAGTGAGACCAAAAGTAAACTCTCAGTTTTGCACTCCGAAAAATTTACCTTCTTGCCCGCTGGCCGAATTGCTTGTTTTTGCGTAGAAATTCTAATTTTAATTGTAAAAATTGTTTCTTAAATTGTTTTAACTTAATTTATGTTTTATATTTTTCTATATTTTTTACAATTTTTAATAAAGATATTTTGAGGTTTCATGTGTTTTTTCCTTGTCGCGAAGTGAGAACTGAGTTAATTGAATGAGAAATATTAAATCGCCTGTAAAAAAAACTTTCTTTTTTTTTTTTTTTATTTTGCTAAATTTCTTTTACGTATCGTTTTAGATTTATTATAATATTGGAATAGAACATGGGGCAACGATTAAGTAATTCTCCAGCTGATATGCATAATTTTTGTGCATTCTTATGAGTTATAATATGAATGAGATGTAACGCTGTTAAGTGAAACTAGCGCCAGAGTGTCGCTGTGGTAAACAAATATAGTGAATTTTAAAGAGTGTATTTATTCTATTGTGGTTTATGCGCTATCGATGAAGTAGATTTAATTCAATGCAATAAGTTTAAATGAAATGCAAAATGCGTATAATTTAATATTCCGTACAAGGAAGTCATGTGGTGTACACATTAGATTTTTTTTAGTGTAGTAATGAAATAAAATCTCTTTTTCCAATTTACAATAAACCTTGTGTTTTATAGTAAACATTTATACTTCTAAATTAGCATTTTTCTATTTGTGATTTGTGATTTGTACAGAGTAAACATTCTTTTCAATACAAAAATGGTTGAAAATTAAAGACCTGGCATATATAACAACGTCACTCTGAAATGTGTATTTGACTATATCTTGTGACACTCTCGAGCCCTTGAAAATTCTTAATAACCCTATTAGCATACGTAATGTTTAGTAAGACTTAGTTCATGGAATTCGGCAAGAATGAAAAGCTAAAATTTTAAAGATTTTAACAGAAACCTTTCCTTTACTGGGACTGTCATTATTACCATTCTTATTAGATCTTAAAAAAACTCTAGTGCGTCTAAAAAACATCTCGGTAACTTTCTTTAATTTTTAAAGGTTATTTTAAATTCTTCTAACCTCCAGCGCACTTCCAGACATTCTCACACTTACTATTTAAAATTCTTGACTGGGATAAAATAAGCAATCTGTTTAATTAACATTAATGGATAAGAGAAAGGGAGAATCCAAGATGCGATAGAAAAGCTAAGCAACAAATCAACCAAAAACGAAACTTTGAATGGTTATATCCTGAAAATTATATTAGCTTTTCAGCCCATATTTTTCAATGTTTGAATATCTTATCTTCAATAATTTCCAGCACCACTGCGAATATTTTTACAATTTTGTTTTCATTGTGTACACTAAGACAATTATTAGAATCTCAAAACGTCTGAGTTATTACAATTTTAACAATGCAATAATAGTTAACGGTTCTAATAATGCAATGCCAGGTAACACAACAACAATGCATTTGGTTAACGATTTTGAAAACATGATTGCTTCAAAGATTAGTCGGCGATATTATAAGGCGAAGAGATGTAGTAAAGTATTTAATGTTCTTTTCCTGTTAGCTTAGTTAAATATAAGCATATTTGATTGAGGTTCTGTCAACTCATATTTTATTTCCAACAAACTATACGTTTTAAGACTTTGAAATAAAATTGAATTGTCTTGATAATCAGTTAACTCTTCGATTTCAAGTATACGTATAATGAATGTAATTTCGGAATTAGCATCAGTTTGCGTCTGTTACACTAACTATTTGTTTTTAAATAATCTTCTGAATTTCTTTGTAAAGAATATTTTCGGGTGCATAAGGAGTAGCAAACTGCTACTTTTATTAGAAAATTAATCAACAGGCAGCAATTTCTTATAACAATAACATGAATATCTTTAATTTTGTTCCGTTTATAAAATTTTTACCTCAAGGCTACGAAAAGAATTATTAGCCCAAAGGAGCAATTTGCCCAGAATGGGTTTTAATTTCGTTTTGGCATTTTGCGTTGGTTCATTATAAACGTCGTTTCATTTTTCAAATTGTTACTAATGAATATCACAGCCCTGAATTATATTTAAAGAAATTATGTAATGAAAAATCTGCATGAATGCATGTATGTTTCTCACACTGTGAAAAACAACGGTATCTAGAAACATGGAATTTTGAATAACGTAGTCCTCCATTCGAATGTGGGCATCTGGAAGCCCAAATTTGGAATTTGTTTCATTATTTATTTCATAAATTGCAAAACTTTAACGAATTTTTGATTAAAATCTCAGCGATTTCAAAGCGAGCAATGCAACACTCACGGGGGGGGGGGTGGGGGGGGGGGGAGATTGTCTCCAGCGCGCGAGACTGTATATCGGAAATTCTAAAGCTATGCTCTTTTTAAATTATTTTGGGACATTGCTGTTGAATTTAATTTTATATTTGAAGTCAGAAGATCATGATATTCGATAAATAAAGGCAACACACAAAATGTTAAATCAACGCTCCTTTGGGCGTAGTATAAAATCTGAAACCTTTCAGATTTTTTTAAAACTTTTTTAATTATTACTGTACAACGCAAGAAGTAATTATTCATCGTTACAGATCTGATATATACTTACTTTTCAGAAGTTAGCAGAAAAAGCTTATTTGAAATCAGCTCTAGCTTTTTTAAATCTAGCTTTGTCAAGTCTAGCTTTGTTAAATAATTTATCTATGCGACACGGGTGGCAAATTTGCTTTTGTATGAAATTCACGTTATTATTCTTCGGAAAGTATTTTTGTAAATTTTGTTTGAAAGTTTTCCTTCCAAACTAAATAATACTTTAGAATTTAATTTCAGAGCCGAAGATCTCATCGTCTTTCTTTATTAAATTACACTGCCCCACAACAATTTTCCCAAGAGTGCCTTGTTTATTGAATGGAAAATACAGAAATATTTGTAACTTGAAATAGTAAGGAAAAAAACTTGTTATAAACTTTCTGGGAATTTCGAATCGAAATATTAGCAGCAAAGAAAAAAAAATTTACTCCAAAATAGGTGGATGACTGAAGAATGATTTTTTTGCTCAAAGCTACAGGAATTTGGGAGAATGCAAAGGAAATGATTTATTGGTTCTCTTTCATCCTCTAACTAAGATAACCCACTTTCATTTCAAAATTTTTTGAAATATTTTGTGGAAACGAAATCTTTAAGGTTTTGCCTCAAGCTTAGAAACTCTAATTCTTCATTTTTTTTTCATTTAAAAAACGAAAGGAGGATTTTTCTTTTTTTATTTTAAACTTTTGAAAAACTGCATTTTTGGTACTTCGAATAGTATTTTTGATCTAATATAAACCAGACTTTCCATAGTCTATAAAAAACACTTTCAAAATATTTGATAATACACTCTCACTAAATGTTTTTCACACGCTTAGTTTAAGCATGATAGGTATGTTATTAAGATATATAGCTTAGTTTTCCGCGTCGGCGTTAAATGCTATCCAATCTGCACTGTAAAGATTTCAGAACAATATTTTCTGTTTAGACAAATAGCTATTTAAGGGCTTAAAAATAGCTATTTATTTATTTAATTAGACAACTAGTTCTAATTATTCTAGAACAATTAAAAGTTAGTAATAAATTATGAAAAACATTAAATAATAAATTATGAAAAACATTAAATAAACAGGAAAATAAAAAACATAATGCAGTCCTTTTTTCTGTATTGTAGTTTAACTTGTGTTTATCAAGAGACTGTTTCATTATATTGTAAATATTAGCGGAAGTACCGGATGCCAGATAAGATAAAATTGAGAGTAATACATCTAACAACAGAGAGAACGTTACGCTGTAGTCATACATTTTTCAGTCTGATGCGATATGGAACCCATGTAAAAAATTTCGATCGAAAAATAAGCTAATTCACTCTCATTATATCAGCAACAATGGCACGGAATTTTTAATTATTTTCATCTTTCTAATACAGTAAAAGCTCAAGTTCCATCCAATATTTCACTTATATTCAATTTTAGTCCATTAAATGTGGCTAAATATTGATCATAATTGATCAAAAATCTATAATGCGAACAAACACACACACAAACAGACGTTCTTCTTTATATATATAGATTTTGTAAAACTTAGAAATTTTTTATTAACAAACTTTACGATTTGAAACGCGAGCAGTAGCAACACTTTTTGCAATAAACATTCTTATATCCAATGCTCCAGACTGTTGCCACTCGGAAAAATGAGTGCGAAAATTAGCGCTTTCGGAGTTTTTAATTGATATTTCAGCTGATTAAAGTCATACGAAGATTGGGAACAGTCGAATTGGCTTCCCACGAATTTTTGGAATCGGGAATAATGTATTTAATGTGTGCCAAAGCTGCTTTAGGTTCATCGTAAAACTTAGAAATTTTTTATTAACAAACTCTAGGATTTGAAAGCGAGTAGTGGCAACAACTTTCGAAATAAAGCGGATTTTTATCTCCAGCTTGCGCTACTGTTGCCACTCAGAAAAATGAGGAAGAAAATTATCTTTTTTCCTAGTTTTTAATTAATATCTCTGATTTTAGCTATCTTTTTTTGGTAAAAAGTGGACGTCGATCTTTTCCAGGACCTAGAAAAGAATTGGGGAAAGGTTGGTGACGATAGCTACAGTAGTGACAGTTATTAGCGAACAAACGAATAGACTTTATATATATATAGATAGATAGATTATGATATATTTCTTCATTTCATTATATTGATTCTATTAATTCGACTGAATGAGAATTTTTTTAAAATATATCCGTCTATTAATGTTACGTTATTTGACATACTGTGATAATCGCTGCAGCTGAAGCAGAAGAAGCCTATTTGCAGTCGTAGTTAGATAAGTTTCACACAGACTTTTATAACCAATGTCACATTAGTAATAATATATACTCATAAGAGTGCTAAAAGGGGAACATAATTAGTAATATGCTAAAGATATCATTTTTTTTACATAAGAATACAAGATGAATGTGTGAATTTCATTAGTCATTCAGGTTTTATGAAAACATAAAGTAAAATTTAGAGCTCACTCTGATTTTTGCTTTTATTCATAGTATTTGAATGATGTTCCTCATTATTTTGCAGTATGTAAGCATTTCGAAAGTATGGATGGGTGTATTCTAGTTTAAATTATGTCTACAGTACAATTTTAAATATCAGAATTTTTTTTACACATTCGAATGTTTCCATATCTTATTTCGGCTTTTTGCACTCTACTTTTGGATTTTTAGTTAATTGTAATCAAAGGCTGGGCTCACGCTGTAAAGGGAAATTGTGAGCAAGGATAATTAAGCAATTTTTAATTGTTATCAAAGCCTGCTAACGTTTTTAAATTATGCAACTACATTTACAGTGAGTCGGTATTTATAAGGCAAAAGCGCTACCAAATGTGAAGTAAGCCTAGGAAACGCGTCCATAACTGATACAGTATAATACATATAGGTCAAATATCTGTAGTTTTTTTTAAAGCTGTTATTGTGTTTTCTCAGAGAAGGTTACGTTTATAGCTATTAACGTTGAGAATATGCCAGTAGCAACCTGAACTTTCCATTCGAAAACAAGCATAATTGACTCCGGAGAGGTTCAAAGACTACGAGATTAATGAAAAACATATTTTCTTTTGATTCACTAACCTTACTTTATGAATAATTTTACTACAGTAATTAATGTAAAAGATTTAATTATGACATATGAGGGAAACAAGCTGTTATGGCACTACAAATAGAAAATATTTCTGGATCCCATATCAGAAGTTGCATTAAAGATTTTAAAGGATTTCATAGGCGCCCAGACAGCATAATGGTTAAGAAAGCCCACTGCGGTATGAAAGAGCCCGGGTTCGATACTCGGAGAAGGCATGGATGTTTTAAAATGTATAGTGTCCGTGCGCCATGTAGGCACTCTAAGTATGCGGCGAGCAGAATGTCCTCTCGACAGGTTGGTGGAAGGGGAAGAGGGGTGGGAGACACTCGGGGGACGCCTCGAGGTGCTTTCCTTCAAAATTAGGCGCGGAACTGAGCGAAGTCATACTGTCACTTGTATGGTGCTCAAGGCTCTCACCAAAGACAGGCGCAATCTTCCACTCCTGGCCACGATGAAATTCGTAGACTTGTTCTGATGTTAGTGTCAGACAAGTGAGGTACACTGCGGAAAAAAAAATGAGACAGTTCTATATCTCCCGTTCCACTGCCCCGATTGACGAAATTAAAATTGCGATTTTCATGCCTCGAAAGCGCGACTTAGGATGTACATTAGATTTATATATAGCATTGTTCTCACACACGTATTTTGACACAAAATCGGACTTTTTCTGACATGACCTGCCAATTTTTTTCCATATTTTGAATTTTCATATGCAAAGTTTTTTCGTATGCTCTTTAATTACAATCCCTTGTTGAAAAGTCCGAAATTTTTACCTTTTCTATGCCTTTTGAGTATAAATAAATAAAAAAAAAATTTTCACCTCTTTGGTTAATTGGAAAAAGAATAATATAAAAGTCGAGAAAAAGAAAAAAAAGTCTCCACACGAGGAGCTGAACCCACGATTATTGCATTAAAACTCCAAGCTCTTACCGCCGCGTCAACCGCTGCTTGACAAACGCCCTAACGTAAATGGCTTATACGGTGCGAGAGCAGCGTCAGAATTTTTATTTTTTAAACGCTTGGCCATCTGGAGTTCCCACTTCGCGTACTTTTATTTCTAGCCAAGCCTTAAATCCTTCTATAAATTTGAGTGAAATCATTCATGACGAGTAGGGAATGCCCCCTTGTTAAAGCAGAGAATGATGGATATAGCGGGAGTTTCTAATATGAAATTACTGACTTTGTGGAATGATATATGAGCTGCTGAAGTTCCAAATGCTTCCTGACTTTCATCCGATTGTACAAAAGAGCAAACTGTAAAGTCACATCTCTCTTTTTTTTTCCAATGGCGGACCCTCAGCCGATTTCGGCTTGGCCACTACTACGGCCAGAAGTGGTGGTCACTTTATTATAAAGCACCTAATAGGTGGGCCACCTTTGCCTCCTATGAAGGGACGAACAGTTACAACCATGCCTTGTCCAGGATTCGAACCCGGGCCCTTTGGTATTGCAGTCGGTTCAGTCAAATATCTCTAATATTATATGATTTCTCTTCTTGATGCACATATTAATTTGCCCATACTAATATTTTTTTAAGAAATTTTAATCGTAGTCGAAATAGGAACTATGGTCATGAAAATAATCTGCACGCAGTATAAGGCTTTGATTTCAAAAAAAAAAATTCAATGTTTATAAAGGCTACTCGTTAATGATTACATCGGCATAAGCACGGGTTACAGTTAAGCTTACGGTTTTCTCCTGAAAATTTTATTTATTTTATGTGCTACTGGCTGTGATAATAATATCCGAACTTCCTTTAGAAAATTCGCTTTTTAACGCGAAAATACATTGATTTTCATGATAAAAACGCAAAATGTTTTCTGCAACTGCTAGATGAGTAGACCGAATGTAACTCCAAACTGCAATTTGTTTTAAAGGATACTAATTTCTAAGGTTATATTCAACTTTGTTTCAACTAAATAGTCTAACCCTTCCAAGTCAACAAGACGAATTTTCGTCCCGACTTCTGCTACAAACTCAGGAAGCTAAAATGAACACACCAATAATGTAAAGTAAAGCAGCTAAAATTTATTTGTGCCTTTAACTTGTAATAAAGAATAAAACAAACGAATGAGAAATTTCTTTCGATTCTACGAGAATGACAGAAGCACGTTCAGTCACGTATTTATAATCACTAGACAGATTTTTAAACTTAACCATGTGGCTTGTTAAATTTCACAGATAGCTGGCTTGTAAGGTTATTATTGAAATTAATGTGTTATTTATAATTTTAGCATGTACTACAACTTCACCTTTCCGTTTCCTCACCAGAATATAATGAGTTTAAACAGTATTTAAAATGAAGTTTTTGTAGTTTAAGACAGAACGTGTTTATGGCCTGCGCGTGCGCGCTACGTTTAATTCCTGCGAACTCTGATAAATTGTAATTATTCGGCTATCTCTGCCGACATCTCATTTTGACATGCCGGCAGAGTTACTAATCCAGATTAGAGTAAAATTTAATTACGTAACCTTCGACTACCATTTTACTTCTTAACTTGAAGCTGACTGTTCCATTAGTTGCATTAGTTCCATTAGTTAAGGTTTTTATGCCTTCAGTAAATCTGCGTACAATATTTGTTGAATTACACTGCTGGCCACCCAAATTGCAACGCCAAGAAAGACAAGAGATAGCACAACAAAATTTATTTAGTAGATAACATGTTGACCAAGTATCAAATGATTAAATTTATAGACTTTTGTGAAGTGTGGTTCCTTCCAGAATCAGTAGCCAGAGTAGCCGCCATTGTTGGAGATCACCGCTGTCACACACCTCGGCATTGATTCAAAGAGACTTTGGATGTGTTCTTGGGGTACAGCAGACCAAGCAGCTTCCACACGTTGCCAAAGTTGATCTGGTGTGGCAGTTTAGGATGTAATCTGGGTCAATCATTCAGCAACCATGGACCACGTGTTTTCTATCGGCGAAAGATCCGGAAAGCGAGCCGGCCAGGGAAACAATTCAATCTGGCCATTGACGAAGAACCCTTGGACAATGCATGCCACATGTGAACACGCATTATCCTGTTGGAATATGGCTGTGGGCAAGCTCTGAAGGTAAGGAAGGACGACTGGCTCCAACACCTCGGAGATGTAGCGCTGGCTGTTTAAAGTACCGGCAATGCGTACTAGAGGAGTGCGAGAGTGATATCCAATGCTGCCCCGTACCATAATACCCGGTGAAGAACCAGTGTGGCAGTGCATAACGCAGCTGTTCAGCATCCTCTCTCCACAGTGTATCCAGACTCGAATCCGATCATTGTGGTGTTGCAGACAGAAGCGCGACTCGTCAGTAAAGACAATTTCATTCCATTCTGCCGTCCACTTTTGGACAGACCTCTCTGTTGCGGCGTCGAATGGTACGCGCAGACACTGGATGATGCGTTATAGACAGAGTGTCTGTGATATGGTTCGTGATGTGACTGAGCGATCCGTCACTGCCATGCGCACAATGTTCCTGTGATCACGTGAAGTGGTGTACTGAGGTGGATGCGATCGAACACGTCGGTCCGTCGTACCCTCCTGCATCCAACGGTTACATATCCGCATTACAGTTGTTTGGTTTCGTCCAACACGACTACCGATTTCCCTAAAAGATAATCCACACTCTCGGTAGGCCACTATCCTTCCTCTGTCGATTTCCAATACTTGATCAAACGATGATCGCTGTTTATCTCGAGACATAATTGATCTTTTTTTTTAAAGAAACACAAGAAAAACACAATTCCCGAAGTTGAAATCGTCTCAAAACTCCAAGCCTTAAATAACGCTTTGAAGTGGCGTCACAGGCGCGCGATATGTGCGTCTGCGCTGAAATTCTAATCATTTGCATAGCTCACCTCCGCTAATGCATGTTGTAAATTTCATGTTATTTGCATGCTTCCTTCAGGGTGTTGCATTTACGGTGGCCAGCAATGTATTATCAATTTAAAAGTTGTTTAAGTGTGGCTAAGCCTAATTATTTTGGCCATAGCGGCCATATTTGTTTACATTTGAAACGTAGCGGAATAGCGGATTTGTTCCCAATCTAGAGAAACTAAGCTTCGAAACAACAAAGTAACGTCTTCTTTTATTATTTTGAATTGAATCATGCTTTATCCATTCTGGAATTTATTAGAAGAAATAAGTGTTTAAGATTTACTTCGTAATTTTTAATATAGATATTTTGAGTTTTTATGTATTTTTACCTTGTCGCGAAGTGAGAACTAAATTAATTGAATGAGAAAAGAAATACTGAATCATCTTAAAAAAAAACAAAAAAAACCTCAAAACCTCTTCTTCTTCTTCTTTTTTTTTCTTTGTTGTTGTTGTTTGTGTAATTTCTTTCATAGATCGTTTTATATTTATTATAGTATTTGAATAGAACATGGGGCAAGGATTAGATAATTCTTCAGATGATATAATTTTTGTGCATTCTGAGTTATAAAATGAATGAGATATAACGCTGTTAAGTGAACCTAGCGCCCGAGTGTCGCTTTGGTAAACAAATGTAGTGAATTTTAAAGAGTGCATTTATTCTGTTGTGGTTTATGCGCTATGGACGATGTATATTTAATTCAATCCAATAGGTTTAAATGAAATGCAAGAAACAATGCGATAATTTAATACTCCGTACATGGAATTCATGTGGTGTTTTTTAATTTTTTAAAAGATTGAAAAATTTTTTAATCTTTTTTAATCAGATGTTAAATTTAAAAAAAAAATTTAATCAGATTTAAAATTGAGGCTTAAAAGTCCCGTTGGGGCATAATTGTGCGATTTTATTGATGGGACTTTAAAGTCCCGTCGGGAAATAAAGGATTTAAGATCACCCACCGAAAGCTGTTGTTGGAATAGCGCCAAGTAAATTCAATTCCCATTTTAGAGAAGAATGATGTTCATTCCCTTCCTTGTCTCATGCTAAATGTGAGTTTAATTTTTATCATATTCCAGCGTTTTGGGAGAATTTTCTTTTTAGTTCTATATAGAAAGGAGATTTTACTGGATTGTAAAACTGCAGATGAATAAAATAAGTCCAGGGAAATAACGGTTCGAATGAGTCGATTCTCCCGATCATACTGCTCGTTCGAGTCTTTCCATTCTCTGGATCGTTGCTCATCGCTCTTGATTTACTCTCGATTTTTTTTGTCCAAGCTGTTGCTAGTGAGCGGTTCGTCGGAAGAAAGAACCGATTCATTTCAATGAGTTAACAGTTCTGATTTAATCTCATAAAAAAGCAGTTTCACCCGCCTTTACTTAAGTGGTTATCCACTCGCATTTGTTACAACACAAAGGCGTTTTCTTAAGATGCCTGTCTTTCCTTTCTTTACTTAAAAATTCTTACAATATTTAAAAATGCGTTGATTTACGTATTTTGGTGGAAGCAGTAGGAGTCTTAGGATAATTTTAATGCAATCAAATTTGGGCTAATTCAAATAAATCTTACAAATTTAACACAAATTTTCGAATGATATCTCTAATTTTGAAAATGTTTAAACCAAGGTACAACCTTAAAAGAATTCATAACTTTTATACCAAAAGGCTTACTTTCATTTGAAGAGTTGTACCTGCAGTCTTCAATAAAACACTAATATTTTTCTGGCGAATATGCAATGCATTATGAAATATGTCAACTGCCAGCCCCGTTACCAACACGGCACGTGCGACAAATGTATCTGTTTCCAAATGCATTCCGCAGTGTCTCGCACGACTACCCTCCTTGATCGAAAAATGCATGGCATGCGTCAGTTACAACAGTTTTTGTCATCTTTCGAATAATATTTTTCCAGCAGATATTTTATTCCTTCTACACCATTCCCTCATAAGTATTTTCAAGCTGATTTCTCTTCTATCTTTCTCTTTTTTTTAAAGTTATAAATATTTCTGAAAATATTTATCCTTCCTTTCTGTCGGATGCCTGTACATGCATGATGATGGAGAAAGATGGTTTCATGGCTTCCAAAACTGATTTAAAATGCACATTTCAAAGGTCAGATTTTCTTGAAGCAAGATGAAAAATAGTTTTAACACACGTAGTTGAGAAGTACATAGTAACAGAATTTCGTGATCCGAGTAAAGTAAGAATGCTAATTAGATGACTATTCTTTTCGTTTAAATTGATAAAAACGTAATGCACATTTCTTCAAGCAATACCAAGAATTAATTATATGAGTGTTATTATTCATCAAGTATATATCTCGTTTACGTTTGATAAATCAATTCATCAAAAATAAAAAAGTGGCTTAGGTCGATATGGAGAGTCAATAAAGTCGAGTTTTACTCATTACCATTTACGTTTCTTGCTCCTCGAAAACCATTGAAAAGTTCTGTTTTTATTCCCTACTTCTTTTCCGCACACTACTTCCATATTATTCCATATCTAATTTTCAAAGATTTATTACTAGAAGTTGTAAGATCAATATTTCACAAAACAAGATCATATTTTGCGAGCAATCTCTGTCTGTGTATATTGCATATACAGGGTGCTCTATAAGTTTTTCCATTTTTAAAAAGTTATGTAAAATCAACAAACATGTGTAACAGTAGTGTGGTTTACACTTAAAATCTTACTTACAGGCATCATTTTGGAGCATGAAAATAAATGTTAATTCAAACTTCAGTCGATAGATGGCACTGTTTGTATCACGCTATAAATAGAATAATAAAAACTTAAGAAGATTATACAACATTTATTCATTTTCATTTGAGAGTATATTGCAGTACTGTGATAATGTAGCAGTTCATTCCATGCTCTCCCTTAAGCGTTATCCTTATAACGGATTTAAATTTGCATACTTTTCTAAAACAGCGTCATCGGTGAAATTTTGAGCCAAACTGTAACTTATGCTCCTTCCGCTTATAAATCCATTTCTGGGATTTATGTTTAGATAGAAATTGCACTCTAATATGCTAGTTTGCTGACTTTAAAATGACATTTTTTAATATATAGAAATTTAGGATGCCAAATAATAAATTAATAATGGCCCTTTGACTCCCGTCTTCCTTCAAAAAATAATAGCAACATTTCTGAACTACGTCACTTCTAGATTAATCTATGCCACGAAGCTTGCGTAACGCTGATGACGTAGTAATTGAGAACTTGAACTCTAAGAATTGAAATTTTTCTAATTCAAACCACTTCGTGAGCTTCCATATTGGATAACTATGCACTTTAGCTTCTTTCTCTATGCTGTGTGGACGTAATTTCGTTGTGCTCGTTTCCTATCGCATGAAAAATGTAAATGTACCTAAAGTATAAAAAATGTAAATGTTCTTGAATAGGCACGATTGGAGGGCCAAGTGAATTGTGGCCACAAATGTTAATTTAAATAAAAATGGAACTAAAACTCAAACAGCCAATAATAAATTTATAGCAGTATTAGTTATCCAATCAAAATGCATTGAGAATCAAAACTAACTCAGCCTAAATTAAGATTTAATCCTGAACATAACGCACTTGCTTTCTACGCTTTGGTCTAGCTGGACTGCAATCTGCATGTCAGTTTTGTTTTATGTCATTGACTAATTTAAAATTATTTCTAAGTTTCAGCAAAAACATCCCCTGAGTTCCAGCTTTGATCTAGGTACAAGGATTTAGATTTAACAATGAATATCGAGTTATGAATGCTTAGTAATGAGTATACATCAACGAATTTAAATATCTTCTTTTTATATTGTACTATTAGTTTTATTCCATCTTGTTTATTGAGTTACAGTTAAATAAAATAAAAACAAACTTTTTAACCTGAAACACTACTGAACATCTGGATTTCAATTGCTTGATGTGATCATGAACATAATTGCAAAGTACAAAAGAGAAATATATTATTTTTATTATCCTTAAGAGGATTACATTATTTAGGTCGCGTACATTTGAAAAAGACTTTCGAAACAAAACAGCTCATAATTACATTACTCACGAGGCGAACTAAAAAATACTATTTCACCATCCTTCCCAATCGCCATAATTCTAAGCTAATACAAGCTTTCAACGTTGTAGATTTTATGCAATTTGGAAGCCTAAATGTGTTAAAGAATTAGAAGATTCTAATCAATATATTGACTGATTTAATTTTAATTAAAACAAAACGTGCGTGGAGATATGTGTCAAGATAGCGACTTCTTGGTGGAGAGCATTTCCAACTTCGTTAAGTGCAACTAGCTTATATGCAAGTTACACTTGGAACAAACCACGAAAATGCCGTTGCATCTGAACTTACGTGGGATTGCGAATATTAAGCAACTGTATTCACTTCGGCCGCTAATTGGCATCAATATGTTGAGTCAAGTAAAATTAATTTAATCTTTACCTAATACAAGTGTCAAGCAACGTACGCTGCCCATTCTAAATACACAGTCCAGTCACATTAATGTGACCATCTGTCAAAAGCCAGAATAACCACCTTTCGCAGAGCGGACTGCTGCGAGACGTGCAGGAAGAGAGTCACATAGGTCCCTGAAGGTGTTCTCTGGGATGTTGAGCCATGCCGACACTAATGCCGTGGCCAGCTGCGCTAGATTACGCGGTTGAGGATCCATGGCGCGAACAACTCGATCGAGATGGTCCCACAGATGCTCGATTGGGTTTAAGTCAGGTGAGTTTGCTGGCCAGGGGAGGACGGTAAACTCATCCTGGTGCTCTTCGAACCACGCACGTACACTGGCAGCTGTATGGCACCTCGCATTGTCCTGCTGGAAGATGCCATCATCCTGAGGAAAAACAATGCGCATGTAGGGGTGAACATGGTCCGCAAGGACAGATGCGTACTTGTATTGATCCATTGTGCCTTCCACAATGATCAGTGAACCTAGAGAATGCCAGGAAAACATTCCCCAGACCATAATGCTCCCGCCTCCAGCTTGGACCGTTCCGGCAATGGTTGCAGGGTGGTTCCTTTCAGAGGTTTCACGCCTTATACGCCAACGTCCATCTGTCCGATGGAGCATAAAACGCGATTCATCCGAAAACGCAACCTGTCGCCACTCAGTGGACGTCCAGCTGCTGTACTGGCGTGCAAATTCTAGCCTTCGCCGTCGATGAACAGCAGTCAGCATAGGTGCACGAACCAGGCGTCTGCTTCGGAGGCCCAGACGCAGCAATGTTCGCTGAATAGTACTTTGGGAGACACTTTTGGTAGCCCCTTGGTTCATTTTGGTGGTCAGTTGCTCAACGGTAGCCCGTCTATCTGCCCGAACGCATCTCCGCAACCGTCGTTCGCCTCTGTCATCTATGGCCCGTGGTGCACCACATTTGCCACGTCGCTGATTTTGGACAGTCCCATTTTGCCATGCACGGTACACTTTTACCACGGCGGCACGCGAACAGTTCACAAACTCAGCCGTTTCGGAAATGCTTCCACCCTTGGCCCGAAAGCCAATGATCATGCCCTTTTGGAAGTCGGATAAATCGCTTCGTTTCTGCATTACGCCAACGATTGAAATGTTTTCCGAAGCCCTCACACACCCTTTATATACGCTCAACTGCACTGTGCTGCCACCTGCCTTCTGTGATTGGTTATTTAACTCTGACATGGAAAGTACGTGGTGGTCACATTAATGTGACTGGACTGTGTATCTAATTCATAGGTTACAGCCGAAAACATCGCGAACGAAAACGTCGCGTAGAAATCAACACAAGGCGAAAAAGTCATGGTACAAAACATCGTGGGACAAAATAAGGCAACGAGAAAACACCGCAGTTCTAAAACATCGTGGTACAAAATATCGTGGTCGAAAATAAAGCGGTTCAAAAACTTCGTACTTTAAAAACATCGTCGGCGAAAATATCGTAGTAAAAAATAAAGTACCTGCAAATCATCGTATGACGATAACAACGCAGACACGCGTTTTTCAGGCTTTAATAATTGTTAATGGATATTCGCATAATGATTTATGAGAACAAGGTGGAAAGAAGGAAATTTTTTACTTTCGTATTTTTTATTAACTAGTAAAGTTTTAAAAATCAATAAATTTAAACAAAACAAGAAATAATTTTCATTATAAGAGTATCAGATTAACAGAAGTGAAGAAAATAATATCATAATTAATTTAGCAAAGTTTTTATAGATAAGTTCATGCAGTTACTTATCTTAGTGCTTTTTTAGATTAGAGTTTTCATAAAAAATTACCACTAAAAATTTATAAAAAAAATAATTTATTAATGACCTTTGCTAGTTAACTATATCACTTTAAAATTAAGTGCTATAAGTTGCGTTAATTTTCTATGCTTAAGTTTCCATTTTACATTTTCAGCAAATACTTATTAGTTAATAAAAAAAAATATAAAAGTGAAAATTATCCTTCTTCCCATCTTGTGCTCACAAATCATTATGCCAGTTTTTACAATTATTAAACAATCATTAAATTTTACAATTATTAAAGCCTGAAAATCGCATGTCTGCGATGTTATCGTCATGCGATGATTTGTAGGTACTTTATTTTTTACCACTATATTTTCGACAGCGATGTTTTTAAACTGCGAAGTTTTTGAACCGCTTTATTTTCGAGGACGATGATTTATACCACGATGTTTTAGAACTGCGATGTTTTCTCTTTGCTTTATTTTCTCCCAGATGTTTTGTACCACTACTTTTTCGCCTTGCGTTGTTTTCTCCGTGAAGTTTTTGTCCGCGATTGTTATCGGCGAACACCAATTCATAAGACATTAACCTGAACAAAAGCCTGTTGGATTACTTCGATCGGTTTTAAATTCCAGGATGGATCCTCTACCAAAGAACCTGAAGAGCATAAAAGGTGCAGTGTTGTAGAGTTTTGCTTGATGTTAGATGCTTGCTGTAGACGTTCTCCCACATACCGAATCCCATCGACGATGGTGAGATGTAATGCGTGCTTGAAAAATGAATATTTCTGACTGCCGTAATAACGGGACTGGAACTTATATATAAAAATCAAGGAAACTTTAAAAGAACGGCATTTAACTGCAATTAAGTTTTTGCACGAATGTTACCGGTGAATTATTTATAATACATCTAGTGATGCTAATAATCATATATTTTAAGTATGATTTCTAATAAAAAATGCCAACGAGTTTAAATAATTAAATTATATACTGTGCTAGTATTCTAACTTATTTATCTTATTTGTTGCATTGCCTTAAGAAATTACATGCTGAGCTTCAGAAATTTAGTACATTACATTCAAAGTAAGAATAGCAAAGGCCCACTGAATACTTCTTTTTACAATATCAGATATTCTAAGCCACATGAAATCTACTCTCTTTCGTTTCAGTTTAATTCGCTTTGTCTAAACCCTCACATTCTTCCCGTACACTCCGAAACTTCTCGATTAAAGTATCGCTTTCTTTCCAATTCTTTTCATCGATTGTCAGCATACTAATAATAGTAATCCTCCCTTTCCTTGTACAAGACACTACTTATTTTGCTTTGTACCATGTAGCAAGTGATCGTGAAGTATAGCATTAGTTAAGAAAATTGCAGAGGTTTTTATTTGCTTGGTTCCCGTTAAAAAGGCTAAATAAACCCTTTCAAACAGGAGCTGTATCGCATTCTCGTTCCCAGGATTGCTATTTTAACTGCAGATGAGTTACAAACCGAAACAATTGCATTGTTTAAAAAAACTTTTGTTATTGTTATTATTGTCAGAAATGGCGCAGCCTATTGAAGATATTTTATTTGTTCTCAATACAGTATTTGAATAAATAGTAAATGCTGCAAAACTACACTATGGTAACGACAATAGGAAAACTTGACAGTACATACACTTACAAACAAATGCTTAACATTAAATTTCTTAAAATATATTAATTTTTGTTAATAAATACGGATTTTTAAAATAAGTTAAAGACTCCTAAGTGTAATGATTGCCTTTATCCTTTTTTGTTACTTGTTATATATTAGCTTAAAATTTAAAATAGTTTACTTTCTTACATTCTTTAATGACGTAAATATCATCTTGCTGAATGAAAATTTATGAAACTAGAGACTAAATTAAGTTATTTTACAAATTTAAAAGCTGTTTAAATATACTTTTTTGCAAATAGATCCAAAATACCGTGTCACTCGGAGGGTTAATAAATAATTACAAAAGTACATGGATACAAATTTTATAAATTTAAGTAAGCTTTCTGAAATAGAAGCACTGCTCTGAGGTTTGTATTTGTATACCTTTTTGGTATGAAAAATTTCCTTCCTCAACACTAGTCTTCGTGGTATATTCGAAAGCAGGTCAGGCTAAATGTCGAGAGATCTGAGGTACAGATCCCGGTGAGGGCATTAGAGATCGTTCATTTTTTCTGATTTCAAAATCATTCTAGGTCGCTGTGCAGGTAGCACCCATCAAAACGTTCGTTATGGACATTCATAAGCATTAAGGTTTGGCGACTAGGTCCCCTTGCTGCCCAGTCGTGCTTTAAGTGTGTGTTTGGGGAGGGAATTTCGTGTGAAATTGGAAGCACATCCGATTAACAGTCAAAAAGTGCGGTGAAACCACTGCTGATTTTTTATGCTATATGTATTGAAAAGCTTAGCAGACACTACATATTTATTTACATAAAGATTATTAAGTTTCTAGAAGAAAAAGGAAAAAACTAAGTATACTCGAAACTGCAATATCTCTTTGATGTGTTAAAATAATTAATTACTGAAGATGACTTTGAGATTTCTTAGAAAGTCTGTTCGATCTAAACTTTTAAATATCTTATGATGAAGTTTGGAAGGGCATTTTGTGTTGCCGTCTCATAGAAGTAAATGTTCCTCTTTAATGTAAATTAAATGCTAAAGCTGAATGAAGTGCTTTCTGCTTGAACAATATATTTTCTGTGGATACGTATATAAACTATATAATTTAGACCATTGTTTTCCTTTGCCATAAGCATCACAACTTTAGGTTTCTTAGAATAAATCAATAATTAATATATCTACGGTAGGAACGCTTTTAATAATCGTTTCAAATAAAGGCACAAAACGTTCTTCTTAGAAACAGAATTCTCTCTTGGTCTAATTCTATATATGTGTTATGCAGTAATGTATTTTTTACTAATATTTCTTTGGCAACGTTTGAACTACATTGGACTACAAGTTTATTGCTAACGAGAATGATTTATTTAAAAATTTATAAAATAATGGAAAATGAATCAAATAAACTACCACCATTATCCAAGTATAGAGTTCAAATACTTATTAGAAGTTCAAACTAGTAAATATAGCCTTTCTTTCCACACGCACTTGAGCTTTATATCCTATTCATTATAAAAACATTCCACAGAAACAAATCTCCTTGAAAACGATGGAGGAAGTAGTGCTAATAAGCGACTTCACAAGTCCTTGCGAAAAGCAATGCCTCAGCGTTTTAGTGCAGGAAAGTGTGTTCTTCTATTAACTGCTAACTATCTAGTCATAACTGCTGTTGGTACGTTCGGAAAGATTTCTGAGAGATATGAGAGACGCCCTAGTTTGTTTTTGTTTATTTTATTGTGGCAAAGCCTCGAGGGCTATCAGCCTAAGAGGAGGGATGCCTTTGTGGACGACTTTCTAAAGGAATTCGACTCATATAACGCTTGGAGAAAATCACGAAAACGCTCATGCAACCAGACCGTTCGCGAAATTCAAACAGCTCTTTATTAAACTAAATAAGTTGTAGTATTTTTTAGAAGTAGCAAATGAATGTCTTTGTTTTTATTTTTTTATTTTGTAACAGGGCACCAATGTTTTTCTTAAGCAAAGCTTCTTTAAAATTCCTCAATTTAATTCTCTTATATTTTGTTTTCTCCTGTTCCCGCATTTTGGAGAGATTGCCTGCTTTTTTTAAGTAAATTTAAACAAATGTTCCCTTTTTCAGCCCGCCTGAAAAAATTCTTCGTCAACGCAGACGAAATATATATATATATATATATATAACAGGAAAGGGAAGTTATAAAGTAGAACGAGTTCTTTCGATAAATTTGAACATACGGCTCAAGATAAATAACTCGTTTACTTTCTGTATTGGAATGGCGTGTTGTATAGGGGATGGATTTGGTAATCGAACAAAATTCTTACTTTCCTTTTCTTCTCTTAAGAATAATTTCTACGAAAATATTAGCTCGGATATGTTAGAGATGAAGAACTTTTTTTTGTTTTATTCCTTTCTTAGCATCAAGAAAAGATTTTTTTCATCTATTTTCATGAGTTTCAACTGAAGGCAATATTAGTCTTTCTCTTTTAAGTTAAAATACGCCCAAAGAGTTCAGCAGATGCATTCGTATTTCCGCTTTGTGTTATACATTACAAGAAATTTCATTTCAGACATTTGCGAAATGTAGTTGTTTTGAAAACACACGCGTACTTTAATTCAAACATAGTATATATATATCACTTAAGCTTGTATTGTTATTTCTTCAGAATACTTCACTGAAAATTCGGTCCATAAAAAATATATAAAGAGATTTATTCTTTACATGTTGCATATATTTTTATAAATTCGAGAAACGTTCTGAATAAGTTTGAAAATTATTAATGATAAATCAAAGAAGAAATGAAGAATCTATGGGAAAATCTCTGATGATGGTTACTTTCGATAGCAAAGCTCCAAAATTTGATTTACTTCGGGATTTGAAAATTCTGATGAAGTCAGCTGCCGAATTAAAGACTGTAATAGATCAATTATATTAAACTTAATCCAAAAAAAAAATAAATAAATAATAAAAATAAATAAAAGTCTAAAAGCTTTCAGATTTTGTATTACGCCCGAAGGGGCGCCTTTTTACGTTTTGTGTGTTACTTTTATTTATTAAATATCACGTTCTTTGTACTTAAAACATAAAATTCAGTTCAAGAGCAATATCGCAAAATAATTTTAAAATGAGCATATCTTTAGAATTTCTGATACACAGTCTCGAGCGCTGGAAACAATTTTTTTTCCGCACAACGTTGCCATTGCCGCTTTGAAATCGTTGAGTTCATTAATCAAAAATTCGTCAAAAGTTTTACCAAATATGAAATCGACAATAAAACAAATTCCAAATTTGGGCTTCCAGATGCCCATATTCAGGTGGAAGCATTCAATATTCAAAGTTTGATGGATATAGGTACCGTTGTTTTACCACAATGCCAAAAACATATATATATTTATGCGGATTATTCATTATTTAATTTCTTTAAATACAATACAGGGTTCTAATATTTGATGGCAACAATTTGAAAAGGGAACCGATATTTATAGTGAATCAACGCAAAATGCCAAAAGGAAATTAATAGTCCTTCTGGGCTAATTGCTGCTTTGGACCAAAAATAAAATCAATTAAAAAAATCTGAAAGCTTTCAGGTTTTACACTACGCCCAAAGGGACTTTTTTTTAGCGTTTTGTGTGCTACCTTTGTTTGTTAAAAATCATGTTCCTCGCACTTAAACCATAAAATTCAATTCAACAGCAATATCGCAAAATAATTTTAAAACGAGAATATAATATCTTTATAATTTACAGTCTCGCGCGCTGGAGTATTTTTTCTTCGCACAGTTTTGCCATTGCTTGCTTTGAAATCGCCGATTTTATTAATCAAATATTCATTAAAGTTTGACAAAATATGAAATAGGTAATAAAACAAATACCGAGTTTGTGTTTCCTTATGCCCATTTTCGAATTTGAGGTTTTTACTGTTCTTTTTTCTCAATTCGAAAAAAAAATACCTACATTCATGCAGATTCCTCATTATTTAATTTCTTTAAATATGACTCAGCAGGGCTGTAATATTTGGTGGCAACAATTTGAAAAGTGAAACGCTGTTTTACAGTGAACGACGTAAAATGCCAAAACGAAATTAATAGCCCTTCTGGGCAAATTGCCACGGCGTTTTGGACTAATAAACACAAGAAAAAGAAATAACCCATACTTTATTCAGCAAACGAATACTTTTAAGAATTTATCTGGAATTTGAAGCAATTTATTCTGAAGATAATAAACTTAAGTGATCACATAAATTAAATCAATATTCGTAACAAAAGTAACACGCTCTGAATAAAGGGGGGAAATATTGCTAGAAATATAGAACAACTGGCATTAAAGTAAAGTACTATTATAAGAGAAGGACATGCCTTTGAATTTATATATTGTGGATGTTAATATGAAGCATTACTGATGTAACAGCGCCTGGATAAGTATGCAGAATTGTGACATTTTATTTAAGGTTTATTAACCGGGGAACTCTATATTAATTCTTTCCTTTGTTTCGTCGCGTAATTGGTCAGTCCAGAGGTTTATGCAGATTTTATGGCAGGCGGCTTAGATTACAATGAGAAGAAAATAATAACCGGTATAATTCGCGGCAGAAGCGGGTTGTTGCCACTTGCTGCTAGGCTAGAAAAAGAGCTATTGATCAAAATATATGTTAAGACTCGATATAGTCACGGTGGTAAGAGATAAAATCCGACTACTATACTGTAAAGTTTCAACAAGCAACTGAATCACTGCAGATGACAAGTTGTTTTTTAATTACAGTGGAGTACCTCTTATGCATCTTTCAACAGCCCATTCAAAAACGGCATATAAATGATAAAAATATGTGAACTGGTGACAGATTCTACTTTATCGTCAAATTTTTTCCCATCATAAGCAACCGTTTTCAATGTTTTCACAGGAATATCCGGTTTCTGTGCTAACTCAGCATTTGCCATACCAGTATTCTTATCAAATTCTTTTAAAATTTGAATTTAATCTTTTAATGAGAGTGCATTTCGCTATCCTGATATTTTGTCATTGCCGTCTGCTCCATATCATGACATTATTGATATCTACTCCATCTAGCTGGTAACACAGCAGGTAACACCAGGAGAATAAAATCGTATCGGTTTTTCCTTCCAAGTGTCCTCTCTATTCATGATCTGGTTTTCAACTTCCATACCAGACTATGATGTCTCATGCCTTTGTTCCTTCTCCTATTCTTATTTCTAGGATGATAGGTCTGGAGTGACAGACCTAATTCTGGGGGTTCACTTGAACGGTGGAACTATGAAATGTAAAACCAATGCAAACATTGTATAAGTAAATCCGTTACGTAAAACTGTTTATGTAAACGCATAAAAGCAAAAGCGACGTATTACCAGAGTTATGCAACTTGAAAAAAGAAATCAGAACCAAGAACAAACAACGTATAAATGTAAAAGACGTATAAACGAGAAACGTATAAACGGTGCTGTATTGCATTTTAATTTTAATCTCACTACCCGTAAGTGATAGTTTTATGTTAAACTTTGACCTTTTGTGATGTACCATTATGCGTATAGTAAGGAGTAAGAAAATACGGTAACTTCCCAAAAATAGAAATAACTTCTAAAGTTATTAATTAGTAGTTACAAGTAGTTAATTAAGTAGTTAGACACTTTTAGTCTGTAAGGTTCTATGCTAATTGATCATTTATTATGATTCGAACCTTTACTGTAACTTATTCTTTCCGTAGACATCATCAAAATACAAATTGTCCTTTGTGCATTTTAATTGAAGGTTTAGTTTTTAATTGAAGCCGCATCTTGATGTTACTTTTTAACGCCAGTTCTGCCTAAGTAATCTTGCTAGCCGGTGTTTAAAATAGTCTAATTTGTATGTAGTCTCCGACTACGTTACATATATTTGAATTTAAAGTTAGCAGCGGAGTTTCGTCTGACACACAGACAATGCTTTTCTGTTCATTTAGGAGTTAAATAAAAAGTTGTTTTAACCTTTTTAATACTTGATTATTTGTTCAAGACAGAAAAAGATAACTCGCTTCCAAGTAGGATCTTCAGAACATTGACGCAAGCTTCTAGGTACAGTAGAACCTTACAAGTCCTTAAAGAATAAGTGAAAATAAAAATCAGTTAGATTGAATTTTAGACAGTCCATAGCACAGCGGAAAGTGTTCTGAACATTTTAGTTCAGCGTTATTTAGAAGATTCTTGCTCGTTTCTATCAAGAATACTATACCCGAAGGTTTGCTGTTGTGTCACATCACTGACTCCTAGTCTGCTCAAAAACCGTTTGTCCCCCTTCTTTTGTGGCTTCTTTCTCTCACTTCTTTACGTAAGTAACGTCAGAGTTGGGAACAGCCTAGCCTTGTTTGAGTCTTGATCTTGGTTTCCAATATATGCAGAATCGTCGTCTTCTAACACTATCAGAAACATTTGTATTCCCAATAATAATAATGGTGTCAATGTTAACCCACCTACTTCTCTCCACATGCTGCAGATAACAGCCACGCAATCTTCAGCAACAAAGTCCAGTACCGCTAATTCGCTGGTTCAGAACCTCATGCACCTCAAGAACTGAAGCTGTGCGTTAAAGCACAGCAGAGTCAAACATGCAGGCACTATAGTATTGAATGTTGTAGGGTTTATATTTATTTTAACTAACATTTATTTTAAGTTAATATTCCTTTCCTGTTTAGCCTTCATTTTTCCCTAGAAATGCCCGTGCCAGAGTATGTAAATTTTAGTAGCACGCGCAGTTTATTCAAATTTAGCAGAAGCTAGTTGAATTAAATAGTAGACGAAACTAGAGTGTGAGAGTCTTGCTTTGAAGCTACGCTGGAGAGATTGCTCGGTAGAATTTACATCGGCGCGTGTCGGCCTGTGTGCCTAGCTTTGCAGAAGTGCTAATTTTCAACTGTTTATTCAGAAATCTTCCTGTCAGCGGTAATTAAAAACGCGGTTAGTTTAGGATCTCAGAGCCTTGTCGATAGTGTTTGATAATTGTCATCTAGTTATTACCTTCAGTTTTACGTTCTGGTTTAGTTTACCGTCGAGTTGGCGCAGTTTGTGAATGTCAAGTAGACGTATTTGTCATTTTAAAGAAAAAAAATAAAATGGTTCTAACCCCTTCTTATGTTTCTGTGTAATTTTACACATAGCCGCCATCACTACCCCAGTTTCTGACAAGTTGGGCCAGCGAGATCTTACAATGTGTAAGGAAGGAACTTCGTCTTAATATATACCGGATTTCAATAGCTTTTGTGGTGGGTGGTATACACAGGAAAATAATTTGCTGCGAGTATTTCGCGAAACAGAATGCTCCATCTCAGATGAATATTTCACCTCACTGGTCACCTGATGCTGAAAATCTGGTGAGCTATGTTCTGATAAACTGAAACGAAGGAAAGAAAGATATAAAAAGAAACCAAATACTTCATGTGAGAAGTACATGTTTGCATTGAGAGGGACTTTGTACTAATCATGTTACATCAGATAATATGATTTTGATCGACCAAGGAGATGACCGCAGAAGGTGACAGTGTTGCTGGAAAACTGGGACAGCAAACGTAGATAAATAAAAGATATAAACAAATACATGCATAAAAATAAGGATACTGCATCAAATAATGTAAGAATTTATACATTATACGCAAGATGCATTAGCAATCCAGAATAAAAATCTCACTATATAACAGGCAGTAATTATAATGAGATGGAGGAAAGTTAGCCAAGTGTTTGTACCAAATTACTATATTAAAGCATCGGATTTTCTTTGGCTTCACGTTTGAGCAAATAAGCACTAGCTTTTATGATGTCAACTTCATTTGCGAGGCAAGTAACAAATGTAAAACTCCCAAGAATTTATGTACTGCAAATTATGTGCATACCGTCGTGGATGAAAAATATTCCAAACATGTAATATGAATGTAATATGAATTTATCACTGCTATTACACTATGCACTTTTCTTTTCTTTTGCATTTTCCATAGACATTAATTCTCTTTTACGCTGAAGGTTTACGGTTGTAATATCAGTGGTAAATCAGGTGATAAGTGCTAATTTTTTAAGGGGACGGTGGACTTTAAAAATTAGTTTTTTTTTTTGTTTTGTTTTGTTTTGTTTTCAACAAGAAATTTAGATGTTTACATGTTATAACATCAGTTTATAAAATATATATTCAAAATTTCAATTTATTTTAAATTAAAAATTTTTAAAACAAATAATTAATAATTTTAATTAACGATTAAAAATGCTCCTTGTCCTCTAATTTTCAATATTTTTTTCCTAATTTTTCCTTTTAGTTATAAAGACTTGACAAAAGTTTCTGTGTATCCATTATTGAATAGGATGGATCAGAAATTTTTAAAAAAGAGTTTTGTAAATTTATACCCTGGTTTCGGAAAAATGTCACCTTTTGTTACACATTATCACACGTTTAAACTTCTTAATAACCTCATATACAAAAATGCATGCACAGATCCACTGTAACATATAACAAGATAGTTTCTTCCAAATATCATTCATTTTTAGCTAAAAATGTGACGCCTGGAGCATTTTCAAAACATACAAACTGCAAAAAAATTTGTTTTGAGAAAACCTGATTTAAAGATTTTCTTCAAACTTACCATTAATATATGGTCAAGAGAAACAGCAAATTAACTTTAAATAGGAATTTGTAGACACTAGATAACATTTTCGTATTATATAGCTATTTTAATCTCATAATATTAAATATGACAAAAATAAACATATCGCAAATTGGTATGTGATTCGAAGTTATAGGTACAAACTATTTATGCATTATAACCAATGAAACATTTAAATTTCACTCGCACTATATGTTTTACCTTAATTTGTCACATTTACATTATCTTCTAATGCTTTACAATATTTTTTACAATTTTTGTTTTTTTTTCAAGCTGCTAAACTTCTCTTTTTGCTTTGGTTCAAGCGACGTTGATCGCGCTTATTTGCGATGAGTAAGAATAACGAGTTTGTTTCCTATTGTTCTACGCGTATAACATTTACATAACCAAAGTTAAATTCATCGTTGTCAATACCACCATTTCTAGCCTTTCTTTAGAAATAAACACTTCTTTTGGGCAAATATATAAATTATAACATCAGTAAATAACTGTTGAAATACACTTTTTTACATTTTCTCCAAAATTTAAAGGGCAAAGTTTACGTTGTTTACAGATTTTAAATGCTTGTAACTTATTCAAAAATAAGAATATTTGAACTCGGTTTTTTCGCATACCATATAGTTAGGAATATGGAATATTACGACACTAAAAAAAACAAATTCAATATTTTGGTTGATTTTTAGCTATTTTAAAGTCCACCGCCCCTTAATACTATTAAGTTTAAATCCTTGATTTTCTAAAACTTAGAATTGCTAACAAAAACTAAGTTTCAGATTGCTATGCAGCGGTACTAAATCTGATAAAGAACACCCAAAAATATTTTAGAGATCAAGAGATAGTGTGATTAATTACATAATAATGGAATTTAAAAAGTGATCGGGACTGAAAATAATTAATAATATTTCCGCGAAAAGAAAATAATCACGTAAGAATCAACAACATTTTCTTTATTTACTTAAGTGTTTTAGACCTAGTTAACTTTAATGCAACATAAGAATCCAGTCAAACTAATGCTTCAGACTTTTCTAAATATGTATTAGCTTTATCAATATAAAACGTTTTGGGACATAAAGTGATTTTAGTATGAATTCTTCCTTCCTTTTCATAAAAATGATGTTCTATACCGTAAAAATAAAACTGACATACTGTCGCTGCTTTGGAGAAAAAACATATGCCTTGAGGATAAGGGCGTCTTGCTTTCCTGAAAAATGTTACTGGCGATCTTTTCAAGTCACTTTTATTTAAAAAGCGCAGCACTTTATTTTGTTCTGTAGAGGGTCTGGATAAGTGTATTTTCCCGTAATAACGGCTTTTAAATTTATCTAATGCTTCTGGTTTTAATTACAGTAAACTTCTTAATGCCATATATGCTGTATAGGTTACATCTGTTCTGGTTCAAATCGCTTGAGTTTCAACGTTAAACAGAAATTCTTCAGAGCTGGTTATTATCATCGTTAAATAATCCAATTAGTAAGGCTATTCTCTGCACGAAACGTGAAGATATTGAATTTGACAATCAGTCACAGTCAAGTTTGTTGCGAACTTAAAAACATAAACTTGCATTTTGAATCTGTTTGAGCAATTTATTGTGTAAAAATGAGACAGAAATCAGATTTGAGAAATCTATCAATATTTTATCTTTTTTATATGTTTTAATCTTGAGATATTTATCTTTTTGTAACAGGATTACTTAAATCTAAGTATCATTACTTGGATAACCCACTGCAGCCAAATTTACTGTTTCTTTAAAATAAATTATAATTTATTTACGAAATGAATAATACATTATCTCATGAACAAATTGTTTTAAGATTGATGTAATTTAATATCCTTAAAATAATACAGCCTCAACTTAAAGCGACAATTTTATCTTGCACAGTGTTAAACGGACCAATTTTTCTTCCAGAAGAAAGAGCGATAAAGATCCCTAATAATTTTGCAAGAGTAAATAAATAAGCTTTAGTATCATTAGGATTCTTTTGAAGCAGTATATATGAAAAATGTGCAATGCCCTCGCTGGCATTCGAACTCATAGCCTCCCACATACGCTTCGAGAGTGCTTGCAATTACACTACGAAGGCACGCAGAAAGGAGGAAGAAAATAGCTTAGAAAGTAACTTGGAAGTGTTTATTTAATACCTTTTTTGGAATATAAATACCAAAACTGAGATGAAAACAAGTTAAAGTACCGCTGGGCAACTTTAAAAAATAAATTTAAATTTGTATAAGTGACACGAGTACACCTTGCACGCACACACACACACACACACACGCACGCACGCACAGGCACACACATACACACACACAATGACATCCTGAGTATGACATCCATATTTCAATTCTAGGACTCAAATTATGCTCAAATATTAAATTTTTTAAAATTTGAAGTGAAAATTTAATAATTTATCTTGGCGCACTTTTTTTCAATTTTCGCTAAGAATAAGTCACTTGGCAAAATTTTAACTTATAGCAATATATTTCCCTTTAATATTTTTCTTTCTGCACGAGCGGGTAAAAAGGGAAATCGTTCATCAAATAATTTGAATGAATAAAGTGCGTAAAGCATATTTGGCATTATTATCGCTTATAACAAATATGGCAAATTTCAGAGAGCAGCAATGTATAAATATAAGCATTATCATCCGAAATTTTAAATAAAAATACTGATTGTTGGCAGGTATGCCTAAAATTACATCTACTTTAAGATGACGGTAAAAAGTTTATAGGCTAGAATACAAAAGTTTTCGAAAATTTTATAAAAATTACTAAAAAATACAAATTTGAAAAAGAAATAAAAAAAAATGTTTGCGAATTTCATTTGGAGTGAACCTAAATTTTGAATTATGAAAGAAGAAATCGAGCAAGTTTAATGAAAAAAGAGATATTAATAAATATATGCCAAATTGAATTAACATTTAAATCTAAAATTTGGTGAGTTAATTTTTTTAAAAACTACTCGGGTGATTTTACCAGAACTTGGAATAATTTTAGTCGTAGAATCGAAATACGGAAAAAATAGATATGTTATTTCAGAAAAAGTCCGATTTTGTGTCAGAAAACATATGTTAGAAAAATACTATATATAAATGTAATGTATATCCTAAGTCGCGCTTTTGAGACATGAAAAATAGAAGTTAAATTTCATCAATTGATCCAGTAGAATGTGAGATATAGAATTGTCTATTTTTAATCTGTGTACAAGGTGTACAAACCATCATCATAAATTAGCAAATGAAATTTAATGTATGTGTAGTTTCTCATTCATAAAAATACATTGTTTATTTGAGATATAAATGCCTAGAAGTCACTACAAAAGCATAATTTCTGTCTTTAACCTTAATTAAATAGAAGGCTTATCTTTACCCATAGTAATCCTAACGTTGTTTTAAGTATTCATTTAAACATGATGAAAGAATGTAAAAATGCCTTTTTGGGGGAAGAAATTGCGGTTGCGAAATCATTAATTTCATTAAACGCTTTTACCCATAGGCTGTTCTCTTTCTAAATATGTATGATGTTATTGTGAATTGCAGCTGAATAAATTATTGCTCCGTATTTTCTTTTAGTAATAATTTTCGGCTTTAATTATGACTTCATTGGTGAGGATGAGAGGTAAGAATTTGTTTACTCTTTTAACGAACAGCTTTCATTGTGTTAAAATCCTCATCGAAGGTTTCTAATTGTGGTGCTTTTATCTGATGTAAGAATGCTACTTCTTTTCATGGTTTAAGATGTCGCCATCTCTTGTCCTAGAGAATTTATTTAGTGGCTATGAGAATTGGGATTTGCTTTCGGAAATAATGCCTGTATGCCTGATGCCTGAAGTCGCTATGTTATTGATATCACAGCAGTATATTGATTTAGGTTTTTTAAATATCTTTAGTTATTATTCAGAAGAATAAAAGCAAGTTTCTGGACATAAGAAAAATAATATAAAAATTCTGTAACCTAAAAAATAAAAAAAAAAGAAATATTAATCCAAAGGGGCAATTTGCCCAGATGGACTATTAATTTCGTTTTGACATTTTGCGTCGATTCACTAAAAGCATTGTTTCACTTTTCAAATTGTTGCCACCAAATATTATTGCCCTGTATTATATTTAAAGAAATTAAATAATGAAGAATATGCATAAATGTGTATATGTTTCACGCACTGTGATAAAACAGCGGTGCCTAGAGCCATCCAATTTTGAATATTGAACGTTTCCACCCAAATATGGACATCTGGAAGCCCAAATTTGAAATTTGTTTTATTATTGATTTCATATTTTGTAAAACTTTAACGAAATTTTATTAACAAACTCAATGATTTCAAAGCGAGCCATTTCAACGTTGTACAGAAAGAGAATTTTTATCTCCAGCGCGTGAGATTGTGTATCAGAAATTCTAAAGATATGCTCATTTTAAAATTATTTTGCGAATTTTATGGTTTCAGTACAAAGAACATGGTATTTTATAAATAAAGTTAACACACAAAATGTAAAAAAAATATAATTTTAAAAAAATAGCAATAAAAAAATCTGAAAGATTTCAGATTTTAAATTACGTCCAAAGGCGCGTTTTTTTAACGTTTCGTGTGCTACCTTTTTTTTATTAAATATCATGTACTACGTACTCAAACCATAAAATTCAGTTCAAAATCAATATCGCAAAATTATTTTAAAATGAACATATCTTTAGAATTTCCGTAAGTCTCGTGCGTTTTAGATAAAAATGTTTTTTTTTTCGTACAGTGTTGCCATTGCTCGCTTTGAAATCATTTAGTTTGTTAATCAGAAATTCGTTGAAATGTTACAAAACATAAAATCGATAATAAAGCAAATTTCAAATTCAAAATTAGGGCTTCCAGATGCCCATATTCGCAGTAGGATTACGTCATTCAAAATTCGATGGCTCTAGGTTTTATCACAATGCGAGAAACATGCATACATTTATGCAGATTTTTCATTTTTTAAAATTTAATGCAGAGCGATAACATTTAGTGGCAACAATTTGAAAAGTGAAATGGGCATTCAGAGTGATTCAACGCAAAATCGCAAAACGAAAGTAATAGTCCTTCGGGACTAAATCCCTTTGGACTAAAAAAAAACGCCTTTTTGGACGTCATTTAAAATCTGAAAACTTCCAGATTTTTTTTATTTATTTACTTTATAATTTCCACTTTTTTCTGCATTTTTAAGAGATTTTGAAATTTTGATACTTTTTTTATTGTAATTCAAGAAAGCTTTCTATAGATGCCGAATAGACAGAAAGGCATTCAATATTGCATAAGTGGAATCTAAACAATATTCATATATCTCTTTTGCTAAGGAACAAAAAGGAAACATTACACTGTTCAATAATATCACTTTGGCTTAGTTACTGCGGAATGCCACCACAGAGGAAAGAGGAAGAAATTATTGTAAAAGGCTGTAGGCTGGATATGATAAAATGCATTGTAAAAGGATTTTTTTTTATTGTTGATCATTTTATTTTTAATTTCAAAATGTGAGAAAAAATATTTATTTGAAATACCATCACAACCATCTATTGCAATATTGCTTTTGCTTTGACTGACTGTTACTTTAAGATAGGAAATTCAATCCATTTTCCGCCTCCTGCCTTGCCTTGCAAGCATGGGTATCTCAACTGCAGCAGATGTTTCGAGTCGCCTAATGTTTTCCCTCCATTTCCATTTAGCG
Source organism: Stegodyphus mimosarum (assembly GCA_000611955.2). Lineage (NCBI taxonomy): Eukaryota > Metazoa > Arthropoda > Arachnida > Araneae > Eresidae > Stegodyphus > Stegodyphus mimosarum. Next base: position 682,908 of record KK112505.1, on the reverse strand, counting down.
AATTTCGCATCATGAAAAGCGCGTGAATGAAGACTGACCTTGAACTATTGTCTCGAAGGGAGTGGAGGAAACGAGTGCCGTACTATGCTGACGAAATAGGTGTTACAGGTGTTACAGTACTTGCGTTGTTTCTCCATATTGTTTTCTTTTCACCGCCCGACTATAAAATAATCTGTTAAAATTATCAAACTCTACTAAAATGAAAAAATTATACCATTTTGTTAAACTCTGTTAACTGTAATTATCTTTTTTAGGCGGGGGTATTCATTTTAATTACTAAAAAAGGGCTTTTTTTATTACAAGCATGTATTTTATATATTTTTACTCAAATTTAAGTAAAATATATAAATTATTTACCTTATTTCTTTCACGATATGTTAATGACATACTGTGTATAGCCCCCTTAAGATAGTAGCTCTAAATTTCCCAAAATTATATCCTCAAGTTAAAACGGTAAAGGTAAATACCAGATTTTTTATATTTTTTTAGTTTGTTAAGAGCCTGATTCTACTGTTCTTGAGCCAAAATGAGCTCTGTAAGCTCTTCATTTAAAGAATACAAAAAGAATTTCAAATCTGAAGAGTCGACCCATCCCAAAATAGTGCCAAACTGTTGACAAGAGCCATCACGTTTCTCTTCCTTTCTTACCCTTGTCTCCGCATGAAGATGTGCAAAAGGAAATCAACACAAATCCTGCACTCAACAACATTGAAATAACAAGAATTTTCTTCAGTTATGATCTCCCATTCAATATATTTCCATTATATTATTAATTTGCGCTTGTTATCAAAAATGTATTTTTATCAATTTACTGGAATCAAAGGGAGAAAGAAAAAAAGAGACAAAAGGGGAATTTAAAAAATACATGTGTGAAAAGATTTTATAGAATAAGCTTTTCTTGAAAACTCATAAAACGATAAATGAATTATAAAAAGAAAAATGATTCATTCTATGGCTATAGAACCATTTTCATCTTTCTAGTCTCTATGAGATTTTATCAATCAAACTTAGTCAATAGAAAAATCATTTTACAACAACGAAGTAGGAATATCTTACTGAAAACCAATCAAATAGTCGATACAAATCCAATGGTTTTACCAAAAAATCATAAACGTCGTTAAAATTTCATATAAACTTCACTTAAAATAATTTTCCGCTCTATCTAATGGTGCAAATACACTCATGTCCATAAATTAAGGATAATGCAAAATCAGGCAAAGGAAGAGTTAGAAGCTAATAAATTTGACTCATTTGTAAAACTTATTTATTAAACAAAAGGTAAAGAGCAAAAAAAGATGCTATATGTTTGATATTATTAAAAAAATTAGCGATTTTCTCCCTGGAGCAAATTACAAAAAAAAACCTATTTACAAAAAACCAATATTACATGGTTGGTATGATTGTTAATACATTGTATGTCTCCCAGAAGATGCAATACAGCCCGTACAACGCCTAGGCATGCTGAGTATCAAATTATCGATCTGATCTTGGGGGATATTACACCACTCAAAAAGCAATGCTCTCCGAAGTTCCGGTAGACATGTAGAAGGAGGTTGACGGGCTGCAACTCGTCGGCCAAGCATGTCCCACACGTGCTCTACTCGATTGAAGTCCGGTGAGAATGCTGACCAGTCCATACGGGTGATATACTCCGACTGAAAGCATTCGCTTACGATGATTGCACGGTAAGGACGAGTATTCCTGCACCACCGTAACGGTGTCGTTCAATGATGTTTTCTTGGTGGTAACGGGTACCTGGAGCTCTCCATATAAAAGTCCGGTGAGAATCAAACTGCAAGCTAAACCTGGACTCGTCGAAAAACATCACACAAGCCCACTGTTGCGGTGTTCACAATGCATGCTCTCTACTCCAGGCTAACCGCAGGCGACAGTGAGTTGCAGTAAGTGGAACGCATGTGACAGGTCTACGAGCATATAGACCAATCTGCCCTAAGCGTCTGTACACGGTCTGCCTTGAAATTGTCGTACCAGTGGCTGAAGAGAGCTGACGAGACAGGTCTGAGGCTGTGCTCCGCCTGTTTCTTTTTTCAGTAACTGCCAAATACCGGTCCTCATTCGGCGTTGTATCTCTGGGGCGACTCGTGCTGTAACGTCTACTTACATTACCATCATCTTGGAATTGTTGCCAAAGTCTGGAGATGACACTCTGGGCAATTCCAAGTTCGTCTGATACGTCCAATTGGGTACGCCCACATTCCAGACGGCCGATAATTCTACCACGTAAAAAATCATCCAAATGCGTCCTTTGTGTCATAACTATTCGGTTATTGCACTGAAATGCTTATAAAGCGCCTGCGAACAATTTTACTTCTTTGCCTGTATTCCTTATATATCACTCTCTTACACTCTCGTCATTGTGATGTACCACTGGTGTCATCTGGTTACTTCCTGAAATTTGCATATGATTCTTGAAGATGTGTGTAGTGATTTTACAGGTGATATATTTATTTTAGAGTTCGATTTCCGCGTGACTCCCAGTTATCCTTAATTTATGGACATGAGTGTAGTAACAAAACGGTTGTTTAAAAGAATCTACAGACAGAATTCAGGGATTTACATAGACGATTGCGTTTTCTATTTTGTTCTGTTTTACTTGACAAATATTTGGAATTAAAGTAATTACCGATGGTAAATGCAGTAACGTGCAGGTCCCAGATGGTACGGCTGATATCATTTATAATACCAACGACCATCCAACAAATCCACAGAGTCAATTCGTTTCATTTAAATAAAACAATTACATCAAATAAGGTTTATAACATTCATCAGCTGCATCCTGGCATTCAAATAATGGATAAACCTCCTTCTTACGATTATGTTTAACTCCACGAGGTCTTATTTTGCAGTAAATTTTCTAACCCACATGGGAGGCAAACAGCTGACAGACCATATGGTTTTAATCGAGTTTATGCAACTGTCTCACGACAAGCATTTGAGTGTCAGACACACGTAGCGAATATCAATACCAAGATGAGTTTATTTATGCATTTCTGAACTCATTCAATTAGATTAATGTTTTAACTGAAAGCTACAACTTTAAAACCGAATACATGAACGATTTATAAAAGATCTGTACAAAAAGTATTACACCAGAGTTGAAATTGTATGTTAAAACTTAGTCGAAGAGGGAAAGATTTATTTTTCATAACTTTATATCAGATTGCCTCTCATTAAGCTGTTTGTTAATGAAAAGAAATTAATTCTGTTGCGAAAGATATCATTACTGGTTTAAGTGAATCGAAATTAAGAGAATGAATTTTTATTGAACAGCAAATCAGACAAATTATCTGAAATCTGAACTTCAGCTACAGATTAAATGAAACGTAAAAACAACGTAGGATGAATTTCATCAACAATGTTACCAACGTTTGAAAGCTACTGGGACTATGCAAATGAATAGTTTTCTCTCTACAAATACTTGAGTTCGAATACGTCATTCAGATGCCTCTTATTCATTTCCATTTTGATTTTTTAGTCCAAAGGAGCTTTGTCCCTGAAGGACTATTGTTTTCATTTTGCGATTTTGCGTCGGAAACATTAAATGTCGGTTCACGTTTTTAATTGTCGCCACCAAATATTACAACCCTGTATTATATTTAAAGAAATTAAATAGTGAAGAATGTGCATAAATGAATGTATGTTTCTCGCACTGTGATAAAACGACGGTACCTAGAGCCATCGAATTTCGAATGACGTAATCCTGCTGCGAATATGGGCATCTGGAAACCCAAATTTGAAATTTAGAATTTGTTTTATTATCGATTTTATATTTTGTAAAACTTTAACGAATTTTTGATTAACAAACTCAAGGATTTCAAAGCGAGCAATGGCAACGTTGTACAGAAAAAACATTTTTATCTCCAGCAAGTGAGACTGTGTATAGGAAATTCTAAAGATAGGCTCAGTTTAAAATTATTATGCGATATTGTTCTTTAACTGAATTTTATGGTTTCAGTGCAAAAAACGTGATATTTAATAAATAAAGGTAACACACAAAACGTTAAAAAAACGCCCCTTTGGGCGTAATTTAAAATCTAACACCTTTCAGGTCCCTAAAACTCTGGAGTCGTTTTAGATAAACACGAGAAAGTTTTTCATTAAGATAATGTTAATATGGAAACGAAGCGTAGCGAAAAATAAATCTTAATAATGATTAACTGCTGTTGTATTCTTACGCAAGAGAATCGGGTTGTTATCTACGAGTACAAAACCAGAAAATCTAATCAAAGATATTTTTTATTCGATTTGTGTAAAATACAGAGACTTGTGATAACCTATTAAGGTAGTCCTCCCTCCTTCTTTGCATGCCTTCGTGGTGTAATGGTTAGCATTCTCGATGTGTATTCGAGAGGTTCGTGGTTCGAACCTCGGCGAGGATATTGCTCATTTTTCATCTCCTAATGTCTTTACAAAGGCGCCCGAATTAAAAAGGTGGTGGATGATGATTCTCCACCACCAGGATTTGGCGATTAGGTTCCCTTATCCCCAGTCGCCCTTTAAAAGGGGGAGTATAAAAGGTATTTCTTAAAAGGTATTTGCTTGCCTTCGTAGTGTAGTGGTCAGCACGCCCGGCGAGTATTCGAGAGGACCGTGATTCGAGTCCCGCCGAGGTCATTGCTCATTTTTCATTTTTTCTACTTCCAAATATCCTAATTTTTCATATCTGGATTGCTTTTGAATACCTTAAGTTGAAAAAATATTATTTTTTGTCTGACGTTTTAACTTTGTATAATATCTCAATCCCTTAAAACTAGTAAGGGATAGAAGTTATACATGCCATATTTCGAATCAGTTGTATGAAAGTTACAATAAATAAATCAAAAACAGTACAGGAAGTAGAAATGTTTTTTAAACACAGATCAATACTATTTAAAAGCAATGAATAACTTTTACAGAACGCAACGTATTATCTTTAGAACTTTCATATTGAAAACATGGACAAAACTATAAATTATTCTTCATAAATTGCTATAAATTTAAAGAGAAAGATATTTTAGTTTTCATCAGAAAGCGTTTTTCTCTTCTTCGGATAATAAATGTTAATAAATGTTAAGAATTTGAAAATATGATATACAACACCGTCTGGTGTTGTGATATATAACACTGTCTGGTGTTGTGATATTAAGAGTGTTACAGTGTTCATCTTTTTTAACTAAAATAGGAGACTAGAAATTCACTGTCAAGTAAAGCAGTGGGAGTGTGGTAGAATTAAATATTTAATTTAATATAATTTTGAAAAGAATGAAAAAGTTGTTAATTTTGTTTGATAAATATTTAATTACTATTTCATTTATTTTTAGACGTATCTGTAAATTGTATCATTATTTTGTTTCCTTGATCAAACTTGCATCACACTGCATTATTTCTGTTGATAGATCAATGTTTTATTTGGCGTGATATTTTTGACTTCTTAAAATTTTATGCTGCTACATATTTATGAAAACGTATTGAAAATTAATTAAATGATACCACATAATGAATTTCAACCTTATTATGAACTAAAAGTGAAAATCTGGCTATTATAATTCTGGCTAATATACAGGCTAATATAATTAGCTGATATGGCTATTATATAGGCTATTATAATTATTAATCTGGCTATCTGTCCAACTTATCTTTGTTTGGCATCTGGATCCTTACTGACTATGAAAGTTAAAGCAGGAATTTAATAGCCTTTATTGATTTTGTTAACATTTACATTTTGAGGCTCCGTTTCGAATAATTGACGATTAACATTAGACACTTTTATCCCAAGAAGTTTGGCAATTTAAAATACTCATTTTAAAATATTCTCGTTTTCTTCAATATAGCACCATTCTTTTTAAGGTTGATCGCACTCCATAAAATTAGTACTTTTGAGCACCAATAGTTTCTTACCGCATTCAATGCTCTTGAACATTCAGGCAATTTTTCATTAAGATGAATGGATTCAGGTGACTGGACATGGTCTCCGAATCAGCTCAATACTTATCATTTGATATAAAAATTTATTTTTAGGTGTTCGCGTTGCAAGAATGAAAGCAATTCTTACGTTACGTAATTAAAAGAATGAAAAACCCGCTTCATGATGAAAGTTCCTGTGCCCCAGGCAAATATATTGTTGTGATTTTTCTTGTCCGACAGTAACATTAGAACAAGCCCACGAAATCTATCGTGCAAGATTGCACCTATCGTTGGCCAGAGCTTTGAGCACCATACGAGTGACAGTACGACTTTTCTCAGTTCCGCCTCCAGTTTTGATGCAGAGGACCCCAGGGCGGACGGGTCCGAGGAGCTCCTACCACTCTTCCCGTACCACAACCTCTCGAGAAGACTTTCGGCTCGCTGCATATATATATATATATATATATATCCCCCATGCCGCTAAGACACTACACATTTTCAAACATCTGTAACGGCATAAAATGTAAATAATTAATCTGAAAGTAACTCACAAATGTTTTAATAATTATAAATGTTTACTTTGCATATTATTGGGATATTGTTCGGAGAACAGCCTTAGCGCCAAAAAGGGAGAAACAGCTTATTGTGGTATGGTAGGCAATGGTTGTCATTCGATGACGTACTTTCTTTAGGCAGACAGCCGTAATACTTTTCCCTTGCTAAGGGATTATCTGTAGTATTACTTATTATCTGTAGTATTTATCATTAGTATTTATTATTGTAGTACAGTAATTAAAGGGAGAAACAGCTTATTGTGGTATGTGGGCAATGGTTGTCATTCGATGACGTACTTCCTCTAGGTAGACAGCCGTAATGCTTTTCCCTTGCTAAGGGATTATCTGTAGTATTACTTATTATCTGTAGTATTTATTATTAGTATTTATTAAAGTAGTATTTATTATTGTAGTATTTATTCGGTAGTATTTGATTATCTGTAGTATTTACTTCCGTTGGCATGATGAAATGTCGCCCATACCTTTAAAGAAGCCAAGTTGGCGCAACCAAGGCTGTTCTCCGAATAATATCCTATTATTGTATTACCGTTTTGGGAACCGTTTTTGTCTTTGGAATCTAATTTGTTTTAAAAATAGATAGATGAGTTGTGAATTGGTGAATAAAACTATATTTGGTGTTGATATGGTAATCGTTTTATTTTTAGTAGTTCAATCAAACATCCTTGGAATAGTAAGATTTTGGTTGCATCTTATTACGTTATATCAAATGAGGATTTATAACAGGTGTACTTATATTTGATGACCCGAACGTGATTTGAACATGCAACCTTCCGATTCGGAGTCATGCCTTCTCCCGGATTCGAACGCGGACCCTTCAGTACCATAGTACTAACCACTATCCCTGTTAGACAGCATAGACAAATATAAAATTACTCACTCAATTCCAAAATATCCTCCACCTATCTTGAGGCTAACTTTTGCGATAAAGGAAGAAGCATTAGTTTTTGTAAATCTTAATTGGAAGTTAATTAAATGTGCCAGATGTCTCTTCAAGTTTCCCGCTATTTTATTTCTAAATATAAAGTCTGGATTCATTGTAGTTAGAATACATATTGCACGCCTTTACCGAAATTTCCATGTGGCAATCAACGAAGCACATCAGCAAAAACAAACTTTCTTCCTCATCTTTCTTCGAAATGTCTTTCTTAAAAGTTTCACCGCTTTGACTCATTCTTCATTTTTGACTGCCGCCTTGGGTGAGGAAACTCTCAAACCTTCTTCCTAGACGACGTTCATCTCTGGAAAAAAGCCAGCTTCTTTCTTCGAACAACGAATTTGCGGCGTAATGATACTCGGAATCCTCTCCAGTGTTTTTTAAATTCATGCAACATTTTCAAAATTTAACTAAAATTTTCATTTTCGATTTAATTTATTTCGGGTCTACCCCAGGTTTTACCCGTACACTGTTATTACCAGCCCTCTAAAGTAAATTTCCAACAGATTTAAAAGAAGTTTTATTGCTTTATATTTGTTAAAATCATGATAGTGTAAAATTTCTAACGAGTTACGACTTAATAGAGAGCAAGATTCAGTGTCATAAACACGTAAGTGAGTAAATCTCACATATACACACAAGTTGTTTAAAAACTTTTAAGTATTTTTATCGGTAGTTATATTCATTTGGAACACTTCCGAGGGCGTACAAGGAAATATCCCCGTCAAATATCGATGTACGTAAATTTATAAAAATTCCGAAGAGTCCGGATTCGAGTCCCGGAGAAGGCATGGATCTAAATTGTCTGTCCCTTCATAGGAGGTAACGGTGGCTCACGTATTAGGACAAAATAAAGTGATCACCGCTTCTGGCCTTAGAAGATGATAGGGTAGCTCCCATAATGGCTGGCGCCCAACATGTGGAGGGAGGATTTGTTTAATTTATCTTTCAGACATATGTTAATGACCTCGATTATGCTAAATGTATTTCTGTAGAGCTTATAAGGTATTTCTCCCGCTTTCTTCGCATGTCTTCTTGGTGTAGTGGTCAGTACGCTCGGCGCGTATTCGAGAGGTTCGTGGCTCAAGTCTCGGCGAGGGTATTGCTCATTTTTCATGACTCCTGCTTCAAAAAAGAAAAAAACTCGTAAAGTCTCTGCAAGCTGACAGTTTCTTTATTTAATGTTATTTTTGCTATGCAGCTATATCGATACTCAACTAGTTGTTCACATTGTTTACTTTCATGTATTTGTTCTGTCAAGTTCCCAGTTATTTTATCTTATTATAACTAAGCAGAAAAATCTGTATCTTACTTGTCGATTATGGTAATTATTAATACAGATATGCGTTGGCAGTGCGAATTGAATTTTCCAGTCAGTAACTAGTATCCCCGTTAAGGAAAGATTGTTGGTTGCTGCTTATTAGCATCGAACTGCCTCATTAATCCCTGCGCATGACCTTAGGCGAGGCAGGTTAATAAAAATATAATAATGCACTATTGCAAAGAAATCGAGAAAACCAATATGCAAATTCAAAGAATCAGCAAGGATAGATGCTAAACTTTGTGATGTAGGTTGCTTAACTATCTGAAGAATGAAAGTAAAATAAGGAGAAGAAACTAATAAAAGATAAAACATTCTCATGAATAACTAAGGAGTAGTTTCAAGAAGCGAAGAATCAAAGAAAAGGGGGAAAATGAGTAGTTTTGAAGTAAAAGAATTTGACTTCTCTTGAAAAGTTTATCATAGTAGAGTAGATATGAATAATTCTTAGCGAATCTAATAGAATGTTGTTTTCTATAGCAGAACTGATAGTGGAACTTAAAAAATCTATTAAAACGAGTAATTTTAACACAACGCACAATTCCCAGTTTTAAATTAAATAGGCATTTATTAGCCATGGAATGGCAATGGCTTTACAAACTTAAAATTTACAACGTTTATAAATTTAATACAAGCATGTAAAAACACACATTAAGGCGACTTATATGAGTGGCTACATGTCAAATGATTTTATTTTCAAAACTGCTGTTGCTGTTCCTAATCCCCGAAGTAGCCTAGTGAAGTTAGCTCAAATACAAGTGGTACCTCGACATACGAGTTTAATCGTTCCGTAACCTTGCTCGTATGTCAAATTGCTCGTATCTCAAAGCAATTTTCCCCATTGAAATTAATTGAAATGCCATTAATCCGTTCCAGCTCCCAAAACGCCACCTCAGTTGTTTTTGTTAAGTGTTTTTGAATAAGAAAAATGTATTTACAAGAAGAAACATTTATTTATAAATAGCAAATACATATTCTATAAAAACATAATAAAACAAAAAGTGAAGTGCTTACGGAAGCGCTTAATTTTCGTTAGTGGTATTCGCTTTTTTCGTCACGTTTGCTCATTTTCACCTGCACGTCGTTTAAAAAAACTGTCCAAGGAGGTTTGTTTCTTCCTCCCTTTCAGGATATTGCGGAAATGAGTTAGGCAAGTTTCGTTGAACAACTCCGATGCACGACCAGTTGCAACTTTTTCGGGGTGATTTTTATCCACGAACTCTACAACTTTCACCCACATTCCCAAGATCTCCTTTATATCTCTTGTAGGGATAACCTCCTCCACCTCTGGCTCCTCTTCAACACTAATTTTTCGTTAAAAATAAATGTGATAATGTTTTGTCAATGTACAAAAAGCAAAATACGCGAACCCAACTGATTAAATGCTTCGAAAACGAGGGAAGCAAGCAACACAGACTGAGGTCTAGTCTGAGGTGGGAGAAACTGTTAGACGCTGCACACGACACCAACATGCGCGTGTACAGCTGTGTAGTGTGCGATTCCTCGTATCTCAAATCTTGCTGTCATCTCAAAGCAAAATACCACTCGCTTGGCAGCCTGTATATTAGGGCACTCGTATATCGAGATCCCACTGTACCTCCAAAAAGTCCAAAAAGAGAAGGGTTTTTTCAAAACCCCCGTCAGATGTAAAAATCAAGACAAAATAAAATACAAATGGTGCCTGAGCATCTCTACACTTGGTGCAGGTCTACAAAATTTTCTGCCCTTGTTCACAGGACAGACTCTTCAAGTGTCCACTAGCCAAATGTGATATGCAAGTCTGCTGGCTTCTGTGGCCTCTCGAAATGTAGGGCCTGGTGGTGCAGGGCAAACTTTCGAATACCAGTCATATACATTTTCAAACCTACAACATTTGGACCTAATCTGTTGCACCTAAATTTTTCAAAACGTTATTGAGCATAGTGAGTATTTATCAGCACCCGCTTCACATTTATCGCAAGAAAGATTCCTCAGCTAACATGACAGAGAGTAACGCAAGCTCCAATAGGCTTATGATTAAAATTAGCCTACTAAACTTTTAAATTATTCCCCTTGCCATTAAATTTGTATACACCTTCTAGTCTGAGTATTCTGATAATAGAGAAAAAAGTGCAAGACAGAGTTTAACTCAAATCTGTATTTTAACAAAACTTAGGGATAATTGTTTCTTAAGTTAGGAAATAGGAATAAAAGCATTCGTTATGCTTTCATGGGCAAAGAGTGGGCACGTTTTATGGTCGTTGGAATTCGCAACTTACTAATAAGAATAAATGTTAAAAAATAAGGAGATATGACTGACGATTTGCTAATAAAAGATGATATATTTCAGTTAAGACGCTATAAAGCATGAAAAGCACACATGAAAGTTTTGATTAATATTATATATCCTTCAATTATATTAATAGCTTATTTAGATTTAGAATTATTAGCTTATTTAGAAGCAGAATAAAAATTTCAACTCGCATCATCAGATTAACAAAAAAAAAATTATAAATGTCAAAACGGATGAAATTTTCCATTTAGAAATCCGTTACGGTTGAGGCAAAAAACTCAAAATCTATGAATTTTTTATCAGCAATAATACAATAGTATCAAAACTTTATTTCATAAACTACATTCATTTTCCGTTTCAATATAAAGCATAAAATGAGATTCATATAACATTGTTATAATTTCTCTTTTTGTTCGTAATATAACAATTTCTCATTTATGATGTTAATTTTTATTAAGAATGCTATATGCAAAATAATTATAAGAAAATCAGATCTTTTTTCCGGAGAGGGAGAACTGTAATTTTAACTTCAGTATGCAGAAAATGAAATATTACATCATTTTCCTAAATTCAAAAGATGCTAGTGAATAGATTTACTTTTCTATGTATAGTGCTAAAGCTTTTGTTTTCAGTCTTAAAAAAATTTAGTTATTAGTTAATTATCAGTTTTGTTTTGTTTTGCTTTTTCGTGAAATGATCAACGATATAGTTTCTTGAATGACAAATTGCATTCATTATAAAAAATGTTATCAGAAACCCTCTTTTATATATGTAAACTTTTTTATATATGTAAATGATATAAATGTTATCATTCCCAGGAACGAAATTATAATGCTTATTTGCAAAGCAAATACAATCGTTGTATATTTTTTTATTTTCAGATGTATCCTATTTTATTCATATAAAATAAAATAACGATACTCTTTAAAATGTAATAATATATTAAGCATGGCCTTTAAAAAACACTATCTCTTATATGAATTGGCATCCATTAGAAGAAATCACGACTACCATGACAGAACTGAAGTTATATATTGTCATTAAAGGGAATGTTTATCTTAAATAACTAATTTAATTTCCTTTTTATATTTTATGTAGTGTAGATTTTAGATGAATACTTAATAGAATTGTAAGAGAAAAGCTTGTAACTGAACGAAATTTAGACAAACAGACAAAATTTTAAAAAATGAATTTTAGTATATAAAATTTGATATCCTTAATTTAATTTTGCATTCTGAGAATTTGCCTGTTTTGCTGAATAGTTAATGCTTGTTTTGTAAATAGCGAAGTAAAAAAGGTTGACGTTATCTTTACAGTAGCTGATCAAAATTTACATTAAGCTATGCTTTATAGGCAAAAAAATCTGTAAAAAGATATTCATCAATAAAAGGATAAAGAACTGCATACGGTTGGAAATAGTTTTTATTATTGCGCTATTTTATATTGGTCGTAAATAATATAGAATAGAACGGAAAAAAAGCTGAAATCTGCAAATTTGTTAACAAATATCACCAATTTTCACATAAAAGTAAGAATGTTTTCTTTTACTTTTAATTAATTTGAGCTGTGATGCTTCTTTCGCAAATGAAGCAAACCCCATTGATGGAACACGGCAAAAACTTTATTTAACACTTAAAATGGCGACATACAAGCAAAAAGAGAAAACATATTCTAAACTATTTTAAAACAAAATATAATTACATTCTTTATGCGTTTAAAACGTTGCCATTCAGATACATATTAATATTCGTCTATTTAAATTGTACAAACGATTAGCAACAATATTTAAAACTATTCTTCGTGCATTTAAAATGTTGCCATTCAGATACATATTAATGTTCGTCTATTTAAATTGTGCAAAAAATTAAAAATAATATTTAAAGCTGTTACAGAACATAAAGGAATTTTACTAACTCGGACTTATTCTGCCTTTATAAGAACTGTATAAAACGGCAGATGCTTTAAGTAGATCCTTTTTAATCTAGAAGTTGCTATTTAAGAAACTTTAACTGAAAGTACACATCTAAGATAAATGTCTAGAGAATGAAGTTGTAAATCTCGTTTATCGAACAACCTGTGGACTTATTTGAAAAACTGCAATAATAGTCATAGTAATACCGCTTGATTATAAAAATTATAGCTCATCATTTACCTAATCATTAAGATGATTTTCTGTAATAAGTAAAATAAATAGTTTAAATTTAGGAAAATAGTAATAATCTGCTTATATTGATTCTAGTCATTATTTTTCCACAGGAACACGTATATATTTTACATGTAAAATTATATATAATTATTCTCATTTTATCCTATTTAATAAATCCTCTAAGAGCAAAATTCTTTTGTGCTTCTTTATTCTTGTAAAATATACATTCGCATGAAATGTGTCTCGTACAGTTCTAAATGAATGCATTTTTGTGATATATTCTGCAATTTTTGAGCACTTCGTATAATAATAATTCGTGTTTGATATTGTGTAAAGTCACATAGTTTGGTTTCTGTGATTACGGCAAAGCCTTGAAGGCTATCTGTCTAAGGGAAGGGGTGCCTTGGTGAAGAACCTTCTAAGGGAAACTGGCTCTTATACACGTTACCCATGGGAAAACCACGAAAACGCTCATGCAGCCAGCCCGTTCGCTTAAAATCACATATGTCTTGCAATTTAAAATTTTATCTTTAAATTTAATTTATAAAAAATAGGGGTGCTTTTTAGATTTTATCTTAATTGAAAGCACTATTATCTTTTACGCATAAATCTGTGTACCATAAATTGAGATATTATTAAATGATATCTGGAAGTAACTTTATAAATGTTCTTAAAATATGAATTTCTGAAAAATATCTAAAATATGTTAAACTTCATCTTTAATGCTGAATGCGTTTTATTCCATTTTAGATTTTATCATAAAAAATACCTAGTCTAATTTATGTTCCTTTATAGAGTTCTTTAGTAAATTTAGCTTCACTTTATATCAATAAATATTTCATATGCTCTAGTTTATTTCCTTATGTAAAGCGAAAGTTGTAAACCTTTTACTGCCGCCCATAAAACAGAAAGATCATTTGAAAATCTGTTCTAACATATAACTGGCGTTATTAGCTAAGCGTATGGTTATGGTTTCAGAAATGCGAACAATAATGTTTCAAATAAAAATAGATTTATGTTGGAGACTTTGAAAATTCAGAATACAATCTGGGGAGATTTTATAGACCTAATTATGTACAATTAACGATAAAAATTCACTGATTAATTGCTAAAATATCACTTCTGCAATTAAATATTAATGTTAGGATTTCTCAACTATAGAACGTTTCTTTCGTGAAATATATTCTAAATTTACCATAAAATTTCACTGGTTTTAAGAATTAGAAATTGATTTTAATTATACATATTCTATATTCTCATGGGAAATTTGTAAAGTTTGTTTAAAAAAAGAGAATCTTTTTTTATTCCCCTGCTGGAATTAGAAATAATATTTCCTTGTGTATTTTTACATAAATTCCTTAAAGTTTTACACTTGATTATCTCTCCAAGGACGTATCTTATGTCTAGAATACCACTATATGTCCCCTCTCAGCGGACGTTGGAGTTTATTTATGACGACTCAAAATAAACTTATGCGTTTTCAAAAAGCCATTTTATTTGGAGTTTCTTGTTCAGGTAAAAAAAATCGAGCAAAAATGTAGTTTGTGCACTGAGAAATATAAAGAAAAATATCAGCCAGTGTTACACTGGAAGAGAAAGCGCCAAATTCAGTCAAAAAGGAGAGATTAGAAACCAGTAAATCTTTATAAATTTGAAAGGCTTCTTATTGGTTACCTAAGAGGTGACTTTCGGGAATCGCGAATACATCCTTCCAGACAACCACTGGAGAATAGGCTTAACAAAAAACCACATATTCCCAACGCAGGAAAAGGAAAACGGTACTGCATTGTTTGCTTTAGCAGAAAACACAACTGCAGGATGTCAAACTAATTATTGTTGTGAAATATATACAAATAGGACTGCAACGGAATTGTTTCAAAGTCCGTTATACACTCATGTCCATAAATTAAGGATAATACGGAGTCACACGGAAATCGAACTCTAAAATAAATATATCACCTGTAAAATCACTACACACATCTTTAAGAATCATATGCAAATTTCAGGAAGTAACCAGATGATACCGATGGTACGTCACAATGACGAGTGTGTAAGAGAGTGATACATAAGGAAAACAGGCAAAGAAGTAAAATTGTTCGCAGGCGCTTTATAAGCATTTCAGTGCAATAACCGAATAGTTATGACACAAAGGACGCATTTGGATGATTTTTTACGTGGTAGAATTATCGGCCTTCTGGAATGTGGGCGTACTCAACTGGAAGTATCAGACGAACTTGGAATTGCCCAGAGTGTCATCTCCACGCTTTGGCAACGATTCCAAGATGATGGTAATGTGAGTAGACGTTACAGCACAGGTCGCCCCAGAGTTACAACGCCGAATGAGGACCGGTATTTAGCAGTTACTGATAAAAGAAACAGACGGAGCACAGCCTCAGACCTGTCTCGTCAGCTCTCTTCAGCCACTGGTACGACAATTTCAAGGTAGTCCGTGTACAGACGTTTAGGGCAGATTGGTCTATATGCTCGTAGACCTGTCAGATGCGTTCCACTTACTGCAACTCACTGTCGCCTGCGGTTAGCCTGGAGTAGAGAGCATGCGTTGTGGACACCGCAACAGTGGGTTTGTGTGTTGTTTTCCGATGAGTCCAGGTTTAGCTTGCAGTCTGATTCTCGCCGGACTTTCATATGGAGAGCTCCAGGTACCCGTTACCACCAAGAAAACATCATTGAACGATACCGTTACGGTGGTGCAGGTGTGCCCGTTTGGGGTAGAATTATTCTGGGTTCCAGAACTGACCTGCATGTACAAATTGGAACCATGACATAAATCTATCGGGTCGTCATTCTGGAACAACATGTACGTTTGTTTCGGGGCGCCATGGGCGCACAATTTGTGTTTATGGATGACAACGACCGTCCTCACCGTGCAAACATCTTAGGCGAATGCCTTTAATAGGAGGATATCACCCGTATGGACTGGCCAGCATTTTCATCGGACTTGAATCCAGTAGAGCACGTGTGGGACATGCTTGGTCGACGAGTTGCAGCCCGTCAACCTCCTCCTACAGGTCTACCGGAACTTTGGAGAGCATTGCTTTTTGAGTGGTGTAATATCCCCCAAGATCAGATCGATAATTTGATACTCAGCATGCCTAGGCGTTGTACGAACTGTATTGCATCGTCTGGGAGACATACAATGTATTAACAATCATACCAATCATGTAATATTGGTTTTTTGTAAATGGGTATTTTTTGTAATTTGCTCCAGGGAGAAAAAATCGCTAATTGTTTTAATAATATCAAACATATAGCATCTTTTTTGCTCTTTACCTTTTGTTTAATAAATAAGCTTTACAAATTAGTCAAACTTGTTTTGCTTCTAACTCTTCCTTTGCCTGATTTTGCATTATCCTTATTTTATGGACATGATTATTTTATGATATGAATTTGTTCTCAATGTATACAAATAGGTCCACTAGCGACCGAGCGGTAAAAGCTGTTGAACCTTGGTACTTCCGTACGGAGTTCGAGTCCCAGCGAATGGGCGTTTCCATGGGTCTTCGGGTTCCATGGGAAATTTGGATACGAGCAAGTTTTCCTTAAACATGAGCATAACTGACAGTGAAAGTATCCCGGCAAATCGCAGTCGAAAGCAAGGCCCAGTAATTACGATCCTGCTTTAATTTTACCAGGATGTTTCATATCGTGAAGTTTTAGAACTGCGACGTTTTCTTTTTTGTTATCTTAATATGATATTTTCTCCTCGCTTTGTTTTCGCCTTGATGTTTTCATCCGCGATGTTTTCGATGAATACTGACAAAACTGCACAATATAAATTCTTTATTTAATGTAACCATTGAATATTAGAAATATTAGAATAAAATTTACTCTTCTTTCAAATAATCTAAAACTTTTTTGTCCAATAGCTGCATTTTTTAAATATGCTTACAACATGAATATTAATTAGAAAATAGTTGAGTGAAAAATGAAGCATTCTATGTTTAAATTATTCATTCCTGGTTTTTATTTCAAAATTTATTGTGACCTTAACTATTTTAGGCTAGTAGAAATAAATAACATTTTGTAGGGCTTCATTTGTTAAAACTTGCAGTATTTTACCCTATATTTCTTTTTTAAAAAGTTATTTAATTTTCTACAAAAAGAAAACAAACATTACGCCCAAAGGGGCCTTTTTTAACGTTCTCTGTGTTATATTTACTTATTAAATATCATGTTCTTCGCACTTAGCAACCATAATATTCAATACAACAAAAATATCGCAAAATAATTTTAAAATGAGCATATCTTTAGAATTTCTGATACCGTCTCTCGCGCTGGAGATAAAAATGTTTTTTTCTGTACAACATTGCCATTGCTCGTTTTGAAATACTTGAGTTTGTTAATCAAAAATTCGTAAATAAGTGTTACAAAATATTAAATCGATAATAAAACAAATTCCAAATTTGGGCTTCCCAGATGCGCATATTCATGGGAAGATTATGTTATGCAAAATTTGATGGCTCTAGTTACCGCCAGTTGTTTTATCACAATGCGAGAAACATACATACATTTATGCAGATTCTTCATTATTTAATTTCTTTGTATATAACACAGGACGATAATATTTGGTGAGGGCAGTTTGTAAAGTGATACGGACATTTACAGTAAATGGGCGCAAAATGCCAAAACGAAATTAATAGACTTTTTGAGCTAATGCTCCTTTGGACCCAAAAGGAAATTGTGCAATAATGGCGCGGCGTGTTTAGCAGAGTTTTACGATTAATTTAAATGCAAAATAATGGCGGGGCATGTCCAGCAGAGTTTTACGAGTAATTTAAATGCCGCATCTAAATTTTCACACGGGTAGTTCAGTGTGATTTCTATAAAAATCACCATTCAATCTAGTTTAAAGAGAATTTATTAGAGTACCAAAAACAAATTAATGTCATCTGGGATCTATTCATCTCATCGCAGCATTCAAGCTGCAGAAAGCAAATCGAAAAGCAAGTTCTAAAGTTCACACTGTTGTTGCCACTTAGCCTTCTCTAAATCAGTGCACTTCTACTGATTTTCGCGTTGCCATTCACAGGCAGGGAAAAGTGTATATTCAAACCGGAACAGAAATCTTTTAATTTTTTAGAATAAGACCACAAAATTACACAGGACTCCTGTGCCGGAAACTCTAGTTAAAGATCTAAATTCACTGACGCGGAGAAGGAAAACGATTTAGAATTTGAAGTAGTTGTCATAGCACTAGCTTTTACCGGTAAAAGTATGACAGACGTAGAAAATTCAAATCTCATTTTGCAAAACTTACGTTATCGTTCCCTGAGTCCAAATCCCATTTAATGATTTTGCTGTCGTAGACCTCAGGACTTAAAGAACTCAGAAGAAAATTTTATTTTTACTGTTATTATTTATATAGTATATGACATTAAAAAAAGAAAAACTCTGGCATAAACTTTTAGATATTTGGATTGAATCCTGATATAAACTGGAATTTCATGGCAGACTAAATCCTATTTCTTTTTAAATTACCTATAAAAAAGGGAATTTCTAGAACATTGGGATTATTTTATTGATTCTAGCCTAACTCCGAACAACTATTTTATTTATTCTAAGTCCAATAAAACCTTCTTCAGTAAGGTTTAATCAGAAGATACAAGTACTCAATAACCAAGAGAATCCTAAATCGGAAAAAATAGCTTTGGCTTTATATTTATTACGAACACAAATAAGTTAGACCAGTCTTTATCCCATAAAAGAAAGTCAACCCATAAAAGAAATTTTATTTAATGGAAAAGTTAGGAAGATGTGAATATTTTATTAATAGATTTCGTACGATTTAAGATTCCCGGTTGTTTTTAAAAGAAAAGAATACATTTCGTTAAAATTCATGATAACAAAGAAAATATTTTCTTTCCCCTAACGCTACCAAGATTGTAAGAAATAAAACTTTCCACGCAGAATTTTAACATAAAAAGGATTATCTTATTTAAATATTCTCACCTCATAAAAGAGAAAAAATATTTAATTCCATTCCATTCTCCACTTCCCCTCCTAAAAAAATAAACAAACCGAAATTTAAATTCGTTAACAAATATTTAAACTGCTTATTTAATAATGTTTTTCTTTCGTATGATGCATCAATGTTATAAAGCACCAATATTACAAAATTCAATGATTTTTTAAAATTCTGTTCCTAAACTTTTCTTGCAATGATTTTTGGGATTTATCCGTATAACTAATTATGTTATTTTCTTAAAAGGTTTTTCTTGTATAACACGGAATGATTTAAAGCTTCAGTATTATACAAGTTTTAGAAAATGAATTGTACATCAGACAGACACTGTAAAGCAAGTATTGTAATCGCGAACATTTTCGGATGTCATATTTCAACGAAAATTTCCGTTTTGACCAGTATCGACTGAAATTTAACGATGTTTTTGCGTGACATCTGTACGTAAAGACAGAATAAAGGACCTTTTTTCCCAAAACGAATTGCAAAAAGGATTTAAAATGGATTCAGAAGAGATTAGTTTCGTGACGTCAGTACGTACGTACATACGTATGTATATATGTATCTCGCATAACTCAAAAACGAATAACCTCAGAACGTTGCAATTTTGTATGTGGGACTCTTATGACGTAGTTGTACTCCCTTTTTGGTTGCAATCGGCCTAACAAAAAGTATACAAAATATATATCTATTATATACTCACTCTGTTACTCGGCTCCATAAGCTCAGTCTTTTTATTCTTATATGTTATTAAATTGTGCATTTTTTCTTTAAAAATTATTGAACTATATTGTTCTTAATCTTCTGGGTAAGGTTTTTATGTTTTAGTTAATCTGAGTTGGAGAATTTTCAACAATTTAAAACTTCCTTAACTGCGGCTAAGCCTATTTTTTTTTACCATAGCGTTTGCTTGCATTTGAAACTTAGCAGAACAGTGAATTAAGTCAGTTTCTGCAGCTTCAAGATCTTTTTGCCGAGTTGGTCCTAAAGCAGATTCTCAGTTTTGTGCACCGAAAAGTCTGCCTTGCTTGAAAAATTCTCGCTGCCCGAATTGCTTGTTTTTGCGTAGAAACTGTAATCTGAATTATAAAAATTGTATTTTTAATTGATTTAATTGTATTTAGTGTTTTATATTTTTCTATATTTTTCAGTTTTGAATAAAGGTATTTTGAGGTTTTATTTATCTTTGCCTTGTTATGAAGTGAAAATTGATTTAATTGAATGATAAATATATCTCTAATGAAATGAAACTCGAGGAAATAAATTTAAATGAAATAAAAAAAGGGAAATTTAATATTCCGTACAAGGAAGTCATGTGATGCACACATCAGTTTTTTTTAATATTATAACCAAACAATTAGAGAAATATTTTCTTTAAATAAAAAGGTATTTCAAATATGCGAAATTATGATTAAAGGTAAACTATACATATGCATTGTATATATGCTTGGTGCACCCTCGTTTGTGTGTCTATGTATGTATTCAGAAACAAAATGACTATTCAACCTTTTATTTCAATAAGTGCCTGTGTCATTACTGCTATGCAAGAATCATATGACATGGATTAATTTCGAAATGGAAATTAAATTTTTATTTTATCATATGTTGAATTGCCTATAGTTACATGTTTTTTAAATATTTTTAAAATTTGCTTATGTTTTTGATGCTATTATTTACCAATTTTTTACACTGCTTGTTGCAGCACGTAGAGGTTAGACTGATAAAGACACAAATTACTTTAATTAATTTTTTGAGAATATTTCAAATTTTAAATTTTCATTTGTGTTTTTGTTGTTTCAGAAAGAGGATGATTTATTTACTATTTTCGTTGATCACCAACGACCTGATGAAGATGCAGCGAAAGATATAAATATTTTATTTCACGTAATTTAATTTTTAACGTATTGCTTATTTTATCTTGCATTATGCAGTATATATTATATATCATATATGAAGAACTGCATGGGGGTTTGTAGTCGAGGGTCGGAAAAAATCAAGAGAACATAGCAGTTTAAAACATCCGGATACTTTCTTAAAAATTTGATCAATTTGAATGTTTGAAAATATTAGACATGTTCCCCCGCCTAAAGGTTCGCAGGTTCTCACTAATGCATCAGCATGGCTTCTAAAATCTTACGAAGGTGAAACACATTACATAAGTAACCGTCAGGCATTCGAGACGGATTCGAGAGATCCGGCGAGGGCATTGCTCCTTTTTTACATCTCCTGCTTCCAAAAAAAAAAAAACCTAATGTCAACCGCCCTTTAAAAGGGGGAGTATATAACGTATTTCTCCTGCCTTCTTAGCATGCTTTCGTGGTGTAATGGTCAGCACACTGGGCGATTATTCGAGGTTCGAGTTCCGGCTAGGAATTTCTCATTTTTCACATCTCCTGCATCACCCCCCCCAAAAAAAAGAAACCTCTAATGTATCTACAAATTTTGATCTTTAAAATTACGTTATGTGTGTATAGTATACACACAACTATCGTGTATATTTTGTGTATATAGTACTATTGCGGCAATTACATCAGATGGTTAAAATTATTGCGTGTCTTTACTATTTTATTTATAGTAAATGCTCCCATTTGTGTTAAATCTCTTAATATAAGGGCTCAATAAATTTCAAGACTTACCCCTTTGATGACATTCTTGATACTGTTCTTGACATTCCTGACAGCTGCTAGGAAACATTATCGTCTTTTTAATAAAGCATTCATCATGAAGAAATAATCATAGACATGACTTTTGTATTGACATAATATTATTTACATTTTTAGTTTTAAGATTCAAAAGTTCCCAAAATCTAGTTTTTTTTATATTTCTAAAAATAATAATGCTAGTTCCACAGTTATCGTCTGGTTTCTAGCTGTTGCCAAGAAAACTGGAATCAATAACTTTTTTTTCTTTTTTACCGGAGCAGTTGCCAACAGTACTTCCTCACCAGTAACCAAGTTACGACACTAAGTGGTGAGGAACGGAAAGACACTTGTTGGCTTAATTTCGATCTCGGAACTGGACGGGCAAACAAGCGCCTGGCCCCAGCCACCACCCCTGTTCTTATTGGTTGCCGTTTATGACGTCAGGTTGAAGAGATTTCATTATCTGTTTCGTTTACGTTAGGTGACCTTATACTGCTTTGGTCTTGGTTATGTATAAATGTGAATTTGTGGAGCTGGGGCTCAAGCTTTTGGCGAGCAAAAATCCGCGGGGAATTCATTTTATCACTATATGACATCACACGTCGTGTCCAATAAGAGCTTGGGGTGGTGGCTGGGGCCAGGCGCTTGTGACAGGCAATCTCACCTGTCTACCAGAACGGATCTGCGCTGTAAGAGTTTTGCTGTCGTCCATAGCTTGGGAAAACGTTTCGCTTGAATGTTGGTTAGTTTTGTTATCCGCAATGACTTTGTCTGGAACAGCATCAGAATCAGTAGCTAGCATGTACGCGGGCTTTAGTCTGTCAACAGAAATATTAACTGTTTTATCTTTAACGAGCATAGAAAATATTTCTCATTTCTGTCAGGTACTTGAAATGGTCCCGTATAAGTTGGTTCAAGTGGCTTTTTCACTTTGACTGTTCTCACAAAAGCATCCGAGCATGACTTTAAATCTTTCTGGATAAAAACTTTCTGATGCGTAGCACACCGTCGTTTTTAACTTATCTATGTAGTTTAGCAGCTTATCCGCAACGGTAACAAGATCAACTTTGAAATTGGGAGGGTCAAAAAATTCACCAGGTAGTTCAATGTTTGTTCCATATACTATTTGTGTCACATCGTAAAGCAGATCTAAGACCCAACAGAACTGTTGGTAGTATTTCATTCCAATTGAGTATTATTATGCGCTTTTATAGCAGTCTTCAACGTCTTATGAAGCCTCTCAATTTTTCCATTGCATTGGGGATGGTACGTTGTAGTGTGAAGGACTTTAGCCTCACGTATTACAGCCAAATTCCTGAACAACTGTGATTGAAACTGTGTTCCTTGATCCGTAATAATTTTATATGGGACGCCAAATCTGCAAATCCAATGCTCATAGAAGGCTTTGCTTACAACTTCTGCAGTGATGTATGGTAATGGGATGACTTCCATCCAGCCTGTAAATCAGTCGATGCTAGTTAAACAATATACGTACCCATTTGAAGGGGTAATGGGCTAATGAGATCGCTACGCACTATACTGAAACGGGTACCTGGTTCTGGATATTCTGCAAATTAAGATTTGGTATGCCTAGTAACTTCACATTTCTGGCATCTGATACATGCTTGGGCTCAGTCTTTTATTTGTTTTTTCATTTCGGACCACACAAAACTAGCTGTCATCTGTTTAATGGTAGATTTAATGCTAGGGTGTGAGAACCCATGAATTTGATCAAAACGTTTTCTCCTGAAACTACCTGGAATATAAGGCCGAATCTTTTTTGTAAGGTATCACACCATAAAATTTTTGAAGATGGAAGTACGGACTGGCTAACTAAGTGTCGTGTCACTTTCTATTATATCTTTCAATTCTCGATCTGTACTTTGTTCTACGGCAATTTGTTCATAATCAATAACATATTCGTGATAGAGAGTCCGCAACCACATTTTCTTGTCCACTAATATGCTGAATATCTGTGGTGAACTGCGAAATGTATTGTAATTGACGCAGTTGTCTCGGGGACGCTTTCTCATTTTTTTGCTTAAAAGCAAAGGTGATCCGGCTTGTGATCCGTTACAATTACAAATTCTCTACCTACTTGAAATGTTTCACTGAAAGATATATACCCAAGGGTCACGATTGTAGGTGCTGTAAGATTTCTGAGCATTTCTTTGAATAGAAAGCAATTGGCCTCCAGTTCCCTGCTTCAGATTATTGTAGTACGGAGCCAATAGCCCAGTCGGATGTATCAGTGCACAATGATAACGGAAGTCCAGGTGAGGGGACACATAAAAGGGCAACATTAGCTAACTCATGCTTGCATTTTTCAAATTGTTGTATTGCCTCCTCATTCCAGGGGACTTTTCTTTTATCCTTCTTTTTTGCACCCTTTAAAAACTCATGCAGTAGTATTTGTGTTTGAGCAGCATTTCTCAAGTACCTGCGATAAAAATTTATCATACCCAAGAAGGTACGCAAGTCTTGTAGGGTCACAGGCAGTGGATATTCTAAGATGACTTGAACCTTGCTAGGCAGAGGACATGATCCTTTAGCAGTAATCAGATAACCCAGAAACTCAATTTTATCTGCTCCCAGAATAGATTTCGATGCATTAATGCTAAGACCAGATTTGCTCAGTCTCTCAAACACTATCTGCAGATGTTGTTTGTGTTCATTCTCAGATGGTGATGCCATAAGCACATCGTCTAAATATGGGAATAGAAATTCCAAGCAGAAGAAAACTTCGCTAATGAAACGCTGAAAGGTAGCCGATGCATTTCTGAGTCCGAAACTCATAACATTGAATTCAAATAAACCGAAAGAGGTAATTACGGCGGTCTTGGTTTATCTTCTTCAGCGATTAGTATCTGATAGTATCCTTTTACTAGATCAGTCTTAGAAAAAATATTTTTCCCCTGCAAAATAAAATGAAAATCTTCGATTCTGGGAATCGGGAACCGGTCAGGTATGGTTTGGTCATGTAATCGTCTATAGTCCCTGCAGGCTGTAACTGTTCCATCCTTTTTACTGACTAAATATAGGTGACTAGCCCATTGAGATTTTGATGGACGAATGATTTCCTTCTCCAACATGAACTGAAGTTATTGCTTGGGTAAGGCAAGTTTTTCAAGATTGAGCGGACGACCTCGTGAATGCGCAGGCACCCCTTTGGTTGTTATGTGGTGCTTCACGTCATGTTTACTTGGGGTACTGAAAACATATGGCTTTGTTAAGTCCGGGTAAGATTTAAATAATTCATAAAACTTTGATTTATGGTTATTACTCAGTGTTCTGATGATGTGTTCATCTGAGATAGACCTAACTGCAGGTTTTACAGATAACTGAGTAATACCATCGATCAGTTTTCTATTATGAATATCAATAAGCAGTTGAAAATGATTTAGAAAATCAGCCCTAATGATACCTTTATCAACCTTCGCGACGATAAATGGCCGTCTGAATGCCAAATCAAGATTGAGAGTTCTTACACCATAAGTTGGGATCTCTGTGCCATTAGCAGCATATAATGTATAGGAACATGGAGTTCCTGCTTGAAATTGCCGGGATCATGGATATGTGGGCTCTACTGTCCACTAAAAACCGTAATCCCGATTTTTTGTCGGTGACATATAGTCTGAATTTGTGGCAATCACGTCCGGGTCACCAATTATATAAGAAGGTTACAAATGATTGTGGTTCTTTAAATAAAATAGTAAATACTCCCATTTGTGTTAAATCTCTTAATATAAGGGCTCAATAAATTTCAAGACTTACCCTTTTGATTATATTCTTGATACTGTATTATATTCCGGACAGCTGCTAGGAAAAATTATTGTCTTTTTTAATAGACATGACTTAGCTTTTCTTAGTTTTGTATTGAAATAATATTATTTACATTTTTAGTTTTAAGGATAATCATTTTAACAATAATATTCTATTACAGCCGATTCAAAAGTTCCCAAACTCTAGTTTTTTAAAGTTCTAAAAATAATAATAGTAGTTCTACAGTTATCGTCTGGTTTCTAGCTGTTGCCAAGAAAGCTCGAATCAATAACTGTTTTCTTTACTTTTTTTTTTACCGGAGCAGTTGCCAACAGTACATACACAACATACACGATAGTCTACAGCACACTAACTAGTTTGTAGGAAAACAAACCTGTAACGTCAAATTTCACAACCGCTCTCTTTCGGAATTTTAAATTTTCAGTGCAGGTTTTCAAATATTTAAGCAATATTAAGTATTAAATAATTAAAAATATTAAAAACCTCACGAAAATGAAACACATATAAATAACCGTTAGATAGCATGCTGGACAATCGCCCTTAAAAGACTCTGGGATGCAACATGCTCTGTGAAAACCCTATATCTTTGCGTTATTAGATTAATTATTGTTAAATAGACATGTAAAATATTTTAGAAGTATAATAATATATCTTAGCCTCGAGCTGCATGATATTCGTGAAAGACGGCAATTATATTTTTTAATGATTGCGCTCTAAGGAAATTTACGCTGTCATAATATGGCAATAAATCCAAGCAGTAATTCTGTGGTGATGTTTAAAGTAAATTTTAAATGCTATCTCTTCTAATAACAGTTCATTGAAATGTTTTACCATAAAGTAGCTAGAAACATCGAAAGTTTTAAGTGCTTTTAAATGAAATTATTTTCCTTATTCTACTTAAAAACGCATTACGGACTCCATCTTGATTTTGAAATTGCCAGTAATATTATTGAAAGTTGCACGTATTTCAGTTTCTTTTAGTATAATTACAAAATAAAAGTAATAACAATAGTTTATAATAGTTTAACGCAAGAAGCCTAAATTACGTCCCGTCCTCCATTAAACCTTTATGTACTTCAAACCAGGTATTGTTTATTGAGAAGGGTGATAAAAATTTTGTCTCGTGTGGAAATCGTTTTCTCAAAAGAACATTTGAATGAAGTAATGTTAACTGTTCTAATTTGTACTGCGTTGTCTGTATTTATTTATAAACCTGCAAATCGCTGTTATATTTTATTAAGGAGTAATCGCTAGAATACATTAATTTTAAGATCTTTCTACTTTGGATTTTAGTAACATTAATTTGGTTATTTTTACTAGTAGCCTCATTAGATTTTAAAATCTATACCTGAGTCTTCGACATTAAGTTATCGTCACAATAAAAGTAGTGAGTGACATTCTCTTTTGCAAGAGAATTTCAATTTTTTGCAAGAGCAGTTTCTTTACATTCTAATATTAAGCGTCATTAAACGGAAACATTTTCATATGCAAAAACTAATCAGCTAAAAAGAAGGCCTTTACAGCAGCATACGTAAAAGAAGATAATTGTTTATTACACAATATTTATAAACTTTCAACGATTAACAAATATTTTAGTTCACCTAAAAGCAGATTACATTTAAAAATTAATCTTATTTCTTTATTGGAAATTAGCGTATTTAATTCCTTCTTTAAAATTCTTTGAAATATGCTTAAAACTTCCAAGCTCTGAATACTTAGAAAGCAACGGAAATTTTTGTCGGTTTTTTGGAAGAAACGTCGATGAAACTTGTGACGTAAATGTCCTATCGATAGCTGAGAAGAAAAGACATTTACGAACTCCGGAATGGCCTCTTTTCTTTGTGCCTGAATTCTTCTTTCGAACCGTTAATTGACATTTCATTCAAAGAAGATCCATTAAATAAGTAAAGAAAAGCAATCATCTATTTTCCCTTGGCGCAGCTTTCATTTCTAATGCATAATTGACGAATATCGCTCTTTAAACTGCAATATATGCTTCTAGACTTTCAAACGGTTAAATTCTTTGACGATAAAACTTTTGCCATAACGGTGCAAGCTTTATCATTTGCTTTTCCAATAGTCTAAAGAAATGTTTTAACATTTCGAGGACATTTTCAGTATATCCGGGAAATGGCGATTTTGACGCTAATAGAATTTAAGTACATCTGTGCATTCTCTAACGAAAGAAGCTTCTCTAAGAAGCTTCGTTTAAAACGCATCAAACGGAATTTTAAAATAACATTTATTAGAATTCAAAGGAATCTATATTTTCATTCTTACGATACTCTAATGGTTAATTTAAAAAAAATTTTAAAGTTAACATATTTATAACTTATTAACGATGTAAAACTCTGGTTATCAGCAAGTTGAATAGCTTGTGTAAAGACTGTGAACAAAAAATTTGCAAATAAATGTTAATTCAATAATAAGGAAGAAATAATAATATTTTGAATTTTTAGTAGACTTGTAACCACTGAACATGATATAAAACTCCTAACTTAATTGTTATAAATACTAATAAATTTATATTATTATATGCTATTTGTTGTTTTTTCGTGTCGCCTATCCTATTTTACCACCTTTAAGAAGAACTTTTTAATTTCACATGATCTATTAAAAAGATAAATTTGCAAAAAGATTTACAATTTCTGCGCGTTGTAATTTGTAACATTCGAAATTCATTAAAATTTATTTCAAATAAAACGAATGGTACGCAGCGTTAAACTGATTCTGAAGACTTCCTATTTCTTCGTTTTCTTTCCATTTTAAAGTGACTGTATGCAAATATATCTAATTATTTATTCTTACTATAATAAAAGTAATATACTATAGTAATATATACTTACTATAATAATGATAATATATTAAGTTATTCTTACTATAATAATATTTATCATTTAATGTAACGAAATTTCCACTTTTAAACAAACACAGACGATACCTTTGTTAAAACAGCGTGTTTAATATATGTATATACTTACCTATATGTTCTGAATGACCAAAGATGAATAATGTTTTAATACACTACTAAAAATACGTTTTTCTTCTTAATTGGCCCATTGAACGTAATTACCTGCATGTTTATATTTTTTTCTGAACTTTCGGAGGAAGACTTCAATAAAGACGTAGGCCAAAAAAATTCCACATTTTAATACTTCTATTGTCAATTCTGCACTTTGTTTTTTAACTTGCTTTAAATTATGAAGATTCGATTGCATCTGGTACTATTACGTTTATATTCTGATCGATAACCATTGAATGTATTATGAGTATTTTATTGTCTGTTATACGATTTATACATAGTTATTTTCCTTATAAAATTCAAATAATTGTTAGGTAATATGCATTTGTTCTTACAAATGAAATGACAGTTGAATTATGTCCGGTTTGTACTGTTTGCAGAGAAAAATAAGCGCTTTGGTTTTTGCCAATTATTACTTCCTTATACGAAGTAAAAAGGAGTACTGTAAACGCGAAAAATTTCGGCTATCATATTTCAACGAAAATATCCATTTTGACCGCTATCGAATGCAATTTAACGATGTTTTTGCGTAATATCTAAACGTCGTTTTCGCAAAAAATCGGCAATATGCCATAGACAGAGCTAGAACATTCTAGAACGAATTCTTAGCGGTTTTCCCCACAATGTTCTCGAAAGCTTGATCATGTTGAGGTCAGTAGTAGTGTTTTGAGTTCAGAGATTAGCTTGAGAGCGATCAAACAATGTCGAGAGCTGTACTTCAGAGCTTCAGCTGTCTTCACCGTTGTAGCCTAAAGGCTGTGTTGCTGATTATTTCAGCGTTTTATCGTAGTTTTTCGACAACTGTAAACATGTCTTTGGAACTCTCCTATGTAATGACGAATAAATTGTGTTCTGATTCTTCATCAAGTCTTGTCATTATGTATATTAAGTATTTTTTGAAAGCAGGAGAGATGAAAAATGAGCATTGCCTTCGCCGGGACTCGAACCACAGACCTCTCGAATACGCGCCGAGCGTGCTGACCACCACACCACGAAGGCTTGCGAAAAAGGCAGGTGAAATACCTTATATACTCCCCCTTTTAAGTCGCCAAATCCTGGTGGTGGAGAATCATCATTCACCACCTTTTTTAGTTCGGGCGCCACTGTAGAGACATCAGGCTATTTCGAAGCTGGAGAGAGGAAAACTGAGCAATGCCCTCGCCGGTACTCAAACCACGGACCTCTGGAATACGCGCCGAGTGTGCTGACCACTACACCACGAGGGCATGCTAAGAAGGCGGTAGAAATACCTTATAATCAATCACTTCAAATGCATGCATCCGTAAAAGGCGACAATATTTTGAGTTAGGAATTCATACTATGAGTATTTTATTTCTTCGAAAAGTCGAAAGAGATTGGAGTCTGTTAGAAATCCCATCATATATATGCAGACACTACTTTTCTGAATGGTTGCCTAGTGGTTTTCCGTAGATGCATTGTAAATAAGAGCCTATTTTCCTTAAAAAGCTTTCCTGGAAGATTGCCTTTCTTTCAGACAGAAGAACTTCGATATGCTGCGTTGCGTCAACACAATTCCTTCCGAGGTTTATTTACTTTCAGCAAATTCAGTTTGCTTTCAGTTGAACGTCAAGTCCTAAAATTTGGAGCAAATATTACGAACAAAATGCTGTTTATTGTAGTTTTCGTGTAATATAGTATTGTTGCGTTGTACGGGTTCGTGGATTTGAGAGTATCCGATGAAAGCACGATGCAGAACAATAAAAAGCACAATTTATTTACAAGAATCACTATTTACAGCACAGTTCCAAAATTACCTTTAAAAGCGTCGAAAATCTACAATAAATACGCTGAAACAATCAGCAACACAGCTTCAGGCTGTAACTGTACAGGTAGCTTCACGGCAACACTAAACTTCTAATAAACACCGTGGAACAATCACCAATACACTGTCAAGCTATACTGTAAAGATAGCTTCACGGCAAAGCACATCTCGATTGCTTTCCGTTCACAAAACTCTCGCGTAGCAGCTATTCTCACAACTAATCACACTGCTCGCAACACTTCACAATTTCGCAACTTACTTTGCAACTTCGCAACTCGCAACAACTAACTAGCTCTCAGAAACGCAAGGGTTTATATAGCTTTTCTTTAAGTTCGATACGTTTCGAGAAATATCTCGACAGGAAGTTATTCTAGAAGCTTCCCGATTGGACCATGGGATATCACCGATTTGGTCGCCAAATGGGCGATAAAGTCGCCAATCTGGCAACCCTACCATACACTATTTTATGGCAATCCTAGTGCTATGCCGGAAAGCTTACATACAGGCGCAACCGCCTAATTTTTCTAATAACAGTATATTGTTAACTGAAACCAAAAATTTTAAACCTGTAATTTTAATGTAATTACGCGAGTTTTGCGTGAGTAATATAATTTTCATGTAGTAATCTCATGCGAGAACTGCGTTGCAGACGATAAAAAACAATATAATTTCAGCATATTTCAGCAATTGAACCTTGAACACTATTTAAAGTCATTGTTATGCCTGCCTTAAACGAAGTTAGCACATATCGATTAGAATTGCGAAAATTCTTTTAACGGATTACTCAGATGGAAGTAGGAGCAGTAAAACGTGATTTCATTAAGGAAATTAGAACTCAGCTTTTAGCATATGGTTAATATCTGAAACCGCGCAATAAGAAACCATCACAGAACGAGTTCTAAAAATGCTTTCGACGTTTCCATGGTTACAAATAGGTCCCTTACTCTTAAGTGCATCCAGTTTTCCTTGGTGTCTGCACGCCAAATAAATTACTCTAATTTATTCTGAAACGTATGCTATTAAACATTCCTCATTTTGCTTTTTACTGTCAAATATTTTGTTTTGTTTTTCTTGCAATAATCTGGGTATTTATCGTTCAAAATTAAACTTTTATATTTCTGTGATTTATTTAGAACAATTCTTTTTTTATTGCACTCGTACAAGCATTTTTTTAGGAATACAAGAATTTAAATAAAATACGACTGTCCTTTTAAGAGGGCCTAAAACACTGAATTGCAGAAAATATTAAATACTATTGCTTTTAAAATGCTTTTAAAAACATATCATCCACTAGGCACATGTTAGTTTTAAAAAGGTATGTAAATTAATACGTTAAATTAAAGAATATTTATTTAGTTTTATTTCCTAGGGTGGTGTTAAAATCGTTTAATTAATATTCTTTTGAAATATCTTCAGTATATTAAACACATAACTTTGGTTTCATGCCAAACACACTAATCATCAGTCTTTGTTTACATCTGTTCCCAATGTATTTTTCAGAGCATCTATTTCCCACGTATTTTTCTTCTTGACGTCATTTTTTAGCTCTACGGCGAATAGGAATGACGATAAATTTTTAACTTACTTCTGAATTTAAGGTGGAGAGAAATGCTGGAAATGAAATAATTCGTCCTGAAATATATTCGCGGATTTTACAAATAAAATGATGCAGCTTTTAACTTTTAATTGATTACCAAAACTTGATGAATATTTATTAAATGAAATTTTTATACACCATGCACTTTATGGAGATTAGATACTTATATTTTTACTTTTCTTCTTCTTCTTCCAAAACCTTCCTCACTTATGATATTGAGACTGTTTCCATGGAATTCTACACCTTATTATGCAAGTTTTCATAATTGAGGGAACAGGGCGATACAAACATTGGTTTACCCGGAATAGGAAAAAGCGTTACTATATTAATAGTTGAAATAAAAGGAAGAAAGCATCACACATATATATATGGAACTCCTTTTGGTTGGCGCTATCACATAAGTAAGTAAACTCATCAAGAAAACTAAAATAGAAAGATGGAGGTAGGAAACGCTTAATGAGAATGTAACTCTCTCATTCGCTTAATGGCAACACACTACGATCCACTTTATGACGTTTATTTTATGACGCATTCTGCTTTATGACATTTACACGGGAGGGACAATTAATTTTCGTAATGAAGCAACGAAATATTTTGCGCTGTTAAATACCTAGGAGTCATTCTTGGTATTAAATCCAAAACTGTACTTTTAACGCATTGAAGATATCCAAGATTAATGTTCAAAGAACTAAAACTACCATTTTTGGGCACATATGTCAACACTAATATAATCATAACGGTTTATGAACATTTTCATAAAATTAAAATTTAAGGAAAAGTTAACACCAATGATTGCTTAAAAATACTTTTCCATGACACTTAATTTGCTTTCAGATGTTCAATTTAATCTAATTTGAAGTTTTTTTTAATTAGGGAAAATAGCAGCCTTATATTGGCGTGGATTTTGAATAAAACTATAGATTTCGAATAAAACTATAGATTAGCTAACTACAAAACTATAGATTTCGAATAAAACTATAGATTTCGAATAAAACTATAGGTTTTCGAAAACTATAGATTACGATGAAATACAGGTTCCTCTTCTTCCAATGTAAGAATAAAATTCTGCAAAATGGAAGGAGCGGCGACTGTATTTATTTCGAAAGCAATGTATTCTGTCTGCCAAAGTAAACAGTAATGCAGCGTGAAAAATTAAGACTTAAAAACTTTAAAAGAATTAGGAAATACTATATTGGAATGAATGTCATTAACTAAAGAAAATAACCTTTTGTGAACAAGAAAACATCAAAACAATCCATTTCATCAACCAAATGAGCTTTATGGATAATTATCACAGAACCAAAGTCAAAATATAATAATTTTTCGGCTATGATGAGCTACCAAAGATTTGTATATTTCTCCTTTTCGGATGCCAGATTCGTATTCTTTGAAGCGAAATGTTAATGTTCTTTTAGCCTCAAACCATACTGTCACGATATGCTATAAATTCTCCATCAATAAAAATCAGAGGTGGAATCTTTAAGAATCGAATTACAAATTTTATTGTTTGATGAGAAAAGGACCTGAAAGTTGAAGTTTAGGGAACTTCATACAGTTTTATAACTGATGAAATGGAATGACTACTAAATTATTAGCATTATTTCTGACAGCGGAATGTCTTCTTTGATGGCAAGAAGGAAATTTGGAAAGAACGATACGAAAAGGTCCTCTGTGAATGGCAATCGGTTTCAAATAATTTATTTCATAAGAAAGTAAAGATTCTGAAGAACAAGCTTTGAGGGCACGATATACATAAGACTAATTTTAAGTAGCTCATTTGACAAAAGACTTCGATTAATTCTGTAGAGACCGGTTCTTTGAAAATTAATGCAGCTGTTTTAAGGAAATATTCAAGTACCGTAAAATAATTAAGTTGCATACAATTTAGTGAAAAGTTTTCATACAGCACAGTGAATTGCATCAGTTAAGCAGTGATTAAATATTAATTAAATGAATAGATAGTTTGGTTAACTTATGCATTTACTGAGATGTTATAAAAGGTATTTCAGTTTTTCTTTCGTAATCTTAAAATGAGTTAAAATAAATTAGATAACGGCAGACTTTATAACATGAAATTAAGCGATGGTAAGCAATCAGGTTAATGACCGGCTTCAATACTATTGGAGAAGTTTTCGTACTTAATCTGTTCCCATTTTCTGAAAACTGTGGCATTTTCAAAAATCTTTGGCAAGCAGAGAATGTGAATACGTAAGGCTTCTCTCGCAATTTCATCGCAACCCCAAGTAGTTCATTGTCTATTCCTTCTATCTCTGAATAATTTATTCTAACCTCACCAATTATTCATAGCCACGTAGGTTACTCGGCGCAACAGGTTTAATTAGACGAATAGTTAACTGCCAACTATTCTGAATGTTAATTGACTGCTCAAGCTGAACGCAATCCGTTAAGTTCGGGTAGCTTTTAAGTACTGACGTCATAGTGCATCAAGAGTCCTCATAGAAGATAGAATAGTGTCTTCAAATAGGTTGCCAAGGAAACCAAAACTCAAGTATTCTCGTGATTTTTTTTAAATGCATTGAGATATTGTTCAGTATATGCATACATTGAAAGCATTGTCTGAACTTTGATTCGTTTTAGAGACAGGAGGAGAAAATCAAAGGGATTATCGATCAGTATAAAAGTAAAAAAATAATTAAAAAATTTAAGGTAATTTTTGTAGCTATATTTCGAAATATTATCTTTAAAAGTTTTACATGAATGCAACGTACGTTTTCTTGTTTTGGTATTAGTTTAGAATTAATGCTAAAAAAACACTGCTGCATCCTTCTACCCAAAATTAAACTGGCTCAGGATTTAGCAAAATATACCATCACTTAATTGCATACCAAGACGGAATTTCTTCGAAACTTGCAGTAAAATGAGGTTTCGCTTTTATAAAAGCAGTTTATTAGATTAAGAAAATGTTTATCTTACATTTTCTCAGTTTTTATCGAATAAATGTTTAAGTTTTGCATAAATGCAAAACATTAAAAATGAAAGGAAAAGGTAAAGTTAAAAGATTTATCTCTATGAACATATTTTGCACAGTAAGTAAATAAATACATCGTGTTATTAATGAACTTGATATTTTGTCCACAACCCCTCCTAAAAATATCGCACTTGACTGTTTCTTATTAATTTCAATTCTGATTAATTTAAGTTGTTCAATAATTGGTGATTTTGCATCGTCTGACACTCTAAGCCACATGCATTCTGGTAAAGTTGCCAGCTCAAATCGGTAGATACATTATGATTCTTTCTATATTACACATACAGGCACATATAATGTGGCAGTTCACTTAAAATGCATTTTGGATACGTGGAAATTTGTACAATGTAAAACGTTTTCGCAAGCATGCATCTATACAATTTCTAAGCTTTACATTAGATTCAAAGCATAATGATAACATTTGCTGAGAATCACGGATTATATAGGTGTTAGCAAAAATAATTAAAATGCATAACCATAATGATTTACCATGTTGGTATACTTTTAACATTTAGTACGTATTTAACTGATATTCAAAATATAAAATATAGAAAAGGAAAATATAAATTGCAGTAAAAATACATATAAAATGTTCTCAAGTGAGAGCAGTTTTTAATACTTTTTGAGTCGTTGAGTGCTGCAGTACTTTTAAATGCGTTTTAATAGTATTCGTTTTAATTAAGAACATAATTTTCGGTACGAATTAACAAGTTCATTTGATATACAGACTTCTCTGAAAATCTGAATATGAAGTTTAAAATACTATGAATCTGAAATTTGCTTAAAAGTAGAAAAAAATTATAGCTAACTTAATGACAGGTATCTTCGGAAACAGTTCTAGGAATTTCAGTTTACCGACTTTTGTCAAATTGTTGCCACCAAATAGTAGAGCTCTGTATTATATTTAAAGAAATTAAATAATGAATCTGCATGAATGTATGTATGCTTCTCGCATTGTGATGAAACAACGGTACCTATGGCCATCAAAATTTGAATAACGTAATCTTCCATAGAATATGGGCAGGTGGAAGTCCTAATTTGAATTTGAAATTAATTTATTATCGATTTCATATTTTGTAACACTTCAACGAATTTTTGATTAACAAACTCGACAATTTCAAAGCGAGCAATGGCAACACTGTACGGGGAAAAAAATTTCATCTCCAGTTCATGAGACTCTGTATCGGAAATTCTAAAGATATGCTCATTTTAAAATTATTTTGTGATATTGCAATTGAACTGAATTTGGTTAATCTTCGAATTATGGTAACTTGGCGGTTTTTTGGCGAAAATTTGGCGAGCAACCTTGCTACAGCAACCTGCCAGTTTTTTTTTTGGAGGACGCCATTTTGTTTTCACGAAGTAAAGGGTTTTTTTGTTTTTTTTTTTTTTTTTACTCAACATTTTTTCCAACAATCTGCTAGCCGAATTACGTTTATGCTAGAATTTTTATGGAACAAAAGTGCTTAATCATGACGAAGATTAGGTGCGAAATTGTTTCCAAGTGCTTATTAGCTAAAATCACGATCGGAATTTTCCGAAAAGTAGTGGAACAAACGTGCACAGAAATTTGTTTTTACAGGGCAAATTTGTATTTGAAACATGTAAATAATTTTTCTCGTAAATTAGAAAAATTTCCACGAAAATGCAGGAAAATTTTGTGAATCTTTGAAGTTGGTAAAAAAGGACATATATGAAATTACCTGATCGCTAAAAAGTATGTATACTATGCAAGCTTTTATATGTTCAGCTTGCATATACCCTTTCCAAGGATGAACATTTGCACGTATAAAATAAATAAAATATGCAAGAAATTACATTAATTTTCTTTTCCCTCTAAATTATCCATTATAAAAGTCACCTGCGAATTTATAAGGCAAACATTAAAAATGGTTGCAAATACTTAGTGTCAAATATTTAACTTATTTCCATGCAGGTTTACTTGTACTGAAATGGATTGCAAAATGCTACAAACGCGTAATGCACAAAATGACTATCATTTAATTAAAATATAAATAAATTAAAGAACACTAATTAAAATATAAATAAACATATACATTAAATTAATAAAAATTATTATTATTATTATAATTTTTATCGCCTTACTAAAATGTCGCCAAACTACCAATTACCATATTCCAAAGATTAGCCCTGAATTTTACGGTTTGAGTAAGTAGAACATGATATTTAATAAATAAAGGTAACACATAAAACGTTAAAAAAAGACCCTTTGGACGTAATTTAAAATCTGAAACCTTTCAGATTTTTTTTTATATTCTTTATCTTAAAATTTATTTACTCTACCAGTTTCAAATATTAGTATCCGAAGCTTGATTTCAGACTGAATTAGAAGATTTAGGAATTTCGGATTGAATGTGATTGTCAGTCTTTTTAAATTTCCCGTTATTCTAGTTAAGATAAATTCTGAGTATTTACACTTTCGTAAGTTGAATTTAGATGCTGTACTTTATAAAATTTTGAATATTTTAATTTGAGATATAAATTTCAGAATCCACTGATGTTACGTATTTTATTATATTTTCTATTATTGACATCCCTTTACATCTAATTAGATAAGATAATTTTCATTAATATACAGAAGAACAAATTGAATGAAATGTACATTATATTGGCATACAAATGCATTTTATGCCGGATTTTGGTTATTCCATACATTATGGACGTATACATATATAGGACGTACTGCTTTTTCTAAATCATAAATTCTTTAATCGATATATATATTATATTAGTATACACTTAACTCATATTTCAAAACAAATGCTGTAGGGTATAAAAAAGGTATTCTCATTCTATGATAAATAAATTTATTCTCTGTTGTGGAGTAATTAATGAGGTTGAGCAGGCCATCAATCTTAAGTTTAAGCAAATAAAATAAGTATGTAATGAGACAAACCAGTGCAGAGTTGAAAAAGGAAAGAGAAATAAAGTGTTTAAAATAAAGTAAGGAGATAAAGAGATAAGAGATAAATGATCGAAGAAATGTAATTTGAAAAGCTAAAGAAAATTATAAACGACGCCGAAAGAAATTAATTTGAAAAACGACGGAGAGGTAAACTAAAACGGCGGAAAGAGAAGTGAAAATCAAAGTCACGTAATTTATTTGTATAATATAGTTTATTTCGTATATAAAAATATTAATTATAATCACATCCGATCTATTAGTATCTTCTCAATTCATTTAATAAGCAAAAATTAAAACTATATGCAATACTTTTACAAACATCAAAAGTATGTGAAGGATTAATCCACGTAACAAATAGATTTTTAGAAAAAATATCAGTAGCATAACATGAGGCATGTACAATGTGAAAATCTTTTTTACAATGTATTACATATTATATATATATATATGCATCATAATCAT